>PYXC01002287.1:407500-452500 GCA_015244755.2 Tenualosa ilisha | reverse complement strand
TCACTGTTGCAACACTGTTACCATGATACAGACAGCTGACTATAGCATAGAACTGGATAGAATTTTGGATGCTGCAGGCAGCACAAGCATACCTGTCGGCTGCGTTCACAAATCGTCCGAGCAAAGGCACCTTAGACGGAGTTTTATATAAAAATCTGATTCAGACATGTCTTGATGCCTTTCCAGCACCAAACTCATCTTAGAGCAGTGATTTTGGAATGACTCAGGATTGAGAACTGATTCTTTTTGGACAGACTGAAAGACTTCATCTTAAAACATCCTGACACAGAATCCAATTCACTAGTATTGCTAAGCACAAATCTATTCACTAGAGTAATTTATGGCTGAAAGACTGGAATTAATGTCTTCATTTAGTCCAGTGGCCTTTAAAGCACAACAGTAAAGAGTAGGAAAGTGATATTATATATATAAGTGATATTAATGTTATACAAACACATGAGAAAATGCTAAGAACTATGGGACTGAAACCTTGAAGCAGAGGCCTAATTTACAAATTCACTGAATTAGACACTATTTCCTATCTAATAGACACACACACACACACACACACACACAGATGCAGACACAGCAAGTACACAGGTTGTAATAATTACAAGACACACACACACACACACACAAACACAGATGCAGACACAGCAAATACACAGGTTGCTGCTATGTGAAGAACTACAGTGTGACGTGGTGTAAGGCTTTGGAAGGGGTCTGCTATCTGTTAACCAGTCTACACACATCACAGACTGATTTTTACAGGAGTGTAAATATTTGGTCTTGAGCAGGACGTGTGTGTGTGTGTGTGTGTGTGTGTGTGTGTGTGTGTGTGTGTGTGCCTCCATGGCTCTCTCTCCCTTTCCTTTTCTCTGTATGTGTGAGTGGTAATTGCTGTCAGATTGCAGGCCGAAGTAAGGGGCTTGTATGCCTGTCTATATGATGTTGTAACAGAGTAAGTGTATGTGTGTGTGTGTGTGTGTGTGTGTGTGTGTGTGTGTGTGTGTGAGAGAGAGAGAGAGAAAGAGAATGTGTTGACCTCTACGGTCAGTCTATGTATATTTTCATTGCCAGCTCTGCTGCTGCAGATGACATTTATTTCTGCATCAAGCCCGGCGTGATAATTAGTATCTGGGCTAGGAGGCGCACTGAGGGCCGTGTGGCCTGGCGGCCCAGCCCGCCCCGCAGACTGACAGCGAGACGTCTGCTCCCTTAGCGTCCCGCTAATCACTGCTCCTGTGCACACACCTCCCTCCACACGCGAGAGCCAAACACCACATGAACCAGGCTGTTCACACTGCTCAACGCAGCTGCTGGACTTCTGCTAACACACAGCATTCCACGTCACAAGACAGTCCCACCACTCACACTCAAGAGTCTAAGGACTGTTTCAGAGACGTAAATAAAAACAAATCTTAAATGTTCTATTAGTTCTACTACTACCGTTGCGTTAAGATAACATACGGAATGTTAAACGAAAGCCGTGTGGGAACAGCTATCGAACTCAAACTTAAAACAGCCGATAGACTCAGCTGCTCCACTGGACCCTGGGGCAGGCCTCTCCTTCTGGGTGCCGTCATGCAAAGGCCTGCTTGTGAGATCATGGCTGTGGCATTTCATCCCCATGGTTTGCCCTGTGAGTTTCGCCAGCTGACTGTGATCCTTGTGTCCCTGACCCAGAGGTTATATGGCAGCTGCAACACGGCCAATTTCAAAAAGCCACAAAGACGCAATCTCCAGGACCAGGACGCTAGAAGCTTGTGGATGTCGATGGCTGGCTGTGACATCACAATGCAACGCTACTGACTCTCCTCATTCCAAGGCCTCTCCGAACCTCAAACCCAGGGGCAAATTGGAATCTTGGAGTGGGTGAATGAGCAAACACCAGGGAGAACAGTCCAGAGAGACGTAAAGGCAACCCAGAGAAGGGGAGAGTTCAAATCAACACCTTTTTACACCTATTATCTTCTACCATCAATGAGATGATGAAGTACTTAGTGTGACCCACAAGTGTGCACACACTCGTACATACAGTGATATGTTCACTTACAGACAAAGAAGTGTGAACACACTCGTACATACACTGATATGTTCACTTACAGACAAAGAAGTGTGAACACACTCGTACATACACTGATATGTTCACTGATCGACAAAGAAGTGTGAACACACTCGTACATACATTGATGTGTTCACATATAGACACAAGAGTGTGAACACACTCATTCATACACTGACGTGTTCACATATAGACACAGGAGTGTGAACACACTCGTGCATACATTGACGTGTTCAGACAAAGAAGTGTGAACACACTCGTACATACATTGACGTGTTCACATATAGACACAGGAGTGTGAACACACTTGTACATATATTGACATGTTCACATATAGACACAGGAGTTTGAACACACTCGTACATACATTGACGTGTTCACATATAGACAAAGGAGTGTGCACACACTCATACATACATTGATATGTTCACCTATAGGCACACACACTTGTACATACACTGATATGTTCAGATATACAACACAAATAAAACACAGGCTACAATACAGCCTCACAGAACAGCTCCCTCTGTTACACACACACACACACACACACACACACACACATACACACAGGCAGGCATGCAGGCAGACACACAAAAACACACACACACACACACACACACACACACACACACACACACACAGGCAGACAGGCACACAAAAACACACACACACAAACACACACACACACACACAGGCAGGCACGCAGGCAGACACACAAAAACACACACACACACACACACACACACACACACACACACACACACACACACACACACACACACACACAGGCAGGCACACAAAAACACACACACACACACACACACACACACACACAGGCAGGCACACAAAAACACACACACATTTCTCCATTAGCCTTTCATCTCATTTCTCTGTTTCTCTTTCCAACCCTCCATCTGTCTCACAATGAGATCCTTGCCCTCTGAAATTGAATTGTGTGAGCTCCATGTACATGTGTAGATGGGTGGACGCAGACTACTCACAGGGGAGAGGAATGAGAAAAGGTGTGTGTGTGTGTGTGTGTGTGTGTGTGTGTACGTGTGAAATGGAGCTGTCTCAAAGGCGTAGGGCTCATTTATGACCTCTCGGCCCCAAACATCCCCCCCCCCCCCCTCCAAACCCAAGCCCAGGCTGGAGTCGCCGTGGTTACCTGAGTCGGTGGAGTAAACGCGGAAGCTCTTGTCCCAGAAGCCGCAGAGCAGAATGAAGCGATTGTCTGCAGTGATGGTGAAGCACTGGGAATGGACCTGGATACTCTGGTCCAGCAGGTCTGAGATCTGTCTGCGGTGCGTCCCCACGTTACTGGCTGAGAGAGCACAGACAGAGCAGAGAATCCACCATGGGTTTTATTTTATTTCATTTCAACTCTCTTACACATGTCTACAAACAATACTTATCTTACATGTCTATGACATACTTAAGTCTGTGTGGTGTGTGTGTATGTGTGTGTGGGTGTGTGTGTGTGTGTGTATGTGTGTGTGTGGGAATTAGTTTATTTCTCTTTAATTCACAGGATGTTTTGATGTTTGTACACTACATGCTTTGGCAACACTGTTTTACATAAATAGTCATGGCAATAAAGCTTGTTGAGTTGAACTGAACAGAACTGAATTGAATTGAAGCCAGACATCATTAGCATCAGACACACACATAAACAGACACACACACACACACACACACACACACACACACAGAGAAAGACAGACAGAGAAACAGACACAACTCCTTGCAAACTAAGAAAAAGGAAACCGTGTCCAGTGTCCTGTGGCCTGAGAGCAGGAGGAGCACTGAAGAGAGGGGAACACACAGAAAAACACACACACACACACACACAGAAACACACAGAGACACACACAGAGACACACACAGAGACACACACAGAGAAACACACAGAGAAACACACAGAGAAACACAGACACACACAGAGAAACACACAGACACACACAGAGACACACACAGACACACACACACACACAGAGAAACACACAGAGACACACACAGAGAAACACACAGAGAGAAACACACAGAGAGAAACACAGAGAGACACACATGGAGGAAGCAGGGACAGAGAGGACGAGAAAATGATTGTGAGCTGACAAATGGTGTGTGTGTGTGTGTGTGGGGGGGGGGGGTTGACTGTGAGCAGTGTTCATCTGAAAAAAGAGAGGGAATGTCATGAATTTTACTCCCACTTCTCTCCAACACTGAAACGGACGTTAAACCCTTACAACAAAAAATATGAGGTTGCCGACGGTGGGCATTTATGATTTTCACACAGGCGTGATTTGTGGCCGAACACATAAACTACCCTAACGACTGAGGGCTTCCTCAGCGCCCCAGACGCGCATACAGAGAGAGCGAGGCTTCTCCCGCTCACACACACAGGCCGGGCCATGAGAGCCCAAACCTGAGCCTGTGCTCCAGCTTTCCATGGGAGCAAAGCCTGAGACTCTCATCCTACGGCCGTAAATAAAGCACTCCGCCATAAAGCACAGAGTCGCAAGTTCAGAGGCAAGAGAGGGAAGAGAAAGGAACACAGAGAGAGAGAGAGGGACGGACGGACGAACGGACGGACGGACAGACAGACAGACACAGAGAAGGGGGGACTGAGGGAGACAGAGGGAGAGGGGAAAGAGTGACCATTACGGAGGGTGGGTAAGAGAAGGAACCAGTGAGGGCAGAGTTTTAGTCCTGCTGACAACACACACACACACACACACACACACACACACACACACACACACACGCCAACGCAAAAACATTCAGAAACAGGTGTGAGGCCCAGAGACACCATGACACACACCAGTGGCCTATTCCATCCAAACACACGCGCGTATACACACACACACACACACACACACACACACACACACACACGCTTGCATACACAAACGCACGCACACACACACAGGAACACCAAGCGGCCCTAACAGTCAGTCAGAATTTACAGTGTTTAAAGTTAGCCTAGCATGGAATGCAGGCTACATAAATACAGAGATGACACTTTTTCAGGGAGAAGAAAGAAAAATGGCGCCCTCATATCCAAAGAGGATGTGTCATGTTTCTCACGGAGGGGCAGAAATTAGGCAGAATGGAACAGAGACCTGTCTTCTGCACAAGCATAGACTAACAAGACTATAAATACGACACTGACATATTCAGCTTAAACCTTAACCCTTGAAACAAACTAGCATTCCATTCACATGACAGGCGCTCCACTTGGACCGTATCTCACCGGCTTTGAGATGCAGCTTTCCCATGTTATCTCTTCCAATCTTCCCATCATCCCTCCTCTCCTCTGTGATTAGAGGCTGCCCCTCTCTCTCTCTCTCTCTCTCTCTCTCTCTCTCGCATTCACTCGTTTACCAGTACATGAAAGCCCAATCAATTCCCTCTAGAACACTCCATTTAGGGCCCAGTGCTATTGACTGGCTGGGGGCATGTCCACACCTGCTGACAGCATATCATTACACACTCTTCAAATCCTCATTAGGGCCACTCAATAGCACCCACACATCTGGGGCCTCAACACACACCACCCTCAAAGCCACACACTACAACCAGCTCAGCTAACAGCTCCAACGACACTCACAACCATCCATTTAGACCCATAAAAACTCTCTTACACACACACACACACACACACACACACACACACACACACTCACTCACTCACACACACACACTCAACAATACAGTCTAAAACACTAGCTGAAAGAACATCCCATCTATAGCTGACACAGCTCTGAAATGAAGCTGAGGTGCTTTGGAGCCCCGAGCAGGGGAAGATGTCCAGTACACGTGAATGTAAACTATTCCATACTAGCACGCTAGCAGCGCTGAGGAGACGAGAGCAGCTTTGAGGCGGCTGAGGGAGGGCCAGTGGCTCTGCAGACAGAAGGGCAGGAGCAGATGTGGACACTGGGGGGGGGGGGTGAAGGGACGGGTCACATGACAGCAGACTGCTATGAAGAGCCCTAGTCTGATCTGGAGGTCCATAAAAGGGGAGAGAGGGGTGAGAGGACGAGCATGAGACTCTTCGACCTCCTTACTGAGAAGAGAAGAGAAGATGGAAGGAGGGGGGATGGAAGGAGGGAGGGAAGGATGGAAGGAAGGAAGAAGGGCCAGGCAGAGAAAGAACAAACAAGACCATCTAACACCTCTGTGACTGTTGAGCCAATTCTAACAGTCCTTTAGCAATTTGTCAGTTCAGTCTCTCTTATCTATGGTCAGCCTATTTGAATGGGGTCGACTTGAGCGGAGCAGAACGGGTAAAAACTGTGCTCTCTGGTCGTGTCCTCTCCTCCACAGCCGTGGCGCAGGAGGCCATATTGGCCTGACAGCCAGCAGAGAACTCAACACTCAGCTCAGCTCCACTCCACACATTATTACACCATTCATATTCATCTGTCTGACACACACACTCCTCATCAAGACACAAGGAGGGGGGGGAGAGGGAGAGAGAGAGAGAGAGAGAGAGATGGAAGGGGAGTGAGAGACAGAGAGAGAGAGAGAGAGAAGAGATGGAAGGGGAGAGTCAGAGAGAGAGAGAGAGAGAGAGAGAGAGAGAGAGAGAGAAAGATGGACGGGGAGTGAGAGAGAGAGATGGGAGAGGGGTAAGAGAGGGGCAGAGAGACAAAAAGAGAGAAAAAAGAGAGAAAGAGAGAGAGGAGTGAGTGAGGGAGTAAGGGAGGGAGGGAGAAATGATGAAATACAGGGTAAGCCACAGCTCATTGCATTCCAATTTGCATGCAAATGGCTGGTGTGGCAGTGGCAAGTGTGCCTGGCAGTCTGGGTGAAAAACAACAGCAATCTCCACCCAGGGCTGTCGTCATGGTAATGACACACAAGCAACTGACCTATCAGAGGGTCGATCTCCACAGGAAGCTGGTACTGCTGATCTTGAACAGAGGAGCCTTGATGACCTGAAGAGGGAGAGGGGGAGAGAGAGAGAAAGAAATATGGGATTAATACTGTAGTCATGTGGTGTGTGTGTGTGTGTGTGTGTGTGTGTGGGTCTTATTTATGAAGGATGCTAAAAAATCATTTCCTGTGCTGCTGAACTATCAGGGTGAATTTGTGTTCTCCGCCATGGAGGCCCTCAGGAAAAGCTGTCTGCCAACCCCAGCACACACTACTGCTCTGCACTTGGGACACATCCTGCTCCCGAAATAAACGCCATCAATATAAGGGCCTAGAAAAGAGAGCAACCACCACTGACCTGGAGCGAGTGTGTGTGCGTGCGTGTACAGTATGTGTGCGTGCGTGCGTGCGTGGGTGTGTGTGTGCGACAGTTGGACACGCTGCAAATAAAAGGTGTTCCAACTGGGACTAGAATATGAAGTCTAGCTGTCCGCTGTCAATTAAGCCACAACCATCACAGAGGAGAGAATGGCCAAACAGGGAGAACTGAAGCAATTTAAAGCAGCCGCAAAACAACTAACAACTAACAACAAACAGCAGCCCTTCAAGCCTGAGCTCCTGGGAGCCATCAGCGAGGCCTCTCCTCCTCGCCCCGTGCTGAGGTGGGGGCTCAGGGGCTTGGCCATGCAGATGGACGGATGGAGCCCAAAGCAAGAGGAGCGGCAGCGCAGGGCTCTGATGGATGAAAGCGGACAGGAACCCTAATGCTGACCAGTGGAAGTGTCACATTTGATTGGGCGCTCGCAGAATGGCCCAGAGATGCCGCCGCCGCCGCCGCGTCTCACGCACGGCTGACTCCTCAGGTCAGCTGACAGACGCACTCTCCACACCACACCCATACCCATCACACACTCAACTCTATCTCTCTCAAGACACCCATCCATCTATTCATCTATCTGTCTATCTATCTAGCTATCCATCTATCCACCCACCTGTCCCTCCTGAGTCCGTTGAGCCGAGTCTGTCCAGTATTCCATATGTATGTTTGTATGAATATATGTATGAATGAATGACTGCATCTTAAAAGAAAAATCCGGGTTGTAGAACAAAAGAACAAGGTCCAGCGTACACCATCAGCTAGCCTTAGCTGGCATTTCGCCATGTACACCACTAGTTAGCGTTAGCAAATTTGCTCTACACTGCACCAAATTCTCTCGTTCTCCTACCTACAGGACTGTTGACTGATTCACAGTGGATTTCTCCTTTAAGAACAGTGTGTGTTGATGTTTTCTCGCGGTTCCTAGACGATCACTGAGACTGAGTCCAGGGCCTGTCAGACACTTTGAGACAGTCTGATAATGTTTTGACATTTGTTTTAATGATTTCATCTAACTAAGAGCGCAGCTGCAAAAGTATAGCTCTATTCTTAGCCATAACAATATGAGGGTTAAGAGAATGAAATAAGGTGTGTGTCGGTGTGCTTTGAGGCTCACCGGTGAGGCCGTGCCACTTGTTGACGGAGAAGAGGCGATTGGCGGTGACGGTGATGATGGCGGGGATGGCCAGCCCCGTCTGGGTGTTGGCCGCCACATGGGTGACGGGGGAGTTGGAGGGGAACTTGAGCACCATGATGACGTCCTGCTGCATCTGCTCGGTGAACATCAGCGGCGTCTGAAGGAGGAGATACTGATGAGACCAATGGAGAGATGGGACAGAGAGAGAGGGAGGGAGACACACGGCACACACACAGCACACACACACGCACACACACACACGCATACACACACATGCACAGAAACACACACAGATACACACACAAGGGTAGGATGCGAGGCGAAGCAAGGTGAAAAAAGGGAAGGAGGGAGCGGTGATGAAGGGAGGGATGATGAAGGGAGGGAGGGAAGGATGGAGGGAGGAAAGATGGAAGATGGAGGAGAGTTGAAGAGAAGAGCAAGTTAGGAAGCCAGCAGAGAAAAGTGCGAAGCAAAGCACAGACTATGCCAACAGGAAAGGAAGCAATGAAGTGTTGCCATGCTTCACAGGACACAAGTGTAGCCAAAGGTGTCTCGTAATGATGACATCATCACAAGGCTGCGAGGCACGGTGACATGAGGAGCACAGCCCAGACTGAGGAGTAGAGGAGGGGTTGGGCGTGTGTGTATGAGAGTGTGTATGAGAGTGTGTGTGTGTATGTGTGTGTGTGTGGAGGGGGAGGGCAGACAGCACAGCACAGGATAGAGTAGAGCAGCACTAACAGAAGCTTTAGGGGAAAAAAAGCTCCATGATTGCACAGTCCTGAAGTCAGTCAACCATCAAGTGCACTTCCCTGCACGATGCTGTTTGACATTCAAAGACAGATCTCTTACTAGGGGAGGATTAAGAAGCAACAGCACTGGGTAATCAGTGGCCGGCCTCACGCAACAGCAGCGGTGGGGGGGGTGGGTGGGGTGGGGGTGCAGATGGATGCATCTGGCCTGGTGTTATGTTCTGACTTATTTGTTACCATATGAATATGATGAGCAGCTCAAACGGAGAGACTGTCAGCCACTGAGCGATGCGCAAACCTCCACTGACAGCAAAACAATTCTGCTATGTTTATGACTTTCATATAAATCTGTGAAATTACATCAACAAGACGGTAATGCAGAAAGTGTGTGTGGATGTGTGTGTGTGGGTGTGTGTGCACGTGTTACCAAGACACTGGTTCAAACATCTGAAGGCACAGGATAAACACATGATTCTGAGGGCTGAAATTTACTGTGTTGGTAAATGGGGACTGAATGCCTCCATATTTAGAGCAGAATTCATTCCAACACTTGTCCTTCTGTGGTGGTCATGACCTCCTACAGACCCATAATCATTCATGTTCAAGTGTATTCATACAAGTGTGTGTGTGTGTGTGTGTGTGTGTGTTAAAAAGATGATGTCTATGCTTTATGTCAAGAGCACATGGAGCCAAATCCTCAAGCCTGACAGCCATATAGTGCCTCTGACAAAGTCATTACAGTGAGAGAGAGAAAGATAGAGATAGAGAGAGAGAGAGAGAGAGAGAGAGAGAGAGAGAGAGAGAGAGAGAGAACGAGAGAGAGAGAGAGAAAGAGAGAGAGAGAGAAAAAGAGAGAGAGAGGGGACTATGGAGAGGTCAACCAGGTGAGAGTGAGACAAGCAAAGAGAGGAGAGGAGAAGAGAAGCAGGACACTGAGGAAGAGTGAGCAGAGATGGACGTGAGTGTGAGAGATGGATGGACAGAAGCAGAGGACAAGACAGAAAAACAGGAAGACGTGCATCATGGTTAATCAGAGTGACCTGAGAAGTCCTGACCTCTTATAAGGCTATGCTGTAAACTGAAATAATGCATAATACTGCTCTTATAAGGCTATGCTGTAAACTGAAATAATGCATAATACTGCTATTATAAGGCTATGCTGTAAACTGAAATAATGCATAATACTGCTATGCTAAACGTCAACACTTGTTCTTATCCTCTTCTTCTCTTCAGCAGATGCAAGATGCACATATACCTGCCCCCTCACTGTAGGCTAATGCAAACCTGAGTCTATGCTTGTAGCACATTTAAAATATCTTAAGAGTAAGGAAAATATAATGTCTTTTGTTCTATAATGAGTCTTACATGCACTTGAAGTGCTCTTTGTGTATGTTGCTCCTAATGCATTTATCAGTGCAATGACCACACATTAGTGTTGCATTAAAGTACATTTTTGAGGGCTTAAGCAATGCAACTGAAGTCTCTCAAAACAATAGAGAGTTGTCATTGAGTGTCTTTAGATAACATGGCAAAGCAATTTGAGTGCACTAACAAGAGCATTAAGCTGTTGCAAAACACTGCACTCAGTACAGAAAAACAGCACACTCCTGGGCCCTAAACACACTTGAGAAAGGTTTGCTTTTCTGCACTTCTTTTCCACCTGGGTACAATTTCAAGTATAGCCTGCAGAGCTGATGCAGGGATTCTTTTTGATTTCATCCACAAGCGTCTGCTCTGCTCTACAAAAGCCCTCTTCTGATAACAATGCTTGCCTGGCATCTTGGCTATTACCAAATTTCATTTATAAAAAGTGGCAGTTTCCTAAGAACTGTTTTAGTAAGCACATATTCTCATCTGACTCGGCCCCAAGCGGGAGAATGCATCCGCAGACTAAATGATTTAAAAAGGAAAAAAATGTACATCTAATTACATTTCCTGTGCTTACTAGGCAAAAGAAGGATAAATGTTCATGAGAGTTAAATCTAAAAAGAGTTAAATCTAAAAAATGCTCACGGATTTCTTTGAAAAATTAAGTGCGCTGGGAAGGTATTCATGTACTGTCTGCGCATTTCCACGCCACCCTTTTCAAACTCTACAACTGCACCAGAAATGACACCCAATTAGATTTCTTCCTCTGTGTTTGTGTAGTGTGTATGTGTAGGTGTGCATGTCATGTGTCATGCGTTTACTAAGTGACGCCTGAGTTCTCTATGGGATAAATAAAGTAAGCACAGTATCTATCCATCCACATGTATCTATGCATCTGTCTATCTATCTATTTATCTATCGATGACTCTGGATCATAGATAGATAGATAGATAGACAGATAGACAGCCTGCGGGGGAGAATGTGTGGGGGAGCTCTTAGTAGGGCAGCTCCAGCAGTAGCAGCTCGGGGCTCCCACTGGACCTGGCCCCGCCTCCTCCTGGCCCCGCCAGGCTTTTGCTCTTCATCTGCCCGCACCTCTTATCTCTGCCAGTGGCGGTGGCTTTACTGCGGCCGGCCCAGCAGGGATGTGTTTCCCAGCCCAGGAGAGCCCCTGTTACAGTAAACCAGGACAGGCCAAAAAATCACCAACACTTCACAGCCAGAGCCTTGCTAAAAAAGCAGGCGTGCTGCGAGTTCCCTCCCTCGGCCTCTAGTCTCTTTATGGGCCTCCTCAGTCTGGAGGGAGGACACAGAGTTCTCAGAGGAGTCACATGACAAATACTTACACAGTGGAGCAGTGCTTGGGGTCGTATGACTGGAAGATGTCCTGCATTCTAGCCGGTATATTTGGTTATTTTAAAATTCCTAGTAATATGGGTTCCATGTTCCCAAAGGGCCATTAGTTCCTTGCCTCTCCAGTTGAGAGAGCCCGTTCCACCTCTGATCCAAACCTTTCACTTCACTTCATTGCCTGACTTCAATTTATTAATTATTTATAATTAATTAATAGCACTGCTTTTAAGGTTGATGATGATGTTCATGATGATGGTGTGGTCATTAGACCAGGTAAAGTGCACCACGCCATTGGGAAGTAGGCAGTGAACTAAGCCTGTGGTCCAGACCAAATAACTGGTATGCAAGCTATAGGCTCTCAGTGCTACTCGCTTTGTGCTTTTCCGGATTGTTAGTGCATGGCATACTACCTGACTCTTTGTGTCATATTGCTGTCAGCTATTGAAGACAAAATTTGTAAAACATCAAGTATAGATAACTATAAACCTACTGGGCTAGCCAGTACAGTATCTAAAGTTTTAGAGCGGATTCTGTTGGACAGGCTCCTAAAACATGTGGTAACCACTGACAATCAGTTTGGCTTTAAACATAAACATGGCACAGATTTGTGTATACATGCGTTAAAAGAGCTTGTTTCAAAATATAAGAGGAATAACTCATCAATGTTTATGTGTTTTCTAGATGCATCCAAGGCATCTGACCATGTCAATCATGGCAAGCTAAGAGGGAGGGGTTCCTCTAGATCTAATACGGATCTTGCATTACTGGCATTCCCATGCAGGTTAGATGAGGCAATGAATTTTCAAGCCCTTTCCTGGTTACCAGTGGTGGCATATTGTCTCCTGTTCTTTTTAATCTGTATGTGGATCATTTGCCTGATTGGTGGGGGACAGGCGTGTCAATCATCTGATGTATGCTGATGATTTATTTGTTCCGTCACTGTATAGTGCTGGTCTTCAGCAACTGCTGAGAGCCTGTTCAGATTATGAGATGCAGTATGACATCAAATATAATCCAAAAAAGAGTGTTGTCATGATTGCCAGGACTAAGGAAGATCAAAAGTTAAGTTTCTCCTTTTTTATTTAAATAGCATCAACTGACTGTTGTAACAAAAGTTAAATTCTTGGGGCATATTATCAGGAATGACTTATGTGATGATGATGACACCCAGAGTCAGTACATTGTGAGCTCAAGCGAATATGCTGGCACGCAAATGTTAAATGTCAAAACAGAACACACTGGGCTCCACTGTATACAGCCCACCTATGGTGTAATTACAGCAGAGCAAAGCCGAATAAGATTAAGGTGGCATGTGATGATGCTTTTAGACTACTGCTTAAGTATCCAGTGAGAAAGTATTAGTTATATGTTCTCACATTGACGCTTTAATCAGGAACCTCATCCTTAAATGTATGTGCAGGTTAACTGAATCAAGAAAATTGAATTATAACGTCCCTGACTGACCTTAAGGAAAGTGACACACAATATTCCTCTGACTTCTGGAAATATTGGAAGAGTCAATTATTTGTGTTGAATTTTTTTCAGTGTGACAGATATATTTGTAAGGTACTGTGTGTATGTGTGTATCTGTAATATATTTGTGTGTATGTGTGTATGTGTGTATCTGTAATATATTGTAAGTTTACAGTATGTATGTCTTTTTGTATAATTGGACCTTGTGTCTGTAAATAAAGTTATACAGTTATGAATTAACAACAACAACAACAACAACAACAATAATAATAATAATAGTAATAATAATAATTATAATAATACTAATACTACTACTACTACTACTACTACTAGCTACTACTACTACTACTACTACTACTAATAATAATAATAATAATAATAAAACAATAACAACAATAACAATAACAATAATAACACCACAAGCAGGAGATGGGAAAGATGGAGGGGGAAAGCGAGGCAAAGCAAATGGCAGAAGAAAAGACTGCTCTGACACAGTCCTGAAGCAAAGCAGATCATCATCAGAGTCATCCCAGCACACCATGAGTCAAACACTCACTCTTTGTGTGTGTGTGTGTGTGTGTGTGTGTGTGTGTGTGTGTGTGTGTGTGTGTGTGTGTGTGTGTGAGAGAGAGAGAGAGAGAATAGCAGATACAGACATAGACTAAGTAAGAGAGCATTCCCTAGCGTAGAGTGCATGTGAGTGTTTGAGTGGGAGGCCAGGGATGGATGGCCCGAGAGGACCCTGAGCACTCAGTCTCACAGTCCTGTGCTGTGTTGATCTGTGTTGAACTGTGTTGTGCTGTGCTGTGTTGATCTGTGTTGAACTGTGCTGTGCTTGTTGAGCTGTGTTGAACTGTGCTGTGCTGTGCTGTACTGTGCTGTGCTAAACTGTGCTGTGTTGAACTGTGCTGTGCTGAACTGTGCTGTGTTGAACTGTGCTGTGTTGAACTGTGCTGTGCTGAACTGTGCTGTGCTGTGTTGAACTGTGCTGTGCTGTGCTGAAGTGTGCTGTGTTGAACTGTGCTGTGTTGAACTGTGCTGTGTTGAACTGTGCTGTGTTGAGCTGTGCTGTGCTGTGCTGAACTGTGCTGTGTTGAACTGTGCTGTGTTGAACTGTGCTGTGCTGTGCTGTGTTGAACTGTGCTGTGCTGTGTTGAACTGTGCTGTGCTGTGCTGTGTTGAACTGTGCTGTGTTGAACTGTGCTGTGTTGAGCTGTGCTGTGCTGTGCTGAACTGTGCTGTGTTGAACTGTGCTGTGCTGTGCTGTGTTGAACTGTGCTGTGCTGTTCTGTGTTGAACTGTGCTGTGCTGTGCTGTGTTGAACTGTGCTGTGCTGAACTGTGCTGTGTTGAGCTGTGCTGTGCTGAACTGTGCTGTGTTGAGCTGTGCTGTGTTGAACTGTGCTGTGTTGAGCTGTGCTGTGCGGTGTTGAACTGTGCTGTGCTGTGCTGAACTGTGCTGTGTTGAACTGTGCTGTGCTGTGCTGTGCTGAACTGTGCTGTGTTGAACTGTGCTGTGCTGTGCTGAACTGTGCTGTGCTGTGTTGAACTGTGCTGTGTTGAGCTGTGCTGTGCTGTGCTGTGCTGTGTTGAACTGTGCTGTGTTGAGCTGTGCTGTGCGGTGTTGAACTGTGCTGTGCTGTGCTGAACTGTGCTGTGTTGAACTGTGCTGTGCTGTGCTGAACTGTGCTGTGTTGAACTGTGCTGTGCTGAACTGTGCTGTGCTGTGTTGAACTGTGCTGAACTGTGCTGTGCTGAACTGTGCTGTGCAGTGCATGGGAACAGTGGGAATCTGTGCTGAGCTCTGCTCCAGTCAAACTGACCACTAGCTTGTGTGTGCAAACATGGATGGAAGTGGATGCGTGCGTGTGTGTGTGTGTGTGTGTGTGTGTGTGTGTGTGTGTGTGTGTGTGTGACTCACCACCTGCATGGCTGAGCTCCTTGGAGGGTGTGGCTCTATGAGCAGCTGACAGGGAGTTTGTCCAAAGCTCCTGATCTGAGACTCAACCGCCTGAGAGAAGAGAGACAGAGAGAGAAAGAGAGAGAGAGCACGGAGGGAGGGAGGGAGGGAGAGAGAGAGAGAGAGGGAAGAGGAAATAGAGAAAGGGGGTGTAAAGAGAGAAAGAGTGGGAAAAAGAGAGCGAGCAATTGGAAAAAAGAGGGAGAGAAAGCAATTGGAAGAGAGAGAGCGATTAGAAGAGAAAGAGAGAGAGAGAGAGAGAGGGGGGAGAGAGAGAGGGGGAGAGAGGGAGTAGACACAGAAGTTAGGAGTGTTAGATGGCACTAATGAAGAGCTATAGGACCATAAACGTCACCTGAGAACACAGCTCACAGTGTCTGGACTACATCACTCTACATCCGCACGTGTGTACAGTGTGTGTGTGTGTGTGTGTGTGTGTGTATGAGAGTGGATGTGAGCGTGTGTTTTTTTTCCTCTGAGGGTGAAATCTTACAAAGATGGCGAGCAAAATGAAGGGTGACAGCAACGATGTAAAGTGGTGTGTGTGAGTATGTGAATGTGTGTGCAGAAGAGAGATGAGAAGGTGACTGTGGTCACTGTTCAAAGACCGAGTGTGTGCAATGCTGCCATCAGTCAGCATAAATTTTTGGTCTCTCTCTTTGTGCGTGTGTGTGCGCGTGTGTGTGTGCGGGTCCCCTTGTCTGTGTTGGGTATGTGTGTGTGTGTGTGTGTCTGTGTCCCCTTGTCTGTGTTGGGTATGTGTGTGTGCCCACGCTGGAGCTCTGCTGCTGTGCTGTGTGTGAGTGTGTGAGTGTGTGAGCTGGGAGCGGTGAGAGCTGTGCTTTTTCCATGGGAGCGTCAGATGGGAGCTGAGCCCACTGAGAGGCTGTGTGCGGAGGCCCTGCAGATGGGATTGCCATGTGAGCGCTGTGTGAATGGACTTGGCCCTTGTGTTCCACAGCATGACAATAAGCAGAGAGTGGCTCCCCCTCTACAAGCCTACAGTGTGTGTGTGTCTGTCTGTCTGTGTGTGTGTGTGTGTGTGTGTGTGTGTGTATGTGAGTGTGAGTGTGTGTGTATGGGTCTCTGGCAGGTAGTCTCTGCTGGCCTCTACTCCAAAGCTGTCTCTCCCTGTTCTTTCTTTCCTCCTGTATGCTGACGTTCCCACTCATCTCTCTCTTCCTCTCACGCCATCCCATCTTTTCTCCTCTTTCTCCTTCTTCTCCTCCTCTCACGCCATCCCATCTTTCCTCCCTCTTTCACCCTCTCAGACCATTTCTCTCAGACTACATCGCTCATGTTTTTTTTGCGCCACCTCTGTATCATTCTCTCTCTCCCCCTCCCTCGTCCTCTACTAGAGAAACAAAGGGCTGACTCTCATCCAAAGGCCTTTCGGCCAAATTGCTTAACTTGGCGGCCATCTTGCTGATGCCTTCGGGCAGCTATTTGGGATTACCAAGACCAGGCCCTCCCTCAATGATACTGTGAATCCTAAATTTAAATTGAACAATATCAATATCTACTATTGAACAATGTCAATATCTACTGTTGAACAATGTCAATATCTACTACTGAACAATGTCAATATCTACTGTTGAACAATGTCAATATCTAATGTTGAACAATGTCAATATCTACTATTGAACAATGTCAATATCTACTGTTGAACAATGTCAATATCTACTGTTGAACAATGTCAATATCTACTATTGAACAATGTCAATATCTACTGTTGAACAATGTCAATATCTATGCTGAAATGATCCAAAAAAAGACATTGTTTAATATATCACAGCTCTGCCATTTGACGTTACAAACTGCCGCAATACATTTCCATCATGGATGTTTTTTCCTCTCTCCTCTCAGTGTCTGTCTCATGTCCCAAAGCGGCCTGAGAGTGGAAATCTGCTGTTGGGCTCATTTGGGTAAACCCCTGCCAGGCAGATGAGGATGCCGTTTAGTCATGCCTAAAGGATTCAGTCCTGTGGTCAAAAGAGCCCATGCCTGAGCCCAAGTCAGCGGTGCCGCTGGGCTCTGGTGTCTGGGCAGAGACACCACTGATCTCTGAGCCCTGTGTGTGTGAGAAACCATCAGGCTCATGGGCAGCTCATCAGGGATGACTCCTCTCCTCTGTCTGGGGTGCTGCTCAGGGGGCCCACCTTTACAGTCAGCACTCTAATACAGCCCAGAGCAGGAGCCTCAGAGTCCGTGAGAAATAGCAGTGTATGTGTGTGTGTGTGTGTGTGTGTGTGTGTGTGTGTGTGTGTGTGTGTGTGTGTATGTGAGTGTTAGAGTATGTGTGTGTGTGTGCTGGTGGTGGGTGAGGGAGCCGTCATGTGTGAGCTGAAGGTCATGTGCCTGGGTTTTGGAGCTGGTTAGCTTAAGCTAATGCAGGGGCGCATCTTAAGCAGGCACCCAACCCATCATCATTAAATCCTGCGCTGACGTTTACAGGGCCGGCAGCCGAGGGCTTTTCTGGGGGTGCGGTGCAGTGTGGAGCGGCGGAGGGGCCCAGCCTGCCCCAGCGCGCGGGGAGGACGGAGCCAATCTCAGAGGGTGCTGGCCCGTGTCTGATGAGCCTCCCCTATATTCCACACATTTACATGATGGAGGTCCCCCCCCCCTCTTCCCTCCCCCCCAGACACCCACAGCAGTGGGGCGACCCAGTCGCCTCACTCCCTCCTGATTTACTCAGGGCCTTGACAAGGCAATTTGGATGTACAACAAGCTGTGACCAAATCTTCTTATTTCCCATAATGGGGTTGTGTGTGCATGCAGGAGAGGGTGAGGCATGACTGTGCGGAGCTACATGAAGGTCAGTTTTGGGGTTGAGGAGGCAGGAGAGCGATGCATGCAGGAGAGCTGCGCTTTAGTGGGGCAGCCACTACAGGACAGGAATCATTAGTCATTAATCTCTAATTATGCTTTGTGTCTGGACTGGGTTTCTCTCTCTCTCTCACACACAGACACATATACATGTGTATGTACTCATGCAGGCATGCACGGGTTGTATGTTGCTGTGTGTGTGTTAGGTGCAGCTGAAATCAGAGGGCAGAGCTGGCAAACTGTCAGAGGGAGTTGCTTCCTCTTCCTCATCTGCCCTATTGTACTCCTCTCTCCTCTGCTCTCTACTGTACTTTCACCTCCTCTGCCTGCTGTACCTCTCCTCTGCTCTACTGTACTTTCACCTCCTCTGCTCTACTGTTCTTTCACCTCCTCTGCTCTACTGTTCTTTCACCTCCTCTGCCCTGCTTCTTCACCTCTGCCTACTGTTTTCACCTCCTCTGCTCTACTGTTCTTTCACCTCTGCTCTACTGTTCTTTCACCTCCTCTGCTCTACTGTTCTTTCACCTCCTCTGCTCTACCCTGCTGTACTTTCACCTCCTCTGCTCTACTGTTCTTTCACCTCCTCTGCTCTACCATGCTGTACTCTCTCCTCCTCTGGTCTTCTGTCACCTCTGCTCTGCTCTACTGTAGTCTCTCCTTCTCTGTCCTATTCTAGTCTCTCCTGCTCTGCTCTCTTGTAGTCTCTCCTTCTCTGCTCTATTCTAGTCTCTTCTCCTCTGGTCTGCTGTCTCCTCTGTAGTTGTCCTATTCTAGTCTCTTCTCCTCTGGTCTGCTGTCTCCTCTGTAGTTGTCCTATTCTAGTCTCTTCTCCTCTGGTCTGCTGTCTCCTCTGTAGTTGTCTGGCTGGTGGGACACAAAGCAGCAGTGCGGGAGCCTGGAGGAGCCCTGGCACAGTCCAGCCCCAACCACACTCACATACACTGCCAGACTGTCTGACACGCCACAGGCCTTTCCGTGTGTGTCTGCATGCGTGTGTGTGTGTGTGTGTGTGACAAAGTGCAAGAGCGCATGCAGACAAAGAGGGGAAAAAAGAGTAAAAGAGGGAGAGTAGTGTGTGCATTTCTCTGTGTGTGTGTGTGTGTGTGTGTGTGTGTGTGTGTGTGTATGTGATGTAGCCCAGAACCTAAGGCTTTTCCTCCTGTGCCACAGCCCTGCTTCCGCACAAACATGCTGGCGGTGCAGCGCCCAGTCTGTTTATCCAACTAATGAAGCTCTGTGAAGGGGGCCTGCAGTGCAGCTCACACCACTCCACTCCTCTCCTCTCCTCTCCAGGCAGCCTTTGGGCACGAGGGCAGAGAGGCAGAGGGGGAGAGATGGAGAGGGGCAGAGGGCAGGGGGCATGAGGACCGAGCTCATTCAAAATAAGCCCCTTTACAAAGACAACAAAACACATTAAGGCTGCATTCACACAGCAATCAACATGTTTGCAGTCCTCAGTCACTGCTGTGCGTTTGCGGTGCGTGTGCACCTGTGTGATCACACCACAAACTGTGCTCCTGTGAACTATCGTTCAAAGTCTATAGAGACCGTGTTATACTGTGTATACACTCCTCAATTTCCAGTCTGTAGAAACTGTGTTATACCGTAAAAAAAAACGGACCTAAAACGGACCTAAACCTAACCTGAAGCAGTGTGAATGAGGTGTAAGGCAAATTCTCATTCTCACAGGAAGTGTCTTTCTCAAAGGCACATGATGAGAAGAAAGAGCCTGGCATCCCCAAAATGGTCATGAAAGAAAAACAAACCCTGACTGATGTCAATCTGTGTTTCGTTTTTTTCTTTCATGATCATTTTGGAGATCCTATGCTGCTGTTCTTCTGATGTGCTTTCACTGATGGGGTGGCCATGAATGCCGTGCTCTGATGATGTGGCCACGTCAGCCATGCACAGAGCCCATTCCCTGAGCACCACTGAGACACCGTGCAGTTTATTCACACCTTGCACATCATCCCAGGGTTTGATGGCAGCCGTGTGAATTTATCGGCTTCCTGATGGGATGGAGGGGGCAGCTCAGTGTGAAAGAGGCTGAAAGCAGACAGAGGGCATTAGGCACAGGCCTGGATAATGGAGAGGGGGAGACAGAGAGAAAAAGAGAAAGAGAGAGAGAGAGAGAGAGAGAGAGAGAGAGAGAGAGAGAGACAGAGAGAAAGAGACAGAGAGAGAGAGAAAGAGGGAGAGAAAGAGGGAGAGAAAGAGAGAAAGAGAAAGAGAAAGAGAGAGAGAGAATGAGTGTGGTAATGAATCTGCATGTGGTGGAGAGGGCTCGACTCAGCTCAGCACATCTGGATGGGAATGACCCGAGTGGCTCTATCAATCAGCGGGATGTGCAGCAGCGCTCTGCCCAAGCCGTCCCTCTCCACCCAACCCCCACCTCCACCCCCCTCTACCCCCGCCTCGGTCCAGCTGCCAAGCATGAAGGGCACAAGAACAGACCCACTGAGCATGCTCCACTCTCAAGTCCTTCGGAGGCCACAGGCTCGACTTGCTTTTAGTTAGTTGGGTAAAAGCAGACAAGCATGCTGTGAGGAGTGTTTAGTGCTGCGAGAGCAATCTGCTCCAGCGTTTGAGTGTAAGTGAGGTGATGTGATGTGGTGTGTGTGTCTGTGTGTCTATATGCGTGTGTGTCAGTCTCTGTGTGCGTGTGTGTAGATGAAACAGACATCCACAGCACAGCTCTCCCACTGTGAGTCACTAGTCAAGGAAGCATGTCTGTGAGGCTAAGCAGTGAGAGACGGCCATGAATTATGCATAGTTACACTATTGACTCTAACAGAGGACACATTTGTCTTCTAGCTTAAATTACCAACAACTACATACATATGCTAATGCCTGCATCCAAGAATTCAGATGGAAAACCCTCTGAAGTCCATCTTTAGAAATATGCAAAAACTAAATTGTTTTTATAATCATTTCCACGTAACCCCTACGACACTGCAATCTGAATGCAAAACAATCCAACTGGACTTGGACTGATAATAAAGTTTATCAAAATTATAACAATATGTTTCTGTAAATTCAGCACAAATGGACTTAGAGGGTTTTTCATCTGAACTCTTCATATACATCCACATCCACAAGCACACAGACAGCACAACAACCAAGGACAAGAGAATGGTGCTGATGGCAAGTAGCACTGGGTGTGCAGAGAGTGTGAGGTGGCGGCGGTGTGTCCTGACCTCTCTGAGCATGGGGTCGCTGATGGAGCTGAGGTTGACCGCTCCCTCGTAGGTCAGGTAGTAGAAGACGTTGAGCGCTCGCAGTGCCTCTGGGCCCTGCTGCTTGTAGCCAAAGATGAGGTCGATCCAGTGGTGCAGCTGACAGGACACAAACTCACTCTCCAGTGCCTGCAGTGAGCACACACACACACAAACACAAACACACACACACACACACACACACACACACACACACACACACACACACACACACACACACACACACACACACACACACACAGAGAGAGAGAGAAACAGCAGGGTATTTATAAGTAAATATTATGTTTACACAGTGCATTTTTTAGCCTGAAGCCACTCAAAGCACTTTGCACTCAGACAGACAAGACAACATTAACACTCAATAAGTCCATATGCAATGATGTTTTGCATGGAGTGAAACTACATGAACACTCCAACCAAGACACCGTAAGGTCCTCGGAGCTCCTGAAGAAAGAGTGATCTCATGGATTACTAGGCAGGCATGAAGGATGTGTGGGTCTCAGGCTCTCGGCCAGCAGAGCTGTTACCAGGCACTGGCATACACTACATCCTTCATCAGACGCCATTTTGATTTTAAGGATTCTCTTACTGTTTGTCCTACCAATCTTCTGAGCCGTCTAACCCTGTCTGGCTTATTTTTGTAGACTATTTTCTGTTCTATTGCAGGAGCAGTTAGCCTCACACAGCCAGATTCAATTCTAAGAATTTGAGTCTGGTAACAAATCATTTGGATTTGCTGTCAGAAACCGAAATAGTCTGGTGTAAATCCCTTTAGTACAATGGTACAGCAAGAACCAAATGAGGGCAAAGAAACTTCTTTGTGCCCATTTCAGTTAGTGTTAGCTGCCGGTTCACAAAGTTGCTTTAGGTCTGCTCTATTCGGTCTATCAGGTCATATTTTCTTATTCCTCCTGAGTAACTGGGATATGGGCTGATTCACACCAGACTGCTCTTTTAATTGCTAATTTCTATTTATCTTTAGAAGTTATAACACTATCAAGATCTGGTATAAGAGACAAATCTACATCAAATCACTTCCAGTGTACTGAGGTAATGTAGATAGCTACACCAGTGTTACAAGAGCTACACCTGAGCTACACCATCATCTTATAAAGCTAGCCCTGATGCTTTGACACAATGCAATTGGTCATATAGACCTCTCAGTGGAGTAACTGAATGTTAAACTGCTCTCACTCAAATGTGAATTTGGGCGGGCCTCTAGGCAAAGCATGACTGAGAGCTAAAGATGAATATCCTACACTGTTGGACAAATTGAATCTACACATATACATCCCACACCAAAGAGCTCATTCGGAACACACACACACACACACAGACACACACACACTCTCTCTCTCTCTCCCCAAGAGTTGAAGAAAAGGAGGCTGGCTTTACACCATAGGCCATGTATACACAATATACACTGGATGAAAAGGACCAAGGCAACAAAGTCCAAGTCGCACTGAGCTTTGTTATCTTTTAAGAGGATGTGGGGGAGATGCAAATATCAACCAGAAGCAAAAATAAATGGTTTCTTTCTAGAGACTCACAATTATTCTGCATGAACACTCGTGTCCTTGTCCTCTCTTTCTTCTCAATCCCTCCCTGATCCACTCATACGAGTGTGTGAGCAGGGAAACACGGTGTGCATGTTATTGTCTGATGAAGCCGATGAGGCTGAAGCTACAAGCTGTTTCCCCCTTCATTAGCGGTGGCGCACACTCAGTGTTTATGGAGTCTCATAAAAACAGCCATTGTGTTCATTTGCACAAAGACGTTGGGACACAAAGGCTCTAAACGCAGCCAAATGAGAATGTGACGCTCTCTTGATTGTCATTGCTGCCTTGCGTCAGATTATACTCTGACAGACATTAAGCTGTGCACTTAAACAGCCATTTATATCATTTAAATGTTTACTGCCTCAGTCGGCACATCATTCATTTAAATGTGGCGTTCTGACAGCTAATTTCACTTGAATTCTCTGCCGTACTCTTAATTAGGGCGTTCTATTGGTGCACCAGGAGAGAGCCGAAGAGAAACGGGTGACATTTCCTTATGCAGGAACCACTCCATGGCCCAGTGCAATCTCCCATTAAATGATTTTATGAAAACCAGCACAATATCAATAAAAATACCTAAATGTCAGGGCCAAAAGGGAGCACTTGAGCAAATGTGCCATGAAGGGTCTTGGGTTACAGTTCTGGAGAGAATCACTTTCGGCAGAACGCCGAGTTAATAGTTTGGAGTGTTTATGATGATTACAACAGGGCTCGTTTGGAAGGCTGCGCTCCACCTCGTTCACCCCAAAGCCCCAGAAGAGTTTTGTCAAGACGTGGCAATGGATCTAAATGAGTAGCCGAAGAGAGATGCTTAAAGCGTTTCTCATAAGCATCAGTCCTGGACACGCTTGTTTCTTGTCCTTTATGACAGCGCAGGATCACCCCAAACAGCAACATTAAACCAGGCAGGAGTGAGGGACACGTAGAGGGCGTAACAATTACACCAAATAACATGAAGCAGGAGTGTCTCGGGAGGCCGGCGCAGCCCAGACATGTGTCTGCCGACACCACTCTCCCAGCATGCCTGCTATTAGGTTAGCAGCCACGTGTCAAAAAGCAATCCCCTTTATTAGGGGATACATATCTATTAAAATCCACAGAGAGATGCTGAAGCCACTTGCCTTCTCTGCTTCTTCTAAAATGGGTAGAGGAGCGGAGTGCTGAGGTGGGGGAGGGGACTCCCTCTTTTCATTATTTGGCAGCATTGACCTTTCGGCAGTCCCTCGCTCCTTGCTTTCCAAAACTAATGCCGAGCCTGATGGGCATTTAATGTGCGCCGCCATCTCATGTCAATCAGCGTGCGGAAACAAAGCCGGAGACGTGTTATTGAAGACCTGCCCCCCCCCGCCCTCCCTCTGGAGGAACGCCTCTATGTTAATGAGGCCGGAGGAAGGAGCCGACGCTCGCCTCTGCCCCCAAAGGCAGCGGAGGAGGAAGTGATGGCGGCGGTGTCACTTCAAAGGCTGTCAGGCAGGCCGCGGTCCCTGAGAGCGGAGACAGGGGATCATGTATACGTGCAGAGGGAGCCGCACACACACACAGAGGAATTTAACCTGAGGGGGAGGCTGTTCAACGTCCACTCATAAGAAATGTTTTCACAGCACACCAGAAGACAAAAGCACTTGCAGTAGAGGACAAAAATGCAGTTTATTATCCAAGTTTGTCACATCAACCCAGTGAGATTTTTGAGCTTTAGATTTATAGTCACGATTGCATTCACTCTGATTTCAAGTTGCAGTGGCTGCTGTACAGTCTACGTTCTTTAATCAATAGTCGGTGCAAATGTTTTCCAACCACAATACAGGAGATTCCTTTAAATTGAGTAGTTTGTATAATAGATGTGGTAGGTTGTACATACTATTGAGATTCCTTCCTACTATTGAGTTGAATCTAGTGCTCGTTAAAAGGATCTAAAGCTGGTTATTGATGTGCCAATTAGGTGAGGCGGTCTGTGGCACTGCACTCCACTGGGACAGCTCTCACAATTAATGAATAATTTAGTTGGGCTTTATGCAAATGAGATGAGGGGGTGGGGCTTTGCACTGCATTGCTTATTTGTGTTCATGTCCGTATGCTGGTGCGTAGAATTCACCACCACAGTGCACACAGCTTTAGGGTCTGGGAGTCAGGATGCTTCAAGCTTCTCAAACTTGTGCTGAAACTCTTCAAGCAGAACGCTCTGCTAAGAGGACATCTGGCTTTGAGAGGGCAAAATTGAAAGCACTTCTAAAAATAGCTTGTCAGAAAGGAAAAGAGGATATAATTTTCTTCAAATTTCGCTTGGCAGCTGGTTGCAATCTCTGCTCCAGTGAAAACAAAACACACAAGGCTCTGATGGAGTGCACTGCGTCTTGGATTTCCGCACTCCGCCATCTTGGAGGGGAAGCACGGGGAGGGGCCTCCCCGTCTGGGACTGGGTCCAAGCAGTGCCCACTCTGACCAGGGAAAGTCAAATCTGGGGAGACTGACTAATTGTTAGTTTGGCTGCTTGTGTAATGGGCCTGTCCAGCAATAGCAGCTAGACTTCCTGTGTTTCTGTGTGGGTCACGTCTAACCCTACTGTGAATTCTCCAGACAGATATTTGCCGAGCAAGAGCTTATACCCGCAGGTAATGTCTGAAAATTCTGTGAATGCCATATCCCACTACAAATTCTGGCTGACCAGCAAGAAAACTAGAATTCGCAATCTCTTTCTCAGATGAGGCACACAATTCCCCTTGGAACCCATATATTGTTATGCGTAAACCAGAATACACTTTGAACGAGCCATGTTAACAACTACCACTACTAAACTGTATATAAACAATAAACAACAGCAAGAATATAGTTTTTTTTTTATTTAAAAATTAAGTCTTTGCATCACATTTCATCCAACTTCCCAGGGCACAACATTTTATAGACTTTATGTAACTTGTCTATGTGGATGTTAAAATGTCACTTAAATCAATCTGCCCATCTGCATGTGAATGCAGACTTGTCAGGGCCAGAGGTGTAATGGTTAGTTCATGGTGTGGGACTGGTCGGGTGACTGGCAGCTAGGCTGTGCTCTATTGATTAGGGGAGATTACACTGACAGTCCTTAGACACTCCTTGGAGTCCCTCACACAAATCAGATGCATGTGGCCAATGAAGCAGTTACCAGGACTACTAGACCGCGCTTGAGACACCACAGGTTCCAAATCCATTAGGCAAAGAATGCTTCAATGGCAAGAATGCTGTCAGAGAAATGTGGCAGATATAACAGTGATGTGTGGTGCACATCAGAAATGGTGCAAAACAGAGCTTGGTGTATGTAATCACCACGAATATTACAGAAGAGCCTGTATGACCACGATCTTCATGTTCGCAGAGTTTAGCAAACAAGAAAAATGCTAGATTTTTGCATTTATTAGCTAGCAATATAGTTTAGCTTTGGTCACCGAATATGAAACCTGTGATCTGCATTTAAAAGTAGGGGGAACTAAAATCGAGCCACATTAAAGATTTAATATTCAACTCAGCAGAGAAGTTGTAAGTTAACCTGCAGAGGGATTGTGTGGGTTTTCCACTTCCTGTAATAACACACAGAAGAATACTGGGACAGCCTGACTAGAGTGGTTTAAGCATGATTATTGCAAAAAGACATGAGTAAGCTTTCATCAACTGCATGGGTACAGCCATTGGGTCAGGCCATGAATGTCCACTACAGGCCACCGTCTGATGTCTGGTCATATATGGGCCACCGTCTGATGTGTTTCAAATGAAAACTGCAGGCAGAAGACTGTCTGTTAAAAGACTCCTCAGAATGCTAACACACTCGCTGTGAAACCTTCCACATGGGTACACACACACCCACGGTTGTTTAGAGTAACTGTCCTTCTAAACAGAGACAGCTGCAAACGAAAAAAAAAAAAAAAAAAGCAGAAAGAGCGAAGCACTGAAAAGGAAAAAAGGAATGAAGAGAAGAAAGAAAGGACAGAGAAAGCAGGCTAAGACAAATGTCAAAAGCCCGATTGGTTTCCTGGGCTCAGCATTCCACAGGTATTACTCATATCTTCTATGCTTTGCGGGGCATTGTAGTGTAATTTCACCGCTCTGCATTTCCCATTCATCTAGTATCCAAATGAGCAGGGTTGGGCTGTGGTGCAGGGTCAGGATGGGAACCTGAGACCATAGTTTGTCCCTGGATGGCGGAATGGATATCCTGCCCAAGCTATGATGGGAAGCAGAGTCAGGTGTGATTGTGCAAAAATCTTTTTCCTAAACGCTCAGGAGACATGTTACTTTGAATATGGCAAATGCATTTAACTTTTATAAACAGACTGTGCGTGCAAGTGTGTGAGAGTGTGTGTGTGTGTGAGAGTGAGTGTGTGTGTGTGTGTGCGGGAGGGAGCAGGCAAGGGTAACTAAAATGCAGTAACCAGCCAGTCTTGCTTTGATGAGAGTGTCTAAGTGCCTCTAGACAAAACCCTGCGAGCCTGCAAATAGTCCAGTGGCTCTGTTAACTGCGACAAAGCCAGAGCAGCTCTGCTGCACGAGTCCATCTGCTGGGGAGGGAGGGCTGTTTGGATAGCTGCTTGGCTAGCTGTTAGCTAGCTCTCAAATGACTGCAGAACACACAGGGCTTAAGGAGATCCTGCTGAGCTGGAGTGTGTGGTTGAGATCCTGAGAGAGGTGATTACAATGGATGAGTGCCATCGTTACACTCACTTTTATGACTTAAAGAGAGAGGGAGGGAGGGAGGGAGGGAAAGAATGGAGCTGACATGTTCTTTGGCTTGGGGACAGCAACAGTGGAGACTGCTGGCTCTGTTCAACAGACCAATTTGACGTTTCCTCCCAAAGAATAATCTCCAACAATCACAGAGTAATTAGAGTATCTATTCACGCAAATACTGTTGAAGACAGATGTTAAAGACAGGATTAGCAAAAATTGTTAAATTAAAATAAAATATCCAGTATGAGAATATAGCATCAACACTTTACAAATATTGCAATTTGTGGTGAGTATGAGTGTTCAGATCAGTGTTCACATGACCTCCAACGTGGAGGAAGTGGCTGAAGTGCCTATGAGATGGAAGCAGTAAATTAAGGAGCTCTTAGGGGCTAAGGGGACGCAGATACCTGAGGTCACTGGGTTTGTCTGATTGATGGCCTAAACACATTGTCCTTGTCAGACTCTGGTTTGAAATGTAGGGGAGAGGGGGAGAGGGAAAGAGGAAGAGAGGACAAGGAAGGAAGGGGGGAAAAGAGACCTTGCAAAGTTAATTAACTCCTTTTATACACATAGCATGCTTGACCGGACACTTCCAACATCAAGGCCAAGTCATCTGCTAATGCCAAACTAAACAAAACTAAAAATCTCTCAGCCAAATTCTCTCAAATACACATAGTTGCATCCGCAGACACATACAAATGAGATTTCTCCATGGTTTTATGGGAGCAAACATCGAAAACACATCAGCTGGGGGTGTGGGGGTGTGTCTCCATATCTTACAGGACTTCTTCTCCAGCATGTGATGATGCCAGTGGGGGGAATGTGTGAAGGTCTGCTAAGGGTGTGGTGGTCGTTTGTGGATGGGTGTGAGGGGTGTGGTAGTGGGGTGGGGTGCCAGAGTGAGGGGATAACACCACATCAGTGAGGTGATGTGCCCACTGTAGTAGATCAGCCCATTTCTAAGGCCCCTTGCCTCTCTATTACATCACTGAGGAGGAGGAGGACAGGAGCCGGAGGAGGGGAGAGAAGGATGTGTGTGTGTGTGTGTGTGGAGGGGTCGTAAAACACATCCCACATGCTGTATACATGTCTGCCCCTGCTCATGAGCGCACCCCTGCTGAGAGCAGCGCCAGACGCTGAGCAGACGCCATGGAGATGCCTGGACTCCTCCGCTTCTCTCCGCTCCCACAGGCAGGGTAGTGCAGGGCAGCCCCACTTTACAGGCCTCAGAGGAGAGGAGAGGAGAGGAGAGGAGAGGAGAGGAGAGGAGAGGAGAGGAGAGGAGAGGAGAGGAGAGGAGCACTGCGCTCAGATACAGTACAACGCATCCTGGGAAGAACTACTGACTGCAGAACTGACAGGCATCTCTCTATTACAGGGAACAGATAGGAACCATTACCCATTGCCAACCAACTATGGTTTTGGGAAACGCATCCCAGGTTGTCTTCCATTGGCAATGGTAAGATGAAAGCAGTCAACAAGTGTTCCCCATGAGGAAACAGTAGGGGATTCACCCCCCGCTGGGAGCTATAGATCCTAGCGAGAGAAATGACTGAGTGGGGAGAGCAACATTAGCTTGTACACTAACTTGAGATATTGTGGAGGAGAGAAACAGTGGGGGGTAGAGCAGAGAGGAGAGAGCAGATGATGGCTGAATGTAAATACTGGCAACCTTTGACTCTGCTGTAGCTGGTGGTCCCTCCTGAGAGTCCAGCAGGCTGGCCTTTGGCTGTGGGAAAGAACAGGGCTCTCCCCAGCAATGCGGCTCTTGACACCTGCACTAAATCTCTCCCATCTGCCTTGTCAAAACTTTTAAGATGACCCCGAGAACGTGAGTGCTACTTTTTGATTCACGGATGATAACAAAAACAAACATGGCATAGTTTTTATGTCTCCTCTGGACTTCACAGACATGTCTCTGTTAGATAATTGTGTCCATGGCCCAGTATCCCAGGGCTCTGCGGCTAAGTGTGAGAAAACTGTCAGCATATTAACTTGATAGACTTCAGCACTGATGGTGGAGTTCTGAGCAGAGACTCAGAGCCTGGCTGAGGAACAGAATGGAGAACCTCATAAAGTGGCACGTATCTGTCAGCAGAGCTTGTCCATGTTTATGCTCTCTGCCTGTTGGATGTCAGCTGGATGGCAAAACAGCTGCTCCAAACAGACCTACAGTAGAGAACAGAGGAGTTGGGATATCCCTTTTGTGAAGGACAAAGAAAAACTTGTGTCGGAAAAAAAAAGTAATTGGTGGGTCTAAGGTGTCCAGGCTTTTTGTTTTGCAAAAAAATGCAAGAAAGCATTTGTCATGACCGGCCATGTTGTTCCCTTTAGTATGTCTATTTGGTTTTCCCTTGCTTGTCTTACTCTTTATATTAGTATAAAGTATCTCTTATTGGTGCATTTACAACCAAGAAGCAAAATAAAATGGCTGATCTGACGTTAGGGGCCATGATAATGAGGGGTCTGGCCATGCTAAGCTATCTTCTTTAGTGATTAGTTATTAGCCATGCTAAGCTATCTTGCTTAGTGATTAGGTGTTAGCCATGCTAAGCTATCTTGTTTAGTAATTAGTTATTAGCCATGCTAAGCTATCTTGTTTAGTGATTAGTTACAGTATTAGCCATGCTAAGCTACCTTGTTTAGTTATTGATATCTCGTTATCACTTCTGTCCCACCCTACTACTCCCTACTCTCACCCTAAAGTCCCACCCATTCTGATGGTTAGACTAAGCTGATACTGCTATTTGGTTCTGGGAACGCTCAAACCCACCTTACTGTTTGACGCCAAGCCACAGCAAAGGTCTTACAGAAGTGAGGGTGACAGATACATGTATGGGCTTTTACAGAAGTGATGACCTTGGGAGATTTCAGCTGTCCCAAAGATCTGTCATGGTAGTTAGTTTGGTGCTTCAGCTATGAGAGGTTGGTGCCATGGAGACCTTTTGCTGGCCTTGCTGTCTGTCGGGTCTTGTTCCATCACTCATCATGTTGCCCTCTTTCCATCTCCTTCTATATTGTGTGTCTTTCATGCCCTCTCACAGCCTGTGTTTGGGCTGTTTCTCCTGGCTAGCCATATTGCCACACCAGTCACATATGCACCCGTAGGATGAAGTACACACATTAATGTGGAACATGACAGGTCTGAAGATTTTTTTGTCATAACTGCCAAAATAAGACGTTACATTCTTTTGGAAGACAACATTTGTTTGATTTCTGATGGCCAAGGCACAATACTGTGGTTTCTGTGACCACTTGCTGTCAGTAGCCTACTAGCTGAGTGTCTATTCAAAGCCTTAAGTCACCTGCTGTTCCCATAATCATAACCAGATCTTGAGCTCCGCTGAGCGGGAGTATTAGTCATATATTCTGGAATGTTCCTCAGAAATGACAGTACCCAGAGCCGCCTTGTTATCTGGCGAGGGGGATCATGTTCTTAACCTTTCCCTCGACCTCATGGTAAAAACAACAATCAGCCGTGATCTCAGAGTGGCGTGACATCGGCAGCCAGGAAGAGAGGGGGGCTGTTAGGATTGAGGAAAAGAGGCGCTTTTTTCAGGAGGAGTCTGTTTAAAATCCTCTCCTAATCTCACGCATATCCCAAACCAAATAGATTTTACATGTAGAGTAATGACAGCTCATTCTATATAAGCCAGCTTCAATCAAAAGCCTCCGTCTAAGAGACTAATGGAAATGAAGAAGCAATGTCGAGCGCAAGTATAATTACTAGGCACTGTATCTGGCCATCAAATAATAGCATGCTGAAACAGCTACAGCTAGGCTACACAGCCTCTTGTGGATTTGAAAATGTATTTGTGCAACATATTTGATATATTACCCTGAATCGATGGCGTTGTTCACTGGCCATCTTGTGCACACAGGCGCATGGCGCAAACCTGTCACTTTTGGCTGGTGCCACCATTTCTACTGCTGGGATTTTAATGTCTGTCACAGATTGGGGTTTAATTAGCTGTTAATCATCTGTAGGACATAAAGGCTGGAACAGACTTGGCACGCTCTCCCTCTTTCCCCCTCCTCGTGCTGGTGTCCATTAGCGACAGATGAGCAAAAGGCCTGAGCAGGTCATTAACCACTCACTGTGCTATCAGTGGGCTTCTGCAGACCAGAGCTCTCATTACAAATTTCCCCCATTGTGCTGGGGGGTGCCCAGCTGACACCTCCTAATGCCAGTCATCTGTCACAGTGGAGTGCCGACACGCCCCGCACTCAAGAGACACAGGACTAGACTAATGAGGAGCTAGCCCCCTCCCCCAGCACAGACGCCTCCCCAGTGCTGGAATCCACTAGCCAGCCCTGCACTCACACACACCACAACACTGGACAAAATTCATACATGAAATTACTACTCAGTGAATCGATCCTCCAGTGAGTCAATCCATATAACAATTATTATGTCATGGGGCAGTTTTTGTATAAAAAGAGTCTCCTTACCAAGTCAAAACTGAACTATCTGTATCTGTATCGTACTTGGAAATGAACACTGCAAATAAACCCTTCATACCTCTTTTATATTTCAGGTTTTTTTTCTGGTGTCCAGCCGGCTCACATCCTGTGCTGCACCAGGAAAGCACATCTATTGCCCCTTCTTGTCTGGCCATGTTAACTCATGCATTTTGGATATGTCACCCCAATGAGCCTGTGCAAGTTAAAAGGGAAATGTACAATGTCTTTATGGCTGTGCATGAAACACTGATGTCTTCCCTCTTTCGCTCACCTTTTGATGTCTTCATGTTTTTTTTTTTTTGGTTGTATCGTAAGAGGTTCAGATTTACGGTCCTCAGACACCATTGAGCCCCCTTGTCTGTGCAAGACTTGAGAAATGACTAGTATAACATTTCTGGATGCATCTGGATAATGCATTTGAAGCTCATCAATGGCATCATGCATAATCTCCAGTAATTCAACACCAGCAGGAAGGGCACATTTCCTCCGTCTTTCGCAGCGCTCACCACTGAAAACAACCACTGAAAACATTTAGTCCAAATTTCATTCTGCTTGTCTCCAGTCCAGACCATTACCAACACTCTCCTTTGAAGGAGAGACTGACATTCTACCCAGAACTGGTCAAAAACAGCAAGTGAATTACTGTCACACAGATGAGCCAGTGTGGTCAATGACAACTACGGTCTGGGGTTACAGAACCATATCATCGCTTTTGCCTCTAGGCTGCTTAGTACACACTTACTGATCCATGCTGACCTCTGTTGCTGCATGTTTAATGGACAGACCAAGTGATTTGGACAAATAGTGGCCCTCACTGGTGAGTTCTGAAGTGATTCTGTTTCTGTATCCGGGTTTTGAATTTGATGATCAGCTGTGCACCTCCTTGCATGTTTATATAAAGACGATTGACAATTCCGACAAGTGTCTAAGTACAGTGTATTTGTTTCATGTGTCTGTTGGAGGGTGATTCGTGAGATGCTAGCTAGCTAACATCACTTGTCACATGTCAGCATTAGCTGTGACTGCTGACGTAGCAGTGACTAGAGTCCCGATACTGCAGAGTGGCAGCAGACACAATATTCTACAATAGAAGTCAGTGATGTCTGTGTTAGGTTCTGTTTCTAGTTATGTAGGCATGTGTGGGCCTGCTCCATCAACATCTGCATGTAGGTGACTAATGTGGTGGCAATCAGAGAGTTCTTTAATAGGACATGATAAATGTAGATAGATTTTGGCTTGATGGATCTGGGAGACCCTACAATATTTCAAGCTGAAAAGCACTTGCCCTAATTTTGAGCTATGCTAATATATTGGATATGAAGCTACAAAATGAAACTGACAACACGCAAAGCACACACACACAATTTTACAGAGAGAGAGACAAATAGCCTACACAACCACTGACTGAATGTCAAAATATAATCTAAAATATAACCGTACGCCATTTCGTCAGCCATCTTCAACGACAACAACAACAACTTGGGACCCGAATAAAAACCCCCAGTGGGGGCCATTAAAAATGGCTGTGGGCAGCTCAAAGAGGTCTATTTCAGCACAGTTGGCCTTCAAGCCAAGCTACTTACGGGGCAGATCGCCGAGACGGGCTGCGACTCCCGGCCCTGCTGCACCCAACGCCGTGTCACAGCCTTCAGCGGGGCTAGTGGCACAGCAGTCAAAGTGTCAGAGAGATGCAGCACTGGCTGCTAATTAACGCTAGGCTCCAGTGGGCCGACACGCTACTGCAACACCCACAATTACAGCACACTCTATACATCACCCAGTCACCAGCGTGGAGAGAGGGAGAGAGGGAGAGGGAGAGAAAGAGGGAGAGAGTGAGAGAGAGAGGGAGGCAGAGCGAGGGAGAGAGAGAGGGAGAAGGAGAGGGAGAGAGAGGGAGAGGGAGAGTGAGGGTGAGACAGAGAAAGAGAAAGAGAGAGGGAGGAAGAGAGAGAGTGAGAAAGAGAGAGAGAGTGAGGGAGAGGGAGAGAGAGAGAAAGAGAGGAGGAGAGGGCGCATGGAAAGAAAAAAAAATATGAGGGAGGCTGTAAACAAAATCAAGCAGAAAATTCATCTTACATGCGAACAGTACTCTCGCTAACGGATGAGTGTGTGATTCAGTCATGCGTACTCTAATAAAGAACAGTACTCTCGCTAACGGATGAGTGTGTGATTCAGTCATGCGTACTCTAATAAAGAACAGTACTCTCGCTAACGGATGAGTGTGTGATTCAGTCATGCGTACTCTAATAAAGAACAGTACTCTCGCTAACGGATGAGTGTGTGATTCAGTCATTCTGGGCCTTGTCTCGTGTGTTGACAGTAGTTGAAGGAACACACCAACAACCAACTGCAGGGTTAGATGGGAGGACACAGAATCTTCTCCTCTGTGTGTGTGTGTTCTAGAACTGGAAATGGACATACAGGCTGACTGGTATAACCCAGTTAAACGTGGGAGGGTGTCAGACTGGGCCGCTACACACACAATATCCTCTTACCCAAGTCTGGGGTAGACAGCAAGTAAGCCAATATTCCGCAGGTAATCCTGCAGAGGAGAGAGTCCACCTCAAATATCACAGCCTGGTGGGCTGGACTAAGCCATTACTCCCAATCAATGAAAGATTTGACTGATTCTTGATAGACAGCAGGAGCATGGAGTCAGGATTCATCTGATTTTAATGTAAAATGTAGGACACATGTAGCTTACAGTGGTTAAGCTATCCACACGCTAGCTAACAATAATTTGACAGCCACAAGCGTGTGCGTGTGTGTGTGTGTGTGTGTGTGTGTGTCAGACTAGAGGTGGAAAGAGAGAGAGAGAGAGAGAGAGAGAAATGTAGGGTTGGAAGACTTACCAGTCGGTTGATGCGCACAAACTGCTCTGGGTCTTTGGCCCATGGTGGCAGCTCTACGTCTGACACCACTGCCCCATCATCCATCACACCCAGGTTGTAATTATTGGAGTTGACAAACATCTCTGGCAGATAATAAAATTCTGGGATCAACTCCTGAGAGAGAGAGAGAGAGAGGGAGAGAGAGAGAGAGAGAGAGAGAGAGAGAGAGAGAGAGAGAGATGGGAAAGACAGAGAGAGAGAGAGAGAGAGAGGGATTAAAGGGACTGCTTATTGCTATCTTTTTCATATCAGTGTTATTATTCATTTTTATAATTTCAGCATTTTTAATTGGCATCAGTATGTATTTGAGATAAACCATTTGAATACTCGAGCAATGATTCAATTAAATATAAATCACTTTTTCTATTAAAATCACCTTTCTAATAATAAAAACAATTCTTGATAAACGCCACCTGAATACCATTCCATTTTTAAACCCTGCAGATAAACATCCTCTTGACATGACACAAGTTCAGGAGCAGTTAGCACTTTTCTGAAGGATAGATAAGCTTAGTGAAGTCTCCTAACACAGTGCAGTGCCTACAGAGGAATTTTCAAAGAGGCCATTTTCTGATACTGCGCGAGCCGCACGGAATAAAAGCCTCCTTCACACAGATAAGCAGCAGAGCTGGGCGGAGGAGAGCGGAGGAGAGCGGAGGAGAGCGGAGTAGAGCGGAGGAGGGCGGAGGAGAGCAGAGGAGGGCGGAGGAGAGCGGAGGACTGGTGAATCTGAATGCAGGGCTGCCATCGCCCTGCTGCTTAATTATGGTGACTGCCAGCAATGACTCTGCAACAGAAAGGACAGCGCTAACAAATAATTACAGAAAGAGCAAAACCGCTCTTTTAATCTCCTGCGTGTGTGTGTGTGTGTGTGTGTGTGAGTGTGTGTGTGTGAGTGTGTGTTTTGTTCTCCAAGACCCATACCATTACTCACTGAAATTACACTTCAGACACTTCATTTGCTCTATGCTACAAAATGTCTGTCAGCTAAAAAGCAGTCACACACACACACACACACATAATGAAAGGAACGAGGGTACTTCAACAGGTTTAATCATAAAAGGGCATCAGCTTCCAAAAAAGAAAGTAAAAACCAAAAAGTATGGAGAGAAGGCTCAGCAGAACGGACTGAAAAACGTGATGGTATTTCTAATTTGTGGAAGCATGCTTAGCCAGTCAAAGCAGATATCTGACTGCTACACTGAGCAAGTCTTTGAGTTGTTCTCATCATGAAATACTTCCCCATTATCAACTCTAATAAGGCACAGGAAGGTTTCCGGTCCACACAAGCCTGGCAGGTGTTATTAGGTGACAATACACAAGCTCTAAATCCACTAAGTACACGTTTAACTCAAACATTCAATATACGGACTAAGGTGAAAATGATCTGCAGAGATACCAAATAACATTTGCTCTTGCTAGAATACACAGGATGCATGCTAACATTTAAAATGAAACAACATTAATTAATAAAATTAATAAATGCTGTCCATCTTCAGAAATATGCCAAAGTTGTTTTTGTAATAATTCTATTACAATTGGGATGTTATTATCAAGTATAAATAAATCAAGCCAAAACAACCCAGTTGGAGCTGGACTGATGATAAAGTTCATATTAAAATGATCTAAATATATTTCTGTAAATTCATCACATATGGACTAAACTCTTCTACTGTAGATGAGCCACGCACTTCACTCTTCTACTGTAGATGAGCCACACACTTCACTCTTCTACTGTAGATGAGCCACACACTTCACTCTAGCTTTATTACTGATGAGGATTATAACCACATGTGTCACTTTTGCATGGATATTTGTAGCTAAATGAAATGCTTAAAAATGCCAAGGTTTAACAAAACTGCCTCTAAGTGCCTCGGTCCTCAGAGTTAAATTGTTGCAAATGCTGGACTGACCTTTGCTGCCTTTCCAGCGTGTATCCAGGCAGATGTACGCATTTCAAGCGTGCATCCAGGCAAACGTACGCATTTCAAGCATGCATCCAGGCAGACGTACGCATTTCAAGCGTGCATCCAAGCAAATGTACAAGAGAGAGCACTAATGTGAGCCATGTTGGTTTCCTTTAAATGATAAAGGATTTGTGCAGCTCTTTACATTATACATGTAATGGCCATAACAATGACTCAGCACACACACACACACACACGTGCAGATATGTACATTGTGTCAGCTCAAACAAAAACATGTCTAAATCTGTGGCATGTGAAAGTAGACTGAAATTGTGTCTAGCCTGTCAAAGATGGCAGCTGAACCAGAACAGACGTGGAAGTGTATACAACTGCTCTCACACAAACAGTAAAAACACATGCAAGTTCACAACGACGCACGCACGCACGCCCACACACACACACACACACACACACACACAGAGTAGAGCAAGGATATATGAGAGCAACACTCCTAGAAACACTTGTGTAAATTGCACTCTTAATCACAAACACAGGAGATTTACAATCTGTATCCATCCGCCAAAGCCAGGGCCAGGGCATGTAAACATGTACATTCTTCTGATGCACACACTAAAGAACCCACTACACTCTGATAGCCAATACTGACTGGCACTCCAGTGGGAGGGACTAGGCTGTGTGGGATGGACAGGCAGACAGACAGACACAGACACAGACAGACAGACAGACACACACATACACACACACACCAGCAGTCAGCACTGGAACACTCCACTCCACAGAACAGAAGAGAATAGAACAGATGCCAGTGCTGGCCCTAGTAACTGTCTCCAAACATGCACTGGAAACAACAAGTCCCTTATCTGGGGTGACCTGCATAGACATGGCAGGTTCACTCTACTCTAATTCTTTTCTGTGCAAAGAGATTTCAATAAAGAACAGACATGCTCTTGAACAGAACAGCAACAACGAAGAAAGTGAGTATATGAGAAGGTTCTGTGTGTCTACTTTGGTGATGGGATGGGATTAATTTAGTCTGCTGTTAGCGATAGTTGCTTTGTTTTCCATTGGGATTGATACAGGCTTTCTCTCCCCATACTCCATACAGTAGTACTAAGGCCATTTATAAGGCAGTCTGGTCCTGACAGGCGCCGAGAACAGTTTTCTTTCCATCCAGCTGTAAGCAGGGAGACCAGCAGTCTGTAGCACGTCTGTGACAGCAGCTTCTTCATGCTCATTTTCACAGCTAATCTGGCCCATTTCCTAGGCTAACCTCCTCAAGGTTGGCCTACCATGCCAAGTTGCACACACAATGGTTTTGTGCTACCATTCCATCCTAACAGATGACTGTCCCAACACACACAACAGCAAAGACTTTCCCACTGCTATCAGCTGGAGCCGCAGTGAACAGATTCATGTCAGAAACTCGTAATAGCATGTGGCAAATCAATGACATGTCAAACATCAAACTGAAGTTATGATGATTGGCCCTAAACAGCTGACCAACACTCTACCCCATCACCAAAACTTACTCAGTGGCCTGTCACTGTCATGTAATGCAAAAGTTAAAGACCTTGGGGTAATTATTGACCAGGACCTCTCTCTAAATAGTCATGTAAAACACATTTCAAAAACATCTTTTTTTCACCTACGAAATATTGCTAAGGTTAGAAAGTTCTTATCCTTTGAGGATGCTGAAAAATTAATACACGCATTTATTACTTCCAGGCTCGACTATTGCAATGCTCTGTTCTCTGGGTGTAGCAATACTTGCATCAAAAACCTACAACTAATACAAAATGCTGCGGCCCGAACTCTCACCAGGACTAAAAAATACGAACATATCTCTCCTATCCTTGCTTCCCTACATTGGCTCCCTATTAAAAGTCGAATTGATTTTAAAATACTCCTCCTAACCTACAAAGCCCTCAAGGGCGATGCACCAACATATATTAAAGACTTACTTGTCCCTTACCACCCTCCTAGAACCCTAAGATCCCAAAATGCTGGTCTCCTTGTAATCCCAAGAATATCAAAATCTACGATAGGAGGAAGAGCCTTTTGTTACCGTGCACCCCTCCTGTGGAATAATCTCCCCCCCCACATTCGACAAGCGGACACTCTCAATACCTTTAAGTCTAGACTTAAAACCTTCCTCTTTACTGTTTCCCATAGTTAGGGATGGTGCATGGCAAATCATCACTTCTCATGGGTCTTTTGGAAGGGACTGCCTCTGCTGTTGCCCCCAGTTGCGAGGCATGGCAGCCACTGACCATCCCTGCAGTGGTGCTGGTTTACCATGCATCATACCTTAGTTATGCTGCTATAGCCTAGCGCCGCCGCACAACCTTCATGTGTCATGCCGTACAACTCCCTCTCTCTCTCCTTCAGCTCTCTCTCAATATTTATATGTATATATATATATTTTATACACATGTATGTATGCCCAAATTACACATTTGCTTTCTGATGTGTGAGCCTGGCCTAATTCACTATTTTCCTCTGTCCACAATTATCTTTGCTGAGTGTCATCCCTGCCTCATTCTGGCGGACTCCTCTCACCCTCCTCTCCTGAGTGGACTACAACCAACACTACGGGAGGCCCATGTCAGGACCGACTCCCCATCACAGAGGACCTTCCTGGACGCCGATGCTGGGCCCGACTCCCCTTCCTGAGGCTTCGTGATTGACCCCCCCTCACAATGGCGCTGTCAAATGGACCCTTACTGTTACCCCCATGACCCATCTCCCTCCTTCGAGTTTGTCACTATGCCTGGCCGCTGCTACATTGTCCAGCCATAATTCCTGATAACCACCTATAGACTGATTACCATGTAATGTAAAAGTGGGATAATACTCTATTATGAACTATTATGAACCTTAGCTAAACCATAGGCAACTTATAGTCTGTCATGGTTACTACTGATTGTAATTTTTCTCCATGACCCCTGGCAGTTGGGTTAGCCCCTTGAGTCGTGGATCTGCCCAAGGTTTCTTCCTAGATTAACTGAACATAAGGGAGTTTTTCCTTGCCCCTGTTGCTCTTGGGTGCTCCTTCTGTGAAGCGCCATGAGACAATACTATTGTAAAAGGCGCTGTATAAATAAAACTGAATTGAATTGAATTGAAACATGTCAAACTGACCTGTCGCCTGAGTTAAAAGGGCAAAAAACCCACGCAAAGACCACCACCAATGGTCAACAAGTCTGGAATGTGAATACCTGTAATTTTGCATTTCTGAGCAACAGGTATGGGTTTTCAGAAGACCGCGGATATCTCCCACTGTTAATCTCAGAAGACCACGGATATCTCCCACTGTTAATCTCAGAAGCCAGTGCAACAGGCCCCAAAGGCCTGTGGTAGGGGTTTTTCAATCACACCAGCGGTGCAGGAGCCACTGTAAACACTACTATATATATATATATATATATATATATATATATACACTATACTATAGGTGACAGATGCTCAAACGCTGGCTACCAGTTCGTAGATTCCTTCTATGCTGCAGAAATTTCTCATTCTTTTTCCTATTAAGAGCACTCGGTGAGCTTGAACAACAGGACCATGGGTTGAGTTCCTCCAGACCTCTCCTTTCACAAGGGTTAATCCAAAGATTAAATAAATAAATGTGCATCATGCACACCACTCATGCACCACTTGGACACTGAAGTAGTTTTTCATTTGGGAGGGAGCAGACAGGCAGGAAACTCCAGCAGAGGACTTAAAGTGTACCAGACAGCTTCGCCCACCTTTCATTTGAAAAAAAGAAATTAATTTAATCTTTAATTAATATTAAAATATTAACAAATGTGAATTTGAATACTCCAGATTTATATCCTCTTGACATGACATGAGTTTAGGAGCAGTTAGCACTTGTCTAACGGACCGAGAAGCTCAGGGAAGTTTCAAACACAGTGTGGCCAGCCGAGCCCTCAGCTCCTCCACCCTGAGGCGACGGCCGCTGTGTTACACCGGCCTGCTGCTCCGCAGTGAGAGTTGCTCATTAAGGGAGCAAACAAACAGTACAAGTTTTCAACAAGCCTCTCTTCCTTCCCTCCCCGCCCCCCCTGCCTGCACCACCCCCCTCATTCAAACAGAGAGGTCAGGATTTTACGATGGCACATGGTGCCCCGGGTTCAGACGGCCAGTCTGGCGTAAATTTGGCAGCCCTGATTCAGGGGTTGAGGACCCCGGGGCCACTTAAAAGGCAGGGGGGAAATAACAGGGGACTGGGGGGGGAGAGGCGGAGACCTGGGGGTGCTGTTCTAGCCACTGGCCCCTGAGTAGCTGGTCAGAGGGCAAAACCTGTGATCCACAATCCTGTTTTGCCATGGGTCACTGATCTTATGGTCCCCCTCCTGCCCTTCACCAGAGTCCCCAAGATACTTAAACACACACACACACACACACACTACCACATTTACACACTCAAACTCATGAACACACAACCTAAAAGAAGAGCCATAATGTATCCAATATATTTAGATATGTTTTTCAGGCAAAATACACACACACACACACACACACACACACACACACACACACACACACACACACACACACAGCAGTACTGTATGGGCCCATTTATAATGACCTAAACTTTAACTTTGACTCAATCCAAGTGCAACTCAATTGGCTAATATTAATCAAGGCTACATAACTCCCAAACCACGACCGCAACCACTGCAAGCATTTTGAGCTCATTTTGGTGGAGTTGCCACATCACTCACTGACACACACGCCCAGGGGCTCAATCAGTTGAGTTGAGGTCAATTGTGTCAATGTTAAAGGATGAACACGGACTGGCTGTGGACAGGATGGAGATTTGGTCTGAAAGTTCTTTTTAAATCCCAAAACAAACACATATTTTCATAATTTACCCGTGTGTATATCGTATCATACCACATCGTCCATTCAACAAATCCATTTTGCAACCCCTCAGGCTATATGGGGTTACATGATCTAAATGACTGAAGCAACTACCAGTGATTTCTGTCCTGTAAGAGTCTGAATTTCTCCAGTGCACGGCTCTCAAGTCAAGGTTGGCATCAAAACAGTGCAACGCGGCATCTGAGCTCTTCCAGTTGATGGAAGGGCAATGGATACTTGTCAAGCTGGACACTTGAGAAAAGCACGAATGCTTGAGGCCCCCCGCTGCTTCAGTGCAATCAGAGTGTTGCATAGAGAGGCTGGGGTGGCGTGGGGGTTGGGGGGGTTAGCACCAGGAAGTGGGTCAGGGTGAGCTGCTGGAGTCTTGAGTGGAGTGGTGGCAGCAGTACTGATGCCCCATGACAGGCTCCGATTGGGACTGGGCCCAAACTCTCAGAGGGTTCTCTGCAATCAACCACTGCCTGTAATTCGAGCCACATGTTATACAGCACTGGCCCGATGCAATCAAGCACACAGAGAATGCCCCACACAACAGCTCTCTCTCTCTCTCCCCCCCCCCTCTCTCTCCTCTCACTCACCTTCTCTCTCTCTCTCTCTCTCTCTCCCCCCCTCTCTCCTCTCACTCACCTTCTCTCTTTCTCTCTCTCTCTCTCTCACTCACCTTCTCTCTCTCTCCCTCTCCCTCACCTTCTCTCTCTCTCTCTCCGCTGCAGTAGGGGCCACAGTGTGGCTGGGCCGTGCTAATGAATATTTTAAGAGGGCTGGACACTTGTTAAAGAGGAAAGGGTGAATGTTTTGCTGGGCCCTTGGGAGCCACAAGTGGAAAGTGGAGGTATGGAGGAACTGAGTGAGCAAAGGGAGAAAGGGTTCAAGGCAAGGTTACTGTCCGAGGTCGGGAGGGAGCCGCAACACACCGCGTCGCGTCGCACCGCACGCTCACGTGGACATCAGGGGAGAGCGGACGGCCTTTGATTAGGGGCCTTGTGTGTGTGTCTGATGGGAACTGAAAGGCGGAGGAAAGGTGAGGACTGATCAGGGAGCTACAGCTTTCATGAGCAAGGCTGGAACAAAGGCAGAAATATGTCTCTTTGTGTGTGTGTGTGTGTGTGCCAGGAATCAGGAGTCTCTTTGTGTGTGTGTGGGTGTGTGTGATTGCACCAGGAGTATGGGTATGGCCACACCAAGTCAGAGAGAGAGAGAGAGAGACTGACAGATATATATATATATATATATATATATATATATATATATATATATATATATAGAGAGAGAGAGAGAGAGAGAGGAGAGGAGAGAGAGAGAGAGAGAGAGGAGAGAGAGAGAGAGAGAAAGCTGGGCATGTGTATGGGTCTGGCCACACTGCCATACTACTACCCACCTTGACATCTGAGGTGTCTCTCTGGCAGTTTCTCCAGGCCCTGGCCACTGAGGAGAAGGTCCGGTCAGCATGGTCAAACTTCCCTCCTTGGAAGTTGAGGAAAAAGGTTGTGAACGGCTCCTGGAATGAAAGGAACACGAGAAAGAAGAATCAATTCTGATATCTTACATTAGCTCTCTTTCAGTCTTGCTATGACCAGCTATGTCTATTAGTGATTTAATCTGGCTGTCTATTTCTGTGCTCATGCTAATATAATCTCTAATCTCAAACTGCCTTCACAATATTCTGTGATATTACCTCCACAATGTTCATAACAGTTGGATGCAGCAGTTTTGTACATGTGCCAAACCCTGCTTTCATATGGAACAACAGACAGATTTCCTGTCTGTAAAATAAAAGACTAAAAATAACACAACGTCACATGACAAAACAGAATCAGTCAATATCCCAGCAGTTCTCCAATGCCCATAAAAGACTGTTATTAGTCCGTTTCTAATTGACTCTAATCTTGTTTGTCTACATCAATAGCTTTTGTTTTCAAAACAAAAGCACCCCAGTGGTTACCACCATTAGCTGGAAGGAAAACTGCAACTAGCTTTGCACCCCCGCACTTCTGCCTCCCCTGACTCCCTCCACAATGAACTGGTCTAATTATGCCAGCGCCTTTTGTGCTCAGACAGTTAAGACTTCCTTCATTGTGACGGATCCGACGTTAGCCTGCTCTACAACTCTGCGCTGTTGACTGGTGCCCCCCTGCTGCCACCTGAATGACTGCTCATGTCAGAGCTGAATTCAGATAAGCCCCATAATGCTGCTCCTGGATCAATGCATGGCCCATGAGGGACCTCTTGGTCCAAGAGAAACACTGCAGCAGTTGCAGCAAAGATGCATGGATGGCCCGGACACCTAACAAGTATTCAATAGAATAAATCTTGTACTGTAAGCAACATGAGTTAAGTGGACCTGTAGTCTGTGTCTAGCAATGATACTAAACTTATTTAGAAACCAAACTGAACTAGAAATCAAACATGACATAGTTTGTTGAAATGAATGATATTTCTGTAAAGTATCTTAATGGCCATTTAATGTGCAAAGTAAAGACCAAAGTGAGGAGTCTTTGTTGTAATCTATTTCCTAAAGGAGAGAGGGAGGAGAGGAGCAGAGTGAGCAACAAAAGGAGGCGATGCACCTTGCACATGTTAGCATGCTACACGTGTTAGCATGCTGCAGATGCTACTATGCTGCAGATGTTAGCATGCAGATAAGCCCTGTATTTCAGATTGACATCAATCAACTTGTCTCACTGTGTGCTCTGGTCGAATTATAAACAGCAATCAGCAGCAATGTGCTGCACTACAAATCAAGAGAGGAATTTGCCCTAAATATCCCAGCCTATTGTCCAAGCCCCAGCCGTGCAGGCCTGATTATTAAACATGTCGATGTAAACATGAGGCTATGTTATGGCTACAAAATCTCCAAAGTTTGTTTTCTGATAAGGCAAAATACTGACTTCCTGTAAACACTGCAAGGTTACGTTTTACTTGGCGCTGTCAACATAAGAATGACATGAGCAGACGTGTCATGAACATTAATGATGCTTCCTAATGTTTCACTGTTGTCATTAAGTGTCAAGTTTACATTACAAAAACTTGAAGACACTAAATGACAACAGTCACGAGAATTAAAAAAGTGTCTTATGTCCCTCTTCTGTCGACAGCACAAGTTACTCATTGTATCACCACAGAAGAATATTTGCTATTTGTGT
>PYXC01002287.1:367500-402500 GCA_015244755.2 Tenualosa ilisha | reverse complement strand
TTCTGGCTCCATGCTATCTGTAGCGGAAGTTACAGAAAGCATTCTTCTGGAGGAGGTACACTAGCTCCCTGACATGATGAACATCACCTTCTGATGGATATCTCCAGTGGAATGCACGACGAAGCCCAACATCAAAGTAGATCAAGAGCATAAGTTAGAGTTAAGTCACTTCAATCCTATTAGGAGACACTCTCAGCTCCCGACATTATGAACAATCTCTGAGTAGTCTCCAGATCAAAGGTACTCTGGCAAGGGCAGACATGGAGAGACAGCTGGCTGCATTCATTCATTCATTCATTCTTTTTGGATAATTTATTTTATATTTCCAGAAACAAACTCTGTGAGTTTGCTCAAAACTGAAAAAAAAAATGCTGCCCTTTAAGATGGCATTTGGGGACAGCAAGGCAACAAGGCAAGTATGAATCAAGTGAATGCACAAAAATAACTTTGTTTTGCCCAATACGATGTAGATCCTAGCTGTGTCCTTCATGCTACCTTTCTATGGAGTTATGGAGTCAGCTGCTGGCACCTTGTTGACTGCTGACTGTGCCTGAACAATTAAATACACAAAAGATGGCATTAGATATCTAGCGATGTTGTCCGAAGTGACGTTTTAGCCGATGCCTTGATGCCTGCTATGATAACCGAAGATGGCAAGGGAGCAAGTCCCTACCTCCCTATTTTGGACGGCGAGGGAGTGAGTCCGTACCTCTCCATTTCAGACCCACTGTTTATCTCCACAGACAGACATTTTGTCCTCAGTGAGAGCTACCACGAGGTACGTTTGACAGTCCACAGACCCTCAACATTAGACCCAGCCTGTCTACCAAACTGCCTGTTTTTGTCAGTGTGGATCTAAAAGCAGTAGCATGCTACTGAAATGAGAGACAGTGGGGGAGGCTCACAGGGCTGCTGTTAGCAGCAGGTTCACCAGTCCCACTACTCAGCAAACAGCAAGCCTCACACAACGAACAGGTCACTAATTGGCTCCTTAGGGAATGTGGTCAGCCAATCAGTGTGGGGGAGAAGTGTTGTGTTTGTGCATAGGTAGGTGTGCGTGTGAGTGTGTGTTTGTGTGAGGGGACGACTGTAATATTCTTCTGAGCTACTGGACCTGATGAGTAAACGGCAGGGGGTGTCAGATTTCAGCCCCCCAAATCAAGTACTCTGACAGCAGAGTCTCTTCTAAAAGGCATTACATTGAGAGTGCACAAGGCTGGAGGGGGAGGGGGAGAGATAAACAGAGGAGGGAGCAGAGAAAGGATAGAGGAAAGACCAGTGAGAGGGGGGAAGAGAGGGACGGCCCCAGACAGCAAGTCTGCAGTGAAAGGGAATGGAACAGGAGGAGCGAGAGAGCCTGCCGTGAGGAGGAGAAGGAGCCTCTGACTGTCAGAAGCAGTGAAGTTCTCTCAGCGCCTGGGGCAGTGGAGAAACAGCACAGCCAGATGCCTCCTCGCTCCTCTCCACCCCACTCCAATTCACCCCACCCCCAAACACAGAGAGAGAGAGACAGAGAGACAGAGAGAGGAGACGTACAGTGGGGAGACAGTCAGGACAGGATGTGGAGAAGCGGTAGTTGGGCCTGACACATAGGCTAGGCTGGTCACTCTCTCCCCACTCTCCACACAAAACCAGTCACGTCTGATAAAGGCTGCGAGTCAGTGAGTCAGCCACTGGCAGCCAGAGAGATATGCTATCTTCTGAAGCTGCAGCTTGAGCCACCTTCAGCTGGGACTGGGAGAGGAAGGGGAATGTGGGAATTATTGATCTTGAGCCCAGCAGCCAATCTCCTCATGTCTTTGCTGTGTGTGTGTGTGTGTGTGGAGCCCTGTGCTCCCTGCTGTAAGGCAGGGCAGTGCTGTGTGTGTCAGGATTCATTTCCCCTGGTGGGAAGAGGCAGGGCTGTTCCCTCTGACACTCATCAGCATCGCACAACTCACACCTTCCTCTGCAGCCAAGGGTTCCCAACGCCTGCAGAACTCAACTGCCAAGTGCCTCACGACTCCAAACACCAGAGTAAAAAAAGCCATCTATGGGGACTGGAGACAGACGGGGCGGGCGAGCCCTTGCTAATGGGCTGCTCGATAGAAAGACAGCCATGAAAAAGCTTTTTTCACACTATTTAGTCTTGGATTTAAAATAATTTCTATTAGGCTCCCACCTTTTTGGGCCTGATTCACCAACCATTTTTACGAAGAAATTTGTTCTTAAAAAAAGACATTTACGTACCTTTCAAGAAGATTTGTATTTACCAATACAGGTTTTTAAATGTGACTTTCAGAACAAACTGAAGAAAATTCCTTAGAAGATATTGGTAAATGAGGCCCACTGTGCTTATCAGTGCAAGAACTAGCAGGTGAGCAAGTGTATTTGGCATTACCTTGGACAGGTCTCTGAAGTTACTCGGCAGAGTGAGGTCCAGCTCCTCAGACTCGTAGTTGGTGATGACCCAGGGAAAGACAGGGTACTGGTTCAGGTCATTGTATGTGCGACCTAAAGACAAAAAACAGACAAAAAACAACAATGTGAGACAAGATGAACATAATGACATTTATTTAATGACATTCATTATTGCCATTTCAGTGTTTACTCTCTTTATTTAAGAATATGTATATTATTTCAGTTTTACACACTAAACTGTCCAAAAATTGACTGTAAGAAATAACTGACATTCACTAAGTCCACGAGCATGCAAACCTGCTAGATTCAGATCATACACTCTTGCAACATTTCTGGAGTTACTGTACTAAACTAAACTAAACTAAAACTATGCCAACTTAATGCCACTGTAATGGTGCCATACTTAGCAACGTAATGAATCTCTTCTTGTTTGCCCATGGTAAGTTTAATCTATGCTCATTTCACTCTTTGTGACTGATGGATCAATCTTGTATGATAGCCCGAGAAGGTGTACATTCATTCTGTGCTGATCAGTAGACTTGAGGAAGCTGAGGTGCTCACCAGAGATAGTGTTTAGGAACATGAGGTACTCAAAGTTGGAGATCTCCCTGCGCTGCCAGCGTTGAGTCATACTGGAGGCCTTGTACAGCTGCTTAGGGCTGGCTAGAGAGATGCGCCTGGGAGAGAGGGGGAAAAATGCTTTTTTGAGCACTAGTGGCAATTTGGTATATTTGGTATACCGCATTGTAGCTCATACACTTAAATTATAAGAGACACTGTCATGATGAAGATAGACAAAAGCGTGGGAAGCCGATTTCCTCTTTCTGTACTTGATATGTTATCTGAGAGAGGGGATCACCGGTTGTGATGGGAGCAGATACTGACCCATTCATCATACATCATGTGGAAACCCCTGCTGAATGCATAGAGTGTCACCCTCCTGCCCCCAGCTAACGACGGATGGTAAAACAAATGACCCACAACGCAATTAAAACAAAGCCAAATGAAGGAATTCATCACTGTCAGCCTGTGCGATTAGACTCATTAGGCCTCAGTGAGGTTCACACCGCTCCCTCCCATGCCAGCCCCTTGCCAGCACTGAAAGACTGGTGCACTGGGGCCGTGTGGAGCCGGGCTCTGGAACACAGCAAGTACTGTTGCCTCTGCTGGGCTGGACAGGTGTTCACGGGCCTCGGAGGCTGGGGGCTTACCGCCTCCCTACACTCTGATTAATAGCACCTTACACAGTAGTACATACACACATACACTCACACACACACACACACACAATCTCACAGAGCTACAACACCTCTGCATCAACTGAAAGAAACCACACCGCAAATGTTGCTAACCCTTTTGTAAGTTACCAGAAGCGATTTACACATTTGCAGTGCTATGCAAGGCTACGGGGGAAGAGCCACCGTCTCTCCTTTCTCCATTTGCGAGAGCGGGAGCAGAGGAGGCCAGCGGTGCACCACCTCAGAGGCTGGGCTGTAAGCTGTGGGGTCCCCCTGCCCTGAGGGCTGCCTCTCAAGAGCCCAGTGTTTATTTCTACAGCATGGAGGCAAATAAATGAGTGGAATTGTGTTTGTGTGAAAGTAATTAGGCTGCGCTATACCACAGACATGTGGGAGTGTGCGTGCATGCATGTGTGTTTTTGTGTGTGTGTGTGTGTGTACTGTGTATCTGTGTGTGTGTGTGTGTGTGTGTGTGTGTGTGTGTACATGAAAGAGAGAGAGAGAAAGAGAAAGAGAAAGAGAAGGTTTCAGAGTTCTCTCATGCACACTGTATGTGAAATAGACAGGGCAACATTTCATTCTCAAACCAAATCTGTGGACTTTATCAATTGAAATCTATTACCACCTCATGAAATATTTGCCTTGGTGAGAAAACTGCCTGATAAGAAACAGACACGTACGAACTCTAGCAACGAATGAAACGAATGTACTAGTCTGCTGTGAGTGAGTCACCTGGTCTGTGGGAGGCCAAAGTTCGTGCCCACCCCCACGCGGGGTAGGCAGTGCACCACCTTCTTCACGGTGGCCGCGTCTGGGAGGTTGAACATAACTGCTGCTGCAGGGGGGCAAAGCAATCACAACAAAATACAACATGGTAAACAGGAGTCTGGGACTGGTCTCTTCTGCCAGTATTTACCATACAAATCCCATTGGCTGACCAGCAGGACAGGGGTAAGTTTCCCAAAACCAAAGCTGCTAATTAAGTACAATTTTGCATTGCCAACCACCATAGCCGCTAACTGGTTAGCAACTTGGTTTTAGGAAACGTACCCCAGAACAGGAACAGACACACACTACAGAGATTATAATTATGCAGATTATACAGAGATATATGTCTTGTAAAGTCTGGTTAAATGGTTGTGTCAAATGTTGTATCAATAGCCCCAGTCATAAGTCACCCAAGCTCTTACTCCTGTTGGCCATGAAGATCTCCAGCGCTGTGTTCTGCAGCAGGTAGCGCCGGGAGAATATGGCCCGGATCTCTGTGAAGAGCCATTTGCCATGAAGTCCCTCGGTGTAGGCCAGGATCTGCAAGAGAACACAGCCCAGAGGAGAGTGAGTCAGGTGGAGAGTAGGAGAGCGCAGACTCCCTTTCATTTATCACTCAGACCAGCGGCTAGTAGCCGGCAGCAGGATTAATGGGACTTATTGATCAGTTCGCCCATGAAAAAGAGATTCGTTTAAAGAGGAAATGAGCCTCATTCAGGCCCTCAGGGAAGGAAAGGGAAGGGAAGGGCAGGTGCTCACTTCACTAAAAGCTAATCAGTAGTTCTGAGGTGGAAAAATATAATAACAACTTTATATTCCTGACGCCTCATTACCCTGGTGTCCATGTGACGCCCATGTCAATATGACATCACTCCATGATATGGAGGTATATGCATTCAATGCCCACAGCATTATTCCTGTTTTCAAGGACAGTCATTCTAATGAAGAATAATCTGAATGCAGGGAAGTCGCTGGAGTCCTGCTCTGTGTGGAGCCTCCTCAGTAAATGTGATTCTCCTCTGAGACAAAGCGCTTCTCAGCAGTGCAAGCACAAGGTTAAGCAGCATTTTGTCAACTGACACTAAACAATGGGAAAAAAGGCAAAAGCCTTGAGATGAGCTGGGCCTAATTTCTCACTGGAGCCTCAGATGTCAAAGTAACACATCCTGATGGCTGTCAAACCTTCTGACACACACACACATACACACACACACACACACACACACACACACACACATAAGTCTCTCTCTTTCTCACACACTCACACTAATCCCATCTTTAGTTCTTGGCTGCTTTGTTTCTTTGTGTTTTTTTTTTCTTTTCTCTTTTTCCACTGCTTTTTTTCTGTGGTTGTGACATGAGGAGAGGAGCAGAGCGAGGCCAGTAGGCCCTCTGCCATTGATGGGGTTGGGGGAGAGGGGAGACCAAATTAATCACGAACACTGCAAGGCAGCCGCAGCTTACGCTAACCTTAAAAATGCTCATTAGGGGGTGGCGGGAGAGCCGCACAGCAGCTGAGCCCCCTCAGCCGAGGCACGTCGGGATCCTGCCTGCTCCGCCACCCCACTTCAAAGTCTCTGGAGTTCAATTAATTGTGGATTAGGCAGTGGGATATCTGTCCAGCTACCCAAGCTGCATCATCTACTGACTGACAGGACCCGAGACAGAGGTACCAGCCTCCATCAGCGAGTCACCATGACAACCTCATCCCCAAATCACGTAAAGACATACATCTGTGCTATTGTAAGAGAAAATAAAACAGTGTAAATGCCTGTGATTTGATCTTTTCTGGAAACCTCTGGACCTTTCACATTCATAAGCTTGCCTGCTTTATTACTCTTTTCACCTCAAGCCTCTGATACAATTAACCCTCTCTAAGCTGTGTTAACACACTCTCTAATACACACTTACACCCATGACCCATATACTCGACAGAGCATGACAGACACAGACAGACACACACACACACACCACACACACCACACCACACACACCACACCACACACACACACACACACACACTCTTCCCAAACAGACTCTCTATCTTTCCACCTAAGTATCTATTTTAAAAATAAATCCTTTAGTAGAGTTTTTTCAAAATCTTAGTGTCCTGCATAGCATATTTAATAGATATATAAAAAGCTAAATCAGCAGACAGGGTTGATAGAGAAGTCTGCATATCTCCTGAATACACCCAAACATCATAAATTCCCCCAAATACAATACCATACAATAACACCAAAATTACAATCAGGCCTTTTGTCTTTTAAACAACTCCAACCACCTTTCAGACCATACAGAGACTAACTACAAGTGAACCCTCAGTCAAACATGCCAGTCCCAGTGATGACCTTTCACTCCCACTTCAGTCTGTGTCTGTAGCTCCACAGTGTCAATCCACGCCTGTCTCGTTGAGCAGTCTTCTACAGAGGGGGCTGAGGGCTAAATGATTACGGTTGTGTTTTTGTCCAGTGCCAGGCGGATACCTATGACAAGTCTGGTGGTGTGATATCTCATTTGTGCTGGCCCGCTGCACTGGGGGAACCTCTAGTCCTTGTCAATAACTCCCAGTTGTGGCTTTTCCTTGCAGATGTAAAAAGCTTCCTGGCAACAAGAGGGTGAAATCAAACATCTGCACAGGCCAGGGGACCAATCATCTCAGTCCGCCCTCATCACAGCAACGTCAGCAGGACAAATGGCCGTTGCGGCAGCATTACTGTCTGAGGTGGAGTTATGGCAGGATCCCACACACTCCCACATGGGCCTTCACGGCTGCCGCGGCCCTGTGATGGATTGGGAGGTGTGTGCAGCTGTGTGACAGTGGGCATAAAGAACTCACCCTGGTGTCACATGGGCTGTCAGGCTGGGGGGACCTCGGGAGAGGTGAGGTGGTAAGGACAAGACACAAGTCTGAGAGGACGGCCAGCAAGGCTAGCATCATGCTCATCTCCGGGTTGCTATTAGGGATGGGTTTAGTGTCTGGTAATGACACTTTTTGAATGAATTTGCAATCTGCAGCACAGAAATGATCACCGTCCAAACACGGGTCTTGATTCCGTCTCTGGGAAGGGTTCTCTGCAGGCTACTCCCAACAGTACCTGCCCATTTGCAATGGTGAAATAATAGTTTACCTCCACATATTTCGCCTGCTGTAGCAGACTAGAAGCATATCGTCTAAACTAAGTGGCAGTCATCATAGACAGCAAGATTAACAACATTTCTAATTTGATATTTGCATTGCTAACATTTGAAATAATGGAAATGGACTGATAATTTCTCAAAGTTGTTTCCCCTTGGCTTTCCTGCAGGGATCACATGATGAATGGGGCCCTGACTTTTCATTTCGTTGCTTCCCACTGTACAGACATGTCATTTTCGCTTGTGTTTTCAGATGGATCTGAGGCAGACGGCGTCTTCAGATCATTACGCTGAAAGGGCGGAGTAATATGGATAAGGATCGCATCCGCAACAGAACTGTTTCACTTTCATTTGAAAATGCATGAAAATGTAGGTACTGCCTGAGTGTGAAGTGCTAAGTTGGGGCTAGCACTAGTGGTGTGTCTGTGTGTGTGTGTGTGTGTGGTGTTGACTGAGAGAATGAGAGTGGGCTAGGTGTAGGTGTGTGTGTGTGTGTGTGTGTTCAGTGAGAGAGTGGAACTAGCACTAGTGTTGTGTATGTACGTGTGTGTGTGTGTGCGTGTGTGTGTGTGTGTAGCCAGTGTGCATCTGCAGGCCCAGATGGTTGCAGGTGTGCATGTGTGAACTCAAGGTGATCACAGCCAGATGCTGCCCCCAGGCCTGATGGGCTGGACACGCCCCATGCTCCCTGACCACCCCTCCATAGCCCTCAATGATGGAACACAGACAGAATGAATGCAGCATCAGTTTACACCCGCACACTAGCCTGGGGAGATACACTGCGCTATGGTTGGATACGCTAGCTGACAGACACAGACACAGTCTTCCCAAACAGACTCTCTACCTTTCCTCCTAAGTATCTATTTTAAAAATAAATCCCGAGTATTTTCAGAATCTTAGTGTCTTAGCATATTTAATAAATAAATAAATAAATAAATCAGCAAACAAGGTTGATAGTTAGAGAAGTCTGCATATTTCCTGAATATAGTGATACACCAAACATTATTATAAAATCCATAGAATAACACCAAAATTACAATTAGGCCATTTGTCTTTTAACCAACTCCAACCACCTTTCAGACCATATAGGGGCTAACTACAAGTGAACCCTCAGTCAGTCATGTTTAGCTCTATAGATTCTGTTTCCCTGCTTTTTATGTCAAGAAGAGACTTCATGATCCCATGTTTCTATTGATGCCCCAAGAGTAAAAGACAGAAAAGACAGGAAATGCTAAGGTATATTTTGTATGGAAAGCCCTTTTGGTAAATGATTCCCCAAGAAGTTTGGCTGTTGCTAATATTTCAACTGGAGAGGAAAATAAATGTGATGGTCTCAGTTGATGCCACATGGATTGCAGCTTTTCTATTGATTCAGGCTTAATGTGATTCCAGGTTCATTTCAAAGCCAAGAGTCCGAGGCAAAGCAAACAACAAAGACCAGTGGCCCAAATGTACAGGGGTGAGTGAGTGGTGTGTGTGTGTGTGTGTGTGTGTGTGAGAGAGAGAGAGTGTTCATGTTGATTTCTGAGTGATGTCATTTGTCTCTGTCACAGAGAAAAAAACACTTCACCAGGGAGAGACAGATGAAGCAACCCCCCCCCCCTTCCCAACAGCCACATCCCTGAATTCACTTCTACACACACAGCTTGACATATGGTGCAAAAGCTACTGAATTTAACCACTTAAAAAAATCTTGCTGTTCCAAAATAAGAGTGCATTTAACTAACTACACACCTGAAAGCAATTTAATTGGAAATAACCTAAGACAAACAAGCACAGAGAGCCACCGAAAGAAAAAAAACCCTATCTGAAAGCAGCGTTCACGCTACAAGATAAATGAGTCTGGGGTTGCCATTCTCTGCTGGGCAGAAGGAGCCCTTGTGTTCAGATGCTGATAAGCTTCTCCAGAAAAAAAAGGCAAGAGTGAGGGATACAGAGAGAGAGAGAAAGAGAAGAGAAAAACAGAGAGAGCTCATCACCTCTTTTTTTGTTTTTGGAAAACCTCCACCTCTTATTCAGTATGCAATGAAGCTGCCGTGTTAGCTTGCATACACAGTGCTGTGCCCCCTTCCTCTCCATCCACTGCTCTCCAAGCCAAGGTGAAGCTGTACAGAGAGGGGGGCGAGGGGAGGGGAAACCAAGCAGGAACGCTGGGTGTGCTAGTTCAGGACGCAGAGGTGGAATATGCCCAGGCATCTCGTGAGAGGAAAATGAGGTGATTGAAGTTCAATTTGTATGCTGTTATTAAGTGTTTCCGCATGGCTGAGAGAGGTAAAGGATAATGGATGAGGCTGTTATTATTACCTTTTGGTCAGATGAAGTGTTGTGGGCGATAAGGTGATGAAATTAATGAGCAGAAGGAAGAGGGGTGATCAATCAACATCACTACGGCCCCTGAGCCACAGGGAATACTGCACAACTTGATACAATTCAGAGGCAAATCAAAATTGTTCACGGGGTGGGAGTAGGGAGCGGTTCTGTTTCTCAGCTCCAGCAGACTGGACTGATTTCCCTAAGAGCCATTTTCATACCACACACACACACACACACACACACACAGACACACAGAAGCCCAACCTATTGTAAGCTCCGAAGACAGCCTTCTCTGTGTCTGTTACTTGAGCACATATTGCACTTGTGTGTGTGTGTGTGTGTGTGTGTGTGCACGAATATAGGTGTCTATGTAGGTGTCGAGGCGACAACATTTGTGCATGTATGTCTGGGTATCCATTCATCAAGTCTGCAGGTGTGTCTTCTCAAGCCAGACCATATCTAACTAAGCCACATGTTACACACACACACACACACACTACAGGCACTTCCCCACAGAGTGTGCTTATTAAACATAGCATTGATGAAGCAGGCTTATTAAAACAGGACTCAAATGGGCAATAGTTATGTTTAGAGTGGACATCTGCATGCACAGCACTGAGTCAAAGGAGGAATGATTGCATCAAAACAAAGTTTTGAATGACTCGCATGGCTTTCATGAAAGACTAACATGCTGGATAAATCGTGAGATGATTTTTAACACTAAGCACTGCCGCAGTGTGTATGAAGTCAAATGAGGCGTGACAAAACACAAGGACCCTCAGAGAGACATCCAATGTGTCTCTCTGCATGCTAGTCAGCTGGTATTGACAGCTAATGTGATCTGATGTCTGAAAGTACACTGCGGCTAGCACCCATGACGACTCAAGGCGTCACTACCACCCCTACCCCCTCCCCTCTCACCAAAACTGCCATCTCTCCCTCTCCCAACAACATGTCAGCCTCCATCACCCTACGAGTTCATCAGACTAACAAGGGGTGGATAGATATGCCAGTTAACGAGTATCTGCACCAATCAGAGCGCTCGTCTCCCTCCACGAGGCACAGCGGCTCTCCTGGAGCACTCTGGAGCCAATTAGAGCGGATTTGCTCTTGTGTTTGAGTGATACCAGGAGAAGGCTACCATTGGAAAAAAGAGGCAGAAATCGTGTCACATTTTCTTCCAATCTTTCTTTTTTCTTCTGCCGCTAGTGTTTTTGTGAGGGGGGGTGCACACACACACACACACACACACACACCACACACACACAGAATCCAAGAATGTGATATATGGGGTGCATGGGGGCAGGGGGGTGCACTGACCAGTTATCCTTTGAGAAGAAAAGAATGTGCCCCCCCCACAGTGAGAGTCAGTAGTCATGGGATCAGCAGATCACAGAAACACATGAACTCTCTCCCTCTTTAGAACCACAAGTCATCTTCAGAGACCATCATCAACCAAGAGGCCCCTATAGTGAAATATTAAAGGCTTTCTCATTTCACTCTTTTCATAAATCTATTAAATCACCTCACACCATTGACATATGATTGATAGATACAATTGTTCCATGGTCTTGTCATGGGTTAAATCCTTTGCTATTGTCAAACACTGAGCTGTATCGGTCTTGTGAAGTAAAACAAACTAGACACACAGCAAAGTAAACATATGTGAGTGCTTGCTGGAGTGTGAGCTGGAACAAGAAAATAAACAGGACCAGTTTGCGTTTGGCGTTACGAAAAGTTACGCAGACCCACTCCTGGGTATTTACCCCCTCCAGAAACACGGGGGACATTTTGTGGTTGGAGGGACCTGTTGAAGCAAAAAAGGCCTCTTTGAAAAGGGCTCACTACGGGCATTTAGTCTGAGTTTAGCCCTGATGGGGATTAAACCTTTTTGTTCCCCCCCTGCCCTGTTTGCCAACTGGTTAGCCTTTTTTCCCTTTCTCCCCCAGCACTGACGCTTGCAGCTTAGCCTTTTAAAGGGTGAACAAAAAAAGGAGGCGAGGGGTAAAAGAGGGACAGAGAAAGGGAAAAGATCTTGTGTGGATTTAGAAAAATGCTGGCCAGCCCGAGGGGTTAATTGGAGGAGAAGTGAAGCCTTTAAGGCATTGACTCATTAGACGTTTAGCCTTTCTGTTAGAGTGAGCAGGCCAACCCACGGCCTCTCCAGTGAGACTGCACAGGTCTGAATGTGCCAAACTAACAGACAACTAGCAGAAATACACAGAGCCACAGAACAGAACACAATGTTTATACTGAGTCATGACTACATTACCACACACATTCTCCAAAAAGTAACTGGCAACTGGTGTTTTAAGCTTAGGAAAGAGACAGACCAGGACCAGGAGGAGTTGTAGAGGTGAGTAAATCTCCCCTCTTGTCCCTTTCCTACTCAAGTCTTTACTGAAACCCCTGGAAGGAGATTTAGGATGCTTTAACCTTGAGGTCACAAAGGCCAGAGCTGGTCACCAAAGCAGGAGGAAAAAGAAAAGCAGGGACAAAGGTGACATAAGTCTAGGGAAGGGGAGCGTGAAATTCGCTGGACGTACGCAAATCAGCCAAGATACACATACTCTCTCAAAGTCTTTCGGTTTCAAGCAGAGAGGAACTGGTTATGATAGGCACAGTGATCGAATGCCTAGTCAGTAATGCCTCGGAATTCACTTGACTGGGGACTTTGCACCATCAGAGGGGACTTGATGACACGCTGCAGACTTGAACTACGTGGCACTATAGACCTGCCAGGTAGAAGCACTGCAATTGTTGACCTGAGCAAAAAGCTTTCAATAACGCATCCAGAATCTTAACAACGGACATTCTTGGGACGATTTGCTGAAGGATCCAAACAAAAGTTTCCCCATTTTCAGTTGGCAAGAGAGAAAAGGGTCCGTGAGCGTGCCGTACACTGTGAGAGGTGCAGAGAAAATTGATGCGACAGCTGAACCCATTGGGCGCTTAGCGGATCTCAAGAGTCCAAAGCTTTGAAACAGTGGCAAACTTCAGACAGGTTTAGGATCCAAACCAGTGCCTGGCTCATTGGCTGTGCTTTTCCCCTGTGGTTAGGTTTTGGGCCCCCCACACCACACTAGTCTCCAAGAGCTATGCTGAAGTGAACCTTCCATAATCCTCCTTTTGTCAAGTCATTAATTGGATTGAGAGAGGGGCAGAAAAGAAGGGGGAGTGAGGTGGAATGCAGGCCCTATTTTCAAGATATGAGGTCTTAAATGGGGATCCCCAATCTCAAGTAACACTTGAGGGTCCTTGGTTAAAGGCTTCCAGAGAGTCGTAAACAGTAACTAAAAGCGAGTTTCTCCTATCGCAACTTCAGGGTAATTTTACCAGATCCTCATGGTTGACATGTGTCACATATAGTGGGCTGTCCCAAAACTACAGTTTCCCAGAAGTAGTAGAAGACACGAGTACCTGCCTTGGGGGTGTTTTTAGTCGAATGTATAGAGTTTCAGCTGAAATCAGAAGTATGTGAGAGGTAGTATGTACAGAATTGTCCAAACGAATTTTTGAAAGAGAGATACAGAGGCTAAGAGGACAAAGCAATGCAATGTTTCGCCGCCTAGATTTTAAACACAACTTGCCTAATCAAAACGCAACTTTTCTGAGGACAATCTTACAACACACCTGGATAGACACCGAAGTCCTATGCCAGTGTAAACACTTGAGACTTTGACTGCAAATACCCCCTAGAGTAATGCCCACTGTAGGTGGAGATACTAGAGTAATGCCCACTGTAGGTGGAGATACTAAAAGTGGTGGTAATTTACTATAGGGGAGCATGAGAAAATACTGTTGGTATTTAAACCCTTGATCAGATCATCTGACAAGTTTAAGAGTTTCAGAGTCCTCTATGAATTACTCAGACTGGCAGTGGGGAGGAAGAAATGGTGTCCCACTTGAAGGTAAAAAAAACAAATATCACATTTCAAAGACTTGTGGTCACAGTGTGAAACTACATATACACACAGACCCTTACACGTACACACACATACACACACACACACACACACATATATGCACACACAACAATAATGACTAACAGGCTGAGCTATTGCCTAAGTATGTTCTGAGTTCCAAGCAGAGTCTAGTGGGGGTTGGGTTGGGGCGGAAGGATAGAAGCTCAATCAGATACAATTTGCTCTGTCAAACCACAGACACTGAACAAATATAATCCTGTTTGCACAGAGTTATAGATTTTATAGGTAGTGCAAGTCTGCTCTGACACCATCAGGCCAGCACACTGGGGCTTTAATCTCAGAGTGGCCTATGGAAGTCACAGTCCACTGGCCTCATGCAGTCCCCACAGACATGCCATTTCAACCAGACTGAACGCAACACTGACTTCAATGGCAGTGGACTGCCACAACAATGCTAAGGGAGGCAAAGTGTGGAGAAAGTTTTGGACAGAACAATTACAACATTCCAAAACATTTTTATAAACATTCAAACCAAGAATTACATGACTGAATGGTGCATATCAAGGGGAAACAGCTGGTCAAAAACTCCAACGTAATCTCTTTCAGACGTCTTGACGAAAGCCGAGTCAAAAGACTCTTCCTCATCTGCTCCCAATGCAGAGCATAACTAGCATGTAGCGAAGAGAGTGATAGTTCAGACGGCCAGACTGGCTGTGCTGAGGGTAATGCACAGAGACAGCAGCAACCATGACATTCACAACCAGGCAGCCCCATCCATCAGCCTGCACGTGCTGCGCTGCTCTGTGCTCCGCTGTTCCACACCAGTCACTCCCTCACAAGACCACTGAGTGTGGGGGAGGCCACTCTACTCTTCAGTCAGTCAGTCAGTCACAAACACACATGGCCCTGCTGGGAGAAACACTCGCAGGAGAACATGGAGGAGAAACATTTGGCTAAAATGTTATCATCTGTGAGAGACAAACTGGGGAATAGGGGAAAAATTTATTAATGATCCATATAGTGATGTATATATTAAATATCCATACATAAAAATATATGTGATCCATGTCATGGCAATTGTCTTCTTACAGAAGCTGAAATCAATACTAATCCTTGTCTGGCCTTATCTGCATTTCCTCCTCAGAGATCTCATCTTGCATCATGCGGCTACAAGACAGATAGATAGATAGATAGACAGACAGATAGATAGATAGATAGATGGACAGCCAATCTCCAAAACAAAAGGAACCAAATAATTAAAGTTCAGATGTGACTTATTAAAATGATATGCATCTTCGTTTCTCTAGAGCAAAAGAGTTAAGAAACTGATGGTAAGGCGGTCACAATGAATGGCACAATGTTCCTCTCTGGCTCTCATTCACCTGAAACCCGATCCTTGCAGGAGAACAGAAAACACTTTTATGTGAGCCTATTATGAAGTAGACATGCTTGAAGGGTTTGATCTATTGATCTGACTGATAGAATGATATGTCAGTCCCCTCAAATAAAAGTCCATCTCTCACAGAGGAACGGTGCTTTGGGGAACCGGCTCGTAAATCTGGTGATGGGCCCGAGCTCCTTACATCTCTCTCCCCCTCCTCGACTTTGAAGGCAGACAAGTATGATGGCAGACTTGGCACGCACCTCTGACTTCTATTACTAAGAGTTCTTATCAGACGACAGGATCAGTGACCTCATCTCACCAGCATGGCCCCATCTTTGGTGGGATAACCTCTGCAGACCAAACACAAGGAGCAGGGAGCAGAGCCCAGGCCAATGGATCACAGCTACTGATGTGGTTAAGAGAAGAACGATCAGGAGGTACTTATAACAGTGCTGGATTGATACACATGGGAGGGGTTTTGTCACCACCGACATAGATCCCTTGTATGTATTTTAGGCTACGATTGCCATTTACTTTAGGGTGTTGCATAGTAATAATTTATGATAATCACAAAATAAAACGCACAACAAAACAGCCAGCACAAGAATGAGGAACTCTTTTTTGCATTACTAATTAAGTTTTTGACTACCTGGGCAATGTAGGTAAGTGTATGCAACAATGCTAGAGAGTGGTGTGAAAGAAAGACAGAGGAAGTGGGGCTCTGAGGAGGATTGTGTGATAGGACTGATGATAATGAGAGCAGAGAAGGGAAATGTTTAATGCATTCCAGGTGCAGCAATTACAGGAGGAGACGAAAAGAACAAGGAGCCTCATCACTCAACCAGTGTGTGTCTGCGCCATTTATCGACCCGTCCAGGATGCGCTCCATCAATACACAGCGTGTGTATGTGTGTGTGTGCGTGTGTGTGTGTGCGTGTGTTTGTCAGTGTGAGTGTGTAAAGAGGAGGGGTTATAAATATGACTGACCGAGAAGTGGCATGGCTTCTCCTTCTTGAGCTCATTGATAATGACATACCTGCTATGGCCAGCCGTTAGCAGTTTCACAAACTACTTAGGGCTAACTGAAAAATCAATAGGCCTTTCAAAGGGCCTGACACTGGGAGTGGCAGCTGCAGCCGAAGGTCGTCCACTGCCCCGGCAGAGGAGCAGGGGAGGCAGCCTACTGGTCCCAGCATTCAGTACAACCGGTCTAACGATTCCGAACTGCCACCCCGCCAAAGAGAACATTTTTCTTTGATCAGCCCCCAGGCCACCCCCATACTGTCTCCACCTCTCCAATTAGCAGAGATCAGGGGGTCTGGACATCAGAAATAACAGCTGGTTAGAGATTAATCAGGGAGATTGTAATTAAAAAAAAAAAAAAAACTTCACTGTGTATACATTTGTGTATTCATCGTTAAGTGTAATGAAACAATATTTTATGGGTCTTGAATCCACTTTTACTTTCATCTTGTCCATGTGTCTGGTTCAATGAAGCTCACATGGTAACAATGCAAGTTCATTTTCACCCCTTTTTTATTTTGTTTGTACTTCCACCCTTGCTTAACATGGCTATGCCAAAGTGCCTTCTCAACAGATTCTCTATTTCAATGTCAGACATTCAATAAACATTAACTGTAGCGTGTGTGTAACACAGTACGATTGCTTGCACTGCCCATCTATCTTGACTGACATCTAGACTATCCAATGAAAACAGCCATGTACAATGCAATGGAACACTGTAAGCCTGGAATTACCCTGGTGCCTATAAGTGAAGCTACCCCACTTAGAGGAGTGGTGATGGTGGTGGTGGGGGTAGGGGGAACACCCATCTGGTGGATGACCTCATCAAGCCTGCCTGGCAGATGCGGAAGAGCCTGCCAAGCAATTAGTACCACTGGTTGATTTCTTTGGGGCTGTCTACCAAGCTAACGCATGTGAGTCCTCAGGCATGGGAACGACAGAGAGAGAGAGAGAGAGAGAGAGAGAGAGAAAGAGAGAGAGTGTAAGTGTGTAAGAGAGGGTGTGTGAGGGGGAGTAGACAGACAGACGGAAGGAGGTAGAGAATGCTAAAAAATGACGGGTGTTTCTGAATTTGTGTACTCGGGTGTACGTGTGTGTATTCATTTGTGTGTGTGAATGTCTCGCCATGCCTGCTCCTCTCAGGTTTCCAGTGCAGAGAGGTGGAGGTGGTGGGGGTGGGGTTGGGAAAAGCTAAAAGCACCTCTGACTGACATCCTCCCTCTTATCATTCCCATGGAAGTACAAAGCTCGCTAACTCAAGCCGACATAGGAATAAAACTGTTGCAGATTTCTCTCTCTCTCCCCTCTTTCCCTCTGAATGATTCAGACGTCTGAACTCCATTCCCTACTCTGTATTTATTTCTCCATTCTCCTAGAGGAGAGCAAAGGACCCAATTTATTCTAATGTATGCACTGCTACAGTTCTCACTTTGAATGTCTCTATTCTTTGGTAGGGTTGTGGACACGCCATGGAGCTCCATGGCAATATGGAGAAAATGTAGTCATTAAATGCATTCAGCTCACTTTTAATCATTGTTGACTTTATTGCTCATGACCAGACCATCTGTGGAAATGCACTTGGTGGCAAAAAACTGTTAAATAGCACAGACGAAATGGGGTCCAAGCCAGCCTTCACTTCCTAATGGCTGCCTCTGGTGCCTTGGGCTTTTCATGGGCACCATATGCAGGTGAGATCTGAGAAAAGCTTGGGTTTGTACAAAGCACTAAAAAAAACTAAATGTCCAGCTGGGGAGAACTACAAATACAGAACAACTTCTTCAGTATGTGTGTTATTGGACTGGTGTATGGAGAGAGAGAGAAATGGGAATCTGCATGACTGATTGTGAGCACGGTTAATAACCAGACTTTATGGAAGACAAAGATGACAGAGTAGTAAGAGAATCAGGAGTCCCCCCAAACCCGCTAAGCATCAAAAACAAGTACGGGCAAAAGCATTACTCTTGCAACGATTTTTATATGTTTCCCTTAGCAAACAACTGTGTTGCTATGAAGATGACTGACACTAATGGCATTTTCTGTAAGACTTTAATCAGGTCTTCTATATCCAAACAAATGTTTCAATATGAAAAAGTTTCTTTAATCAATCTCAAAAAACAAGGCACAGTTTCAGCGCAGATGTCTGTGACTGATGTTAACTGCAAATGCTGATACATAACAGTACTAGTCAGGTGTTTCACTGGAAATTGGCCAGGTGGCAGGTAGTCCACTTCATGTTAAATAGGAGAGAAAGAAATGGGAAAGTGGGAGGGAGAGGGGGAGAGAGAGAGAGAGAGAAAGAGAGAGAAGGAGATGAAGGAGCTTATCAGACACCATCCAGCTCTGTCGAAAGGATCACCACAGAGTTGTCTGATCAAAGAGAAGCGACTCCATGGCAGAATCCATCCCCTCTCTCCCTCGCCATGCAATAAAAGCCCCTTTTTACCATCTCAGATAATACAGGATGTTTCCAAAAAGAAGCAGAATAGCAGGGGACCTCCACCTCTGGGAAAAGGCTGATAACAGAAAGACCTCTTGGAACAGTTGCCTTGCATCTGAGACGTGCATGATGCTGCAACACACATTCCCTCCTCAACTAAGCCCTGGTTGCCCTTTTAAAAAGCTTGCACACATGACAACCATCTACTTAGACTACTTGCTCTACTTGAGCTACACGTATTAATGATAATTTATGAGAAGCTTGTCATGTTAAAAAAATATGAAAAATAAAGATATTTATTTACATCCATATGGACCCTTCTTCTAAACTGATGATAGTCTATGAAAATAGTTTTGATCTTCATAATTAAGCCACAGATTTGACACTATGGGTGCTCAACGCTGCAACACTGTCCACGTCCCGGTCCCGGGCAAACACGCAAAGGACTGCATGTCTGCGGGGACTATATAGACAGGGGTTGCATGAGAACCTGCTGGCTTTAATGTACACTCACAGACAGGATCTGAGGGGGCCAGTGTCTCACCCAGGGGTTATCCCTGCTGTTTCCACAGCTATTTGTTTTGTGTCTGTCTGTTCTTTCTTTCTGGAGCCCGTGACCCCAGAGGAAACTGTGACAGCAGCCCACCTCATGCTTTGCCAAAAGCACAGAGCCCATGCATATACACTCTGGGGACAAATTAGCCACTGCTTCAGACTGCCTGCTAAACATCTTTGGAGAATTACTCGTAATGCCAGAGAGGAGCACGTAATTAAAGTTTTGTTGCTACTATTAATAAATAACCCTACAGACCAGCACACAAAAAAAGAAAACTCCTAACAGCTGAATTACATATTAGAAATTTCTATCAAAAACAGAACATAACATTGTGGCACTAGAATAATGTACATTTGATTTAGTACATAAACAGCTGTTTATTTTGAATTACATCCCCAGATGAACAATAAGAAATCGGGATAAAGGAAAGATCCTATTTCTGTTCAGATACAAAGTTGACATGTCATGGCAAGAGTCAGAGGACAACGGGTCTGCTAAATAAGTAGTACTGAACATTTCTGAATACATTTGCCCTTCAAAATAACTCCTATGGACATACCATTAAACCATTAGATGCAGTACTCAGTAGCGCAATTTGTTGGATAACAATTATATATATATATATATATATATATATATATAAATAGGTGTTGAGAGCCTCTAATGCAGGACCATCAACCATGCCATATATATCTTATACACAGACCAATGAATGAACAAAATATAGACAGACACAGACACAGACACAAACACACACGCGCGCGCACACATGCACACGCGCACACACACACACACACACACAGAGAGTCCAGACAGAAGTGCTGTGACCTTGTCATGGGATGTAGAGTATGTGGAATCGGTCTCACATGCTCATTTTTACCATCGCCGTATATCACATTCTGCTGTAGTTACCGTGCCTCTCTACATGTAGGATATTTTCAGAATTAAGAGTAGGTATTAATCTTTCAGCTTCCCAGATTTGATATTACGCAGCCTCGCATTAAACCCAAAAGTGCTCGGGGCAACCAGACAGAGAGCAGTAACTGTTTGCGTATGACTGCTCCCTCACGGTTATGTGATTCAGAGGAAAAGAATGCAAAATCACAACACTTGTGCTTTTTAAAAAATCTTTGGAATAAATCAGCCCCCTGCATGAACTATACATCAGATGGATCTTTGCAGATTTTAATTGGCTTTTTTTTTCTTTCTCAATTGTGACACAAGAAAAGACTTGTTATTGCACTGCAACAACCCATATTTTTAAATAAATAACTAAAATCCATTTAAAAAAAAAAAAAAACTTCTATAATATAGTTCTGCAGACAACAAAAGATTTAGTCAAAGACATGTTGTAAATTTGACACTGAAAAAGAGTGTTTGTCCTCAATGTTAACAACAGAGAGGAACACTTCGTCTAACTGACTCCATAAATTGCCAGTGAGATAGCTATCAACCTCCTAATCAGGCTAAACAGAGGTGTCCAATCCTGTGCCTTTTCTCCCTCATTGGGGTGCATTGAGTGAGTGGTCAAGCTGTTCTCACAGGAACACTCAGTGGCATACACCTCTCTCTTTTTCTCTCTCCCTCTCTTTCAGCTCGGCTCGACTCGGCTCACTCTGGCCCAGAAACTCACTGCAGAGCAACACCGACTGCTAAAGCTGTTTCATTCACTTAACGGTGAAAAAAGTTTAGTAAAGGTGAAAGTGTCACATGCTTGTACACTATATATCTCCTAGCACTCAATTTAGGTGATGGTGCAACATTCTCCTGTTAGCTATGTACTTAAGAAAAAAAAACTGTATGGTCAAGCTTAACTATTTAAACAAATAAACTAATAGTCACACATAAGCACATGTTCCCTGTCCACTGGAAATGTAATTAAACATATTTCCGGTTAGCTGTAATTGTGGACAGGATTCTGGAAAATGAACTAGTGGTATTTTTAAAATAACCAAAGGAGCATTTTTGATTAAAGTTAATTTAATTAAACTACTTTGAAATGACGCACAGGTGCATTAAAAGTACAGGCTTGACTGAATCATGATAAGAGTTAGCATAGGATGTCTTCTGATTAGTGCTTTGATTTAAAAAAATGAACTTCTAAAATATTCTCAAACTACAGTAAGAGAATAAACTATTACCTGTGTAGAAATGCAGAGCAATAGTTTGCCTCGATCACTGAATTTCGTGCATGTAGTTTTAGGTGTTTCCAGTTGTATTGCTACAAAATAGGGTTCGAGTCCTGCTGTTGTTTTTGCACTTGGCGCTTGGAGAGCCCTTGAGGGAGACGGTGATAGGTGCTTAAGTCATCGAACATGAAACGTGGGGTGATAAGGGTACTTCAATTACAACCCCGTGGAACCTGTGCACCACATTATTCATCAGACACGCTATACTGCTCAAAATGATGGTCATAGTGAGGGGAAAAAAAAACATTCGAAAAGACTATCGAGCAACAACACGAACGTGTTTTTAAAGTTGCTTATTAAAGTACCCTAGTGTCAATTTGAGAGAAAATATTTAAGATTGAATTATTAAACACGATTATATATATAACATGGTAGCTGTCTTTATAGAATTATGTGTCTCGTTTCAAACGTAAATGCGCTAACGTTAATGTCCACAAACATGCATATGTATATATATGCATGGAGTTGTTTTTCTCCAGAACTTTTCATATTTTGTTATTTGTCATTTTGTAGAGTCTCCTAATTGTTATTTACATTATAACCACTGCTTTGAAATGACAGAAGAAAGAAACGTATAAATGTTTTTCATGTTATCATTAAACACATTGTGAGCTCGTTTAATTTCACATATCACGAAGAATAAAACAGCATAAACCTATACAGACGCAGCATTACACCAGCGAAGCATTGTTGTCAATTTGTACTGTATGCGGGTATCTTTAAGCTATACCGATTGTTGCGCAGTGCATTTCATAATTTCGCGCTTTGACACTTTCCCCAAATTGAATTGTCATCAGTTTACAAATAAACCTTCCGATCATTAAATATTTACATAAAGGACTGAGTTTAAACATCCGTTTAACGGCAGGTGACGTGAGACAACAAGCGCGCCTGTTCGACATACAGTAATACAGGCCTAACAGATAAGGCACTTGAGTGATATTATGCAGAGGATGTGTGCAGGATGGGACACAACAATATGAATGATTCCATTAATATGTAAATCACATGACTAAGCAGGGCTTACCATATGCTGCATGCACTACATTTAAAAATAACCTACCGCATACAATTATTTATTACATTTTATTTTAATATAGTCTGTACAAAATAAATCAAATAAACATACAACACACAAAACAATATTTTTTTTCTACAAATACAAGGCCGGGACGATTCCTTTACGGTGGGTCTGTTAGTGCCTTTACAGGACGAGATAAACTAAGCCAAACAAAATATTTAATTATACTCATAACCAGGCCATAGACTAACGAAAAGGACGTTAGATATTCCACATAGAAGAAGATCTACTCTGAGATCAACTCATAGTGTAAAATCATCTTCCAAATGTTCAATGAACATTGCGCAAATCAAATACAATCAAATTAACCAGAGATCGTGACCATATCTCACGTTATGGGGTCGCAGGTTGAAGTTCCATAAATGTGTTGCAAATACGAATTGTTTATTCTAACCTGGATGCTCCGCGGCTCCTCGGGATGTTCTAGAGAAGAGAATCTCACCAACCCACAACCGCCTGTCGGGTGGGATCGTGATTGGTTGTTCGCCATGACAGCTCAGCCGTTGATTGCAAGATGGGAAGCCCGACCCCTTTCACTCTTGCAAGGGGACCATTCATAAACTAAACAGGTCTAGTGATCTCGGCTGAGTCTGGACATCCACACACAGAAGAAACGTTCAGGTTTCACAGCAAAAAGGAGTAAAGAGACATGAGTGATCACAACCAGTGGTTCATATCATAGCGTGTGCACGACCTGAGACGGACCTGCCTCTCAGCTCTCTGCGCCGTGAACTTCATTTTAGTCAAGTGGTTTGACATTGGTTGCATCTCTATCCGCTTCCTCTCGAAACTGACGTCCATCCGCTGAGCGCGCAAACTTCACTATTATTTTTTTTCCGTTGCTCAGAAGCGCCCTGCCTCTGGCTTAACCGGTAAGCATTGGATCCGTCAGCGTACTGCGAAACTCCGGTGTATAGCCCGGACCTCTGCCCCAACATGATTGCGACGCAGGCGAAGCTGGTTTACCAGCTCAACAAATACTACAACGAGCGATGCCAGACGCGCAAAGCAGCGATTGCCAAAACTATTCGCGAGGTGTGCAAGGTTGTATCGGACGTCCTAAAGGAGGTGGAAGTCCAGGAGCCTCGCTTCATAAGCTCTCTTAGCGAAATAGATGCGCGCTATGAGGGCATGGAAGTCATCTCACCCAACGAGTTTGAGGTGGTACTTTACCTGAACCAGATGGGCGTCTTCAACTTTGTGGATGACGGATCCCTGCCTGGCTGTGCAGTCTTGAAGCTCAGTGACGGCCGCAAGAGGAGCATGTCACTCTGGGTCGAGTTCATCACTGCCTCGGGCTACCTCTCGGCCCGTAAGATCCGCTCTCGTTTTCAGACTCTTGTGGCACAGGCCGTGGATAAATGCAGTTACCGTGACGTGGTCAAGATGGTGGCTGACACCAGCGAGGTTAAACTGCGTATCAGAGAAAGGTATGTTGTGCAGATCACGCCGGCTTTTAAATGCACGGGTATTTGGCCAAGAAGTGCAGCACAGTGGCCCATGCCGCACATCCCGTGGCCAGGTCCCAACAGGGTGGCTGAAGTGAAAGCTGAGGGATTCAATCTTCTCTCCAAGGAGTGCTACTCCTTAACTGGCAAACAGAGCTCCGCAGAGAGCGACGCCTGGGTCTTGCAGTTCAGTGAGGCCGAGAACAGGCTCCTGATGTCGGGCTGCAGAAAGAAGTGTCTATCCGTTTTAAAGACTTTGCGCGACCGACACCTGGAGCTGCCAGGCCAGCCCCTCAACAACTACCACATGAAGACCCTGCTCCTATATGAGTGCGAGAAACACCCGCGGGAGACCGACTGGGATGAGTCCTGCCTCGGGGACCGACTAAACGGCATTCTGCTACAACTCATCTCTTGTTTGCAGTGCCGCCGATGCCCCCATTACTTCTTACCAAATTTGGACCTCTTTCAGGGGAAGCCTCACTCAGCCCTCGAAGCAGCAGCTAAACAGACGTGGAGACTTGCAAGAGAAATTCTGACAAACGCGAAAAGTTTGGACAAATTGTAATCTAGCAAGGACACTTGTTTTCTCTTTTGAGGGACAGGAGATTGCATTACTTAAATGTGGAGAAAAATGGCCTTGCGACTCTCCGAGCGGGGTCAGGCTATGTGGAAAACGAAAGTAAAACACACAAGAAGACTTTCATAAAGATGCATTGGGACATTGTCAGAGAAAAAAATGAAGGTACATTTTAAGCTAAATGTAATAATTCCATGTTCGTTGTTTTAAATGTTTTCACAAAGTGAAGATTTTTAATTTAAATATATGCACAAAATCTTTAATTGCAAAAATGATAAAACTGTAGCGTGCCAAGTTCAACTTTTTCATGATGTGACTTTAAATTGAAATGTTAATAAAGTCAAAACAAAAGTTGAAAGAAATTTGGAACTTGGCTCTGTTTCACTATTTACATTTTTAGATTTTTTAAAGAATTAAATAGCCATTCTTTTTTGTATTTTCATGAACTCTTTTCACCTTCACGGAAATGTGCGCTAATACTAAAACTTGTATGGCATTAGACCGGCTTTTGCAAGAGCTAAAAGTTGACAGGTTTGAGAAGGCTTACCTCGTATTAGGTGAGTGCCTAACATTACAGTCCAAAATATTTATGACGTTAAAATAGGCCTACCTATGAAACGTCTTAATGCTATTTGCTATATTCAAGACATGCATTTTCAAAATGTTAACTTCACAATGCAAATCAAATTCAGCTTTATTTCTGTAGAGAAGAATCAATTCGTTTAATCCGCAAAATTAACTAGTTTAATAGAGAAGTGTTCTCCGGAAAGGCATTACACCCAAGTACGCCTTGAAGTCCTAACTATAATTCTAACATTATTTTCGGCTAAATAAATACTCTGTTTATACTCTCTATGGGATAATTGAAAACAGGATAATCTTATCAATACTTAATGACCTAGACATCTATACACGTCAAAATAGCAACACATATATGTCCTAGGCTACTAACCCGAGGTTTGAATCGATAGTAAAACAGGAATGGAACTTAGCCTATTACCCATTAGGGTAGCTACATTTAAAAGAGTCTGCCCAATATCCGCTCTGGATGATGGTAATTATTTATAGTGGTGGTATAGCAGCATTGCCGTGATAATACTAACATGCATAAAATAAGCACAAATTTATCTCCAAGTACAAAAACTTGTTTCTGTGGACCCAGATGACAGTAGGTAGGCCTATATGACTGGCAGAATCAACAGCAGAGAGAGTTGAAGCGGAGAGAGCAAAGATTAACCGAAACACAAAGCCTGTCCGTTCTATCATAGGCCTACGTCGATAACCCACAGGTCGTCATCTTAAATACCTGTAAAAACGTGACTAAAGAAGAGTGAGAAAGAAGAACAGTATAGGGTCTACTTTTTAGACTACAGCATGAGTGATTCTTGCAGGGTCACCATATTATTAGGAATCAGACAGAAATATTGTGTGATGTTCGAAGGCCTGTAAAGCCGACAGACAAGGAGCAGTAGGCTAATCATTCAGACTCATTCAGCTGAAACAGCTAAAGTTAATCGGCTACGAAATAAACAGAATTAACCTGCTCATCACCACCCTTGCTTTTTGTACACACTTTCTTGTGATGTCTCAATATTACGACTCTTTCACTTAACGTGGAACACGTACACCTAGAAGAGGCTATTCTGGCAACAGGAAAAATCACGATCCTTGTAAAAAGCAACTGGAGCATGAATAGGCTTAGGCCTACAGACACTTTATACCGCATTAAAACATTCGTCTCCGCCGTATTCATTAAGTTCATTTACTGTTCTGAAAGTAGGCCTACCGCACTTATTTTGCATGAATGGAGAAGGGGGGCGCTTTTAAAAACTCTTTTCTCAAGTGGTATTCCGGGATGTTTAGGATCAATGGGTTAGGGACTGTATCTTACCTTGGGATCGATTTTCTTAAAGCTCGGCTCTTCCTCATCCACCTCAAAGTACACTTCCGAGGCAGTGATGGACAAGGTTCCCTTCACCACAACGGCTGGAGCGACCAGCTGAGCCCCGGTGCTCAGGTTCACGGGTCCTGCAAGTAAACTCGGATCAGACACGTTTGCCAAACACACACACACACACACACACACACACACACACACACACGGAGAGAAGCATACGCTCACACACCTGCCCCCTCCCCCTTAACTAAACGAACATTTCAAAGAACTGCAGCGTGCTTAACAAAACATATAAACTCAACATGAACCCGTATTGACTTTTTGATGGACTCTGCTTAAATAACTGACTCAACATCATCTGTGCACCAAGAGTTTCATAGCAGGACATATCAAATCAACGAATGGTGCTATTTTAGATATACACTTAACCAATATGAGATGCTGTTGGAAACAGGCGAGTAGGTTAAGGGCCGCAGCCTATTTGTTACAGAGGCCTGCGGTAAAATGTAATAACTAGGTCTGTATGTCTACTGCTAAACTTCCCAAATTTATGGGCTGTATATCGCCAAGTACCTTTTAAAGAATAGACTACGCATATGCGTTGGCAATGAGAGGCCCTCTCAGAACACTGATCTTCTGCTATTCTAGGCTACTACTCCAAGCACCAGGTTTGCAGAAGAAAATCAAATTTATTGTCAGTCAATGTCTATTGATTGGGGGATGGTGAGCCGTGTTTAATCTCTCATCAATCTTAATTTATTCTAAGATGACAATGCGAGGATCGCTCGGGGGAATTTTCGCGCAGGCTTTGCCCGGGCTCTCTCCCATGTGCAGCGCATTGTATTTGCAGATGTGCGTGTGAAGTCAAAACGCTGAGCCGCGTTTGATTTCCCCAAGCACCCTTCCTTCAAAAACACATGGCATAAACAGAGATGTTCATTTGCTAGTCTCCTATGCCCTCGGAGCATTAGCATGTAATCCCGGGAAAGAATAGCAGTTTTTCCCGCAGACATTCAATTACACCTGGAAGAGGCAGCTGCCAGTGGCGGGTGGCACAGAACAACCCCTGACAAATTTCACTTCATTTCAGGAGCAATGTCAATTTATTAACATGGCCGTCATTTAATCCTTTTGTCACCCTTCACGGCTGTTTAATAATTGCTCTCCATACAAACTCTTTATATTGTATATAGTGCATAAAATAATTCTCTGTAGAAGAGAGAGGGGTGGGATAGATAACGCCACAATCCGATTAACATCCCAGTAGCACTGCGCGTTCATGGTGTGTAGAACTGTCCGATAAAGGGAAAAATAGGACACAGATTTTTTTAATAGACAGCAATAGGCACCCTCTTCATTTGCAAACAGTTCCTCAATTTGATTAGGTTCCCATCGTGCTACCGTTATCTTAAATTTAAAAGAAGAACGCACTATTGTGAATACAAACGACCTAATCAATTTCCTTCGAAGTGTATTGTGCCTGTGCGATGCATTTTCCCACAAGACACCAAACTGTCCTGATACATTCTAGCGTTCAAAGGTCTGTAACAATGCAGTTAGTGTTAATATTAAAGCTGAGGTCAGAAACCTTTTGCAATTATACTGAAAATTGACAGGGAGCTGAAAGGCGGCCGTCTTTATGCTTAATAAGTTGACTCAGCAGTGTAAATTCAAACGCTAAATTATGTCAGACGTCAAAAGAGTTTGAAATATAACTTCATAATTTATAGTTCAAAACGGGTTTGGTCTCTGTGGTGCAGAATGCACACTTTTATGCAATATTCAGGCATTCAGCTAACATGATGGAAAATTGCTGGTTGTTGATGTTACCAATGAAGATCCCCCCCCAACACACGCACACACCACCTCATCTTGCTTCCTTCCGTGAGTCAGGGCGAAAAGGCAGAGCTAAAACGATCACAAGACGCTAATGAGAGGCTTGTCAGAGTTAATGGTAGGCGCCTGGGAAGTGATCCCCCATTAACCGTTCGAGCGCCCGTCCTGCGTGCGCCATACTAAAGTATCGCTCGTCCACCATCTCTATGCACTTGAGTTTGTATGTGTGTGTGCGTGCGTGCGTGCGTGCGTTTCTGTCTGTGTGTGCGCCCTAGTGCGCAGAAACGACTAGACCGCTATGCAGGTACAAACGACAGCGCAGTGTTTTACCTGATAGGTTCTCCAGCTCCTTCTCCTCCAAGGATGACAGCGTATCATCATCACCATCCAGCAATATCTCGCTCTCCGAGTTCTGATTACCCAGTGCCTGGCTTCGGATGGACTGCTTGCCTTTGAGGACGTCTTCTTCAGGAGCTGATAAAGGTTAGAGCAGGACCGGCAAAATTGAACGTGTGTGTTAAATCCAATTTGTGATCATTCATCATTTAATAATTTCTAAGAATTCTGTTCAAACAGCCTATGCCGTTTACTTTACTGCAACATGTTGCGATTTTCAATACATTCATTGCAGTTAGTTGTATTTCAATACATTGTTAACGCTACATAATTTTTGATGATTCTGGCATCACTTGACCGAGTAACTGTTTATACAGACATTTCTATAATAATTGAACAGATACAGATATTTCTATAATAATTGAACAGATACAGATATTTCTATAAAAATTGAACATTTTCTCATTCCATGCTATAAAACACCGCTAATAATGTCACCAAGGTGATGGTAAATTTAATCTTTTTTAGGACTAATTATAGAAGCTAATTTTACATCATCAATTTTAAAACAACATCATATATTTTAACTGTTTGTGCGAAATTGTACAATTACCTTAAATTAAAAAACAAACAAACATATATTTAGATATTTACCATTACACACTGTAGGTCATTGACAGCTGAGACAATACAACAACCCATGGGAATATTCTGCTTAGTGCAAACAAAAAAGGCTACGTTTACATTTCTTTCACATCTTATTTTATATTTAAGATAAGATGGAAAAACACACTGGGATAAGCAGACATTGTGCTGAGGGCCTTTAGTGTATGTTACTGAACTGCAACTAATTCAATATTCCGAATCCAATCCTTTCATTTAGACGTTGAAACAAAATAAAACTCGGCGTAATATGCTATTCTCTCAGAAAAACGCGTTTCATATTCATGCTTTTTTTGATAGTTTCCAGTCCAATACGAAAACATTCATAAACTACTGTTAAAATCTCTACTGCTTAGCCTTTTTAATATATCAAAACAAATTTAGATTAAATGAAATATTTCTGGCCAAACCAATATCCAGGAATCCATGCCAAACATATCACAACAATGTGCAAGGCGCCCAAAGTTCTTTTCCTCATTTCTGATTTCAACTGTACATGACTTGAGGTTCAGAATAGATTATTTAAGAAAAATGGTAATCTGCAAACATTTACAGAGCACTGCATTCCCCTGTGGTACAGGGCAACACTCTGCTGAAAGTACCCTAGTGGTGACGCCCAGGCAATCCTTCATCTCTATAAACAGAAAAGGTGACAGGGCCTGCTCCGAACAGGGCCCCTTCAGAAGAACTCTCTCAGTAAGGCTTCAGTGCCGGCCGGGCCCGGCTCACTGCAGTGGACATGGACCTGCTGACCTCTCCGCCCTGCTCTCCTCTACTCTCCGCCACGCAGCCTCACCTGAGGCGATGGCCATTTGCATTGGAGGGGGAACGCACACCAACCCAACCCCCCTTTAGAAACACTCAGCTCAGAAGTAGAGCAAGAAAGAAGAAAAACTCTTGTCATGGAAAGTATGCAGTTCACTGATATTTAGAATGGTCTTCCTGTAATTAAGTCTCCCTGGAGGATTTGTAGTTAGCTGCAGTGAAATTACTACCAGCTCTCTAATATATACCACATGCCAAAGCATTCACACCAGCAAGTGGACAAAAGACTTGACAGAGGAACGGCTGAAAAAGATTAAACAAACATGTATAGTCTGTATGTACTAATAATAACAACAATAATAATTATAAAAGTTGTTTGTAACTCTAAAAAATAGATCTTTCACCTGCAAAAACCATATGAGCGACAAAAGGGTTGATTTTATGTGTTCAGCTAGTTATAAGGTGACCAAAAAGCCTAAATGTGGACACACACACATGCACAGGCCTCACTTCTCCATAAGGTAAAGCCAGGGTGGAGACATCACACTGACTTAGCCTGCTCATTCATTCAACTCATTCAGCATTCAAATGTAAATAAAACCAGGCTTGTGTTTCACTTTCAAGTCCTGCTTCCCCTTTTCCACGAGACTCAGGACCCTCGTCTATAGCAAGCACAGAGCCAGGTCGAGCTGGCCAATTAAATTGTCAGAATTAACAAATTTGTTTTTAACAAGAGTGTGGCCCAGAGAGGAGGCATGAGGCGCGTATTGATCGCCCGAACAGAGACATTAGTCTTCAGGTGTTTACTCTGCCACCTCTCCCGCGTAGGCCCCAACCTGGGTCAGTCCTGCTTCAGAAACGATGGCTCTCTGCAGCCATAAATACAGAGATGTGCCACGGCCACAGTTCCTCAAGCAGAAATCATACCTCACACCCTTAGCTATAGTGCTGAAGGATTTCCCATTTTTCAGTGGACACATGTTGGATTAGCTTGTGTGTGTTGCTGCATTAAACTCTTACAACCTTTGTCATTTTCATTATTTGCACACCGTGTAATTATAAAACTATACAACTAAACTGCACGGCCCGGCAGCTTCTAACTGTTAATTAAATTGAAAGAAAAAAAAAAATGGACGTCTGCCTCTGTTTTGCTTGTCAGATGAAAACAATTACAGGCCGATATGACCCCTGCGCTCCGTTTGAAAACAGTCAAGCCCATTCCTCTCTACCACTTCACTTCCGCAACAAATGTCAGGTCGACAAAAACAAGAGGACAGCTACCACAACCCTTCTAATGCAGCATTCCAACACTACTGAACTTTGGGCTTTGGCCTGACATGAGGCTTCATAAGGAGCCTGAGGGGCCACAGGTACTCTGGAATAACAAATAAGATCAATAAATAAATACTTCTAATAATAATAAATAAACAAACCACGACTATAAAACACCAACATGGTCGTATAATCTAATCATGCTTCTCTGTTCTTTAAAAGATGTTAGCGGATATAGCAACTGTAATAACGACTCCACAGCCAGACCCTGAGGGGATCCTTTTATGTATTTTACACTGTGGTGAATATATGTCTCATTCTCATCAGAGCAGCTCCATCTATTCTTCAGATAGGATAGGATTATAACAGGAAAAGGGAGGAACAGATCTAACATTCAAGAGAGTGTGTGCGAGTGTGAGTGTGTGCGAGTGTGTGTGTGAGTGAGAGAGAGAGAGAGAGAGAGAGAGAGATGAAAAAAAAGGAAGACTGGAGTGAGAGGAAGAAAGAGAGAGACCCCCCCCCCCCAACCCCAAGGACCCTCCCTCCAGCTGTACGTTATGACCATTAGAGCGCCTCGCTGCTCTCCCAGGATGCTGGATTCAGAGTGCTTATTGCTTTTAGATCACATTCGTATTGACTTCTGTCAAGCCAGTCATTTGTCTTGAGGAGTGATGTCCAAGTTTTGGGGAGACCAGCCTATGACATATGGGAGAAACATCCCCCCCAACCCCAAAAAAAGGCCAGTTATTGGCCAGAGCCGTGGGTTAAGCCGCTAACGGTTCAACCAGAGCAGGGCTGATTACAAAGCCTGGTGCCCTGGGCCAGAGGAGGTTCGAGCTGAGCATCTGAGCAGAGCAGGGGATTAGGAGCACTCCTGTCCAGTGAGCGGCCCAGCTGAAGCAGCGTTGATGTGTTACACAGGACAGCTGGGGCTGTGTCCTGTGTCCTGTGTCCTGTGTCCTGGGAGGGAGAGCCCGCGGGGACAGCACAGCCGCTGGCCAGTACAAGACTGTACTCAGTGAAAATGAGTACCTGTTAGACATTCCCCTGTTTCTGACACGTGAAATATGAAAGAGCAAAATTATTCTTTGATTAATGGCACAGCTCTGATGTAAGACTTCCATCTCCTTGTTCACATCACTGTCAAATGTGTATTTTTATTTAATTACCAGTTATCTTTTCAGATTATTTTCGAGTTTATTACTGGCTTTGCTTGGCCGACTGCTGCGCTGCTCTGAAACTAAATTCGCTTGGCCGTGTATTTACTTCCATTCCTTCACAGCAGCACACAGACTAATAGTGACGCATGCTTCCAATTTCTGGGGAAACCATTATTAATGGAGAATTAATTATCACTCAAGGGATTTTTTTAATCATCATAATCATTCTTATTTTGTGAAACAAAGCAAATGAGTCTCGTACAATAGTCCCATCAGACGCGACTTCAGAAGCAGCCTTTTTTAAGTGCAGAAATACACACAGTTCTATCACACACAAAAACAAACAAAAGGACAATCCTAGTAGCACTACTCTACAAGTTGGCAGCACAAGTCTGCTACTCTGTCCTACCATTCTGCATATATAGCTACCTACACACATCTTTTAGGATAACGATCAATAAAACAAGAGGGGGGGGGTTGTAAATTACATAATTGGCTCAGCCAAATATACTTTTAATACTGTTTAAAAATACACAATAATAATCAGTGACTCAGCATTGCATTACCAAATATTTGTAGATTTTCCATCTGTTTCTGTATTGATTTAACTCTTGTGATGCAGTGACACTGGAATAGGAAAATCAGAAATCTGGATCGCGCAAAAAAAAAAAATCTCCATGCTCTCCATGATCTTGGGCATGTATGTTTTTTTTAACAAAATAAAATAAAATAATGATAATAAAAAAAAACAGAATCATTTTTGTGTTGTGTAAGAATTCTATGCAGCTTACATGTATTTGATTGAAACTGTCTACTGTCTGTGTCCTGTGGGTGAGTTTTAGTCACTGTTTGCATAACCTGACACAAATAAGTGCACACTGCAAGACATATCCCCCAGGAACAACCCCCTATCCTTCAGTATCATCAGTGTGTGTGTGTTACTCTCTCAGAATGCAACTACACGAAGGGAAGGAGAAGAGTACACACAGCTAGTCACTGCACAGACACACACACACACACACACACACACACACACACACACAAACACACACAGGCTGCCTCGGCTAGATGCTACTTACCAGCCCTGCCAGCCACTGACCAACACAGGGCAAAACAGGAAGACATTACATTTCAAAGCAAACACTGGCCAAAGCAAAACTAGGGCATTTTCTACTGAAAGGAGAAAGAGGGTCAATTTCTTGTCATTAAAAGGGCATTGAAATGACCCTGGTGGTATGGATGGAGGCTCTCCCAGAGTGTTCCAGGCACCCAAGAGTCATGTGGAAATCAACTGCTCAAGCTATTCAAATGAGAGCCTTTTTCTAATGGAAGCTTGTGGCACCATAAACTTTTTATGGTGAGGTAGCACTAATTTTTACAACCACGTACCTGGTGCCACGGGGTGAGAGCTTCTAGAGTGTTCTAGAGCGTGTGTGTGTGTGTGTGTGAGTGTGTGTGTAGATCAGCTCACCGTGCTCAGCTGCAGCCTTAAGAGTGGCCTCAGAGTGTGTGGAGCCGTAGGGGTTCCTGATGAAGCGCCGTCTCCTCCTCAGGTCATCTTCCCAGTAGTCAAGGCGCCAGAAGTCCCGAGGTCGGCTGCAAGTACACGCGCACACACACACACACACACACACACACACACACACACAAAGAGCACATGTGTTAGCAATTAGCCTTCGCAGAGGTAGCTAGCCACTCGCTCTGCAAAGAGCACAACGTCTACTACATATAATACCAGCCTTGTTTGCTGGCTGCACACACACACACACACACACACACACACACACACACACGTATACACACACACATACACGTGCACCTGAGATTCACGTCCTTGAGAATAACACTTTCTCCTTCGCCTGTGGGTGAGGAGGATTTTTTTTCCTCCTTCTTCACCTCAGGAAGGTGAGGCGAGAGCTAAATACATCACTCAGACCATCGGCCCTCTGACAAGAACAATCCATTTTCCCCGGAAACACACACACACGCACACACACACACACACACAGACACACACTCTGGGTATGTGCTGATTTCTTGCTCATTTCTGGGCCCAGCAGGACACCTTCAGCGGGGCTATCTGAAAACGGAGTCTAGCCCATTTCTAATGCAGCTGGGGGGGGAGGGGGTGGCAGGCATTACCAATATTAATCAATGTCTGCACCTCCAAAAGCCATTCCTCTTCCCAATTTGCACCTCTCCTTCCCCCTTGCACCAGTTCATCATCCCCCTTCCCCCGACACAGCACCAGAGCCTCAGCCACAGAGAGCGCTCTGCCTTAATGAAGCTATACCTCGCTGAGCAGTAATAACATTCTTCTCTGTTCACAATCACTGGCATTTAATTACAACAAACCCTTCAAATATTAACACAAACTTGCCTTCTCAACGCCAAACACCGACACAGGAAAACAACATCTTTCTCTACTCTGTTAGCATAAGCAGCACGTTTGCTATTCGGTCTGTGTTGCCACTCTGTTAGCATAAGCAGCATGTTTGCTATTCGGTCTGTGTTGCACGAAGCTCTCTGGCTCTCCCTCCTACTGACAGCACTCAGCAAGCTATTTCAACAGTTACTCCCAACCAGCACT
>PYXC01002287.1:355000-362500 GCA_015244755.2 Tenualosa ilisha | reverse complement strand
CCCACAGCTCAAATTGCACATATCGGCCCAAGATTATTTTCTTTGATTTGCATAAACCATGTGTTTATGAAAATTGAATAGATGAACTGAATATTTGTCATGAGGAGAGGGGGATGAGGGAGAGGGGGAGTGGAGGGGTGCGGGCGGACGTGCGTGCTGCCACTCTGTCAGAGAAGGTGTCAGTGGCGGGCCCGGCCTGCCCCCTCAGTCTCACATGAAGAGGCGCAGCACTCCCCCCCCCCCCCCCCCCGGGCCATGAGGATGATTAAGGTGGCAGTGGTGGCGGCGGTGCGCTGGTAATGTGTGTGTCTGTGTGTGTGTGTGTGTGTGTGTGTGTGTGTGTGTCTCATGCTAGCGCTAGCAGCACAGGCGCTACATGCTGTGGATGTTAATTCCACCAATCTAATGGCCTTTAATGCACACTGCAAAGGCAGCGCTGCGGTCATGAAACCGCCACAATGACTCCTGCAGGTGTGACAAATACCACCTGCAGTTCTGCACCCCTGATGACTTACTGTGCCCCCCCCCCAAGGTATCCTTGGGGTTGATTTTGCAGATTGTGCAGTTTGTATGGGTGCTAAAATAACCTGCTCCCTACGATGTGACTGCGTGTTCAGTACGTGCTAAGTGAAAGCTGATGTGGCTGCGTGTTCAGTACTAAGTGCTAAGTGAAGGCTGATGTGGCTGCGTGTTCAGTACTAAGTGCTAAGTGAAGGCTGATGTGGCTGCGTGTTCAGTACTAAGTGCTAAGTGAAGGCTGATGTGGCTGCGTGTTCAGTACTAAGTGCTAAGTGAAGGCTGATGTGGCTGCGTGTTCAGTACTAAGTGCTAGGAGAAGGCTGATGTGGCTGCGTGTTCAGTACTAAGTGCTAAGTGAAGGCTGATGTGGCTGCGTGTTCAGTACTAAGTGCTAAGTGAAGGCTGATGTGGCTGCGTGTTCAGTACTAAGTGCTAAGTGAAGGCTGATGTGGCTGCGTGTTCAGTACTAAGTGCTAAGTGAAGGCTGATGTGGCTGCGTGTTCAGTACTAAGTGCTAAGTGAAGGCTGATGTGGCTGCGTGTTCAGTACGTGCAAAGTGAAGGCTGATGTGGCTGCGTGTTCAGTACATGCAAAGTGAAGGCTGATGTGGCTGTGTGCTCAGTACGTGCTAAGTGAAGGCTGATGTTTGCATGCAGGATAAATAGCATAAAGGTCATGCAGGAAAAGTACAATCAGTAGTGACCATGATGGACTACAAGTTGTCTATGGTTTTAGCTAAGGTTCATAATAGTTCCAGAGTATTATCCCACTGTACAGTTACAGAATATGGGGTGGTGCTATGCGTTTGTGGGGGGCTGAAGGTGTTGGTATGTGTATATCTGCATGTGAGGTGTCATACAAACTGTGGTAACAAATTCCCAGTATGGGCAATAAAGACTATCTATCTATCTATCTATTTACCAGTAAAGACTATCTATCTATTTACCAGTAAAGACTATTTATCTATCTATCTATCTATTTACCAGTAAAGACTATTTATCTATCTATCTATCTATATCTATTTATTTACCAGTAAAGACGATATATCTATCTATCTATCTATTTTTTATCTATCTATTTACCAGTAAAGACGATATATCTATCTATCTATCAAGGCAGAGGGAAATACTCCTCCATAACAAAGTGCTCCATAGTTTAAACAGGAATCCAGCCCAGCAGTAATTGGTGTTGGTAATGGGATCAGCGTGAGGTCAGAGAGTTTAATACTGTCATATTATTAGTAATATTTACAAATGAATCTTTTCATTTCAACAGCAGTCAGTGGAGACCAGATGAAGGGCTATTCGTTTTAGCAAACATAAAGCACTGGCTTGCGGAAACAATAAAAAGTCTAACCACACACCTGGGCACATACGGTCATTAAGAATGCCGCTCAGCTACAGTCATGCTTGTAGAACAAACAAACAACAAAAAAACAAAACGAAAAAAAAAAAACACCACCATGATCACAGCAAGTTGAAATGATTACACACACAATGCTACCCATTTATGAGCACAGTGAAATGCTGATCCCATTGAGTGCATACTGAAGACTTCAAACACCCCATGGAAGCTGAGCCATAGAGTTGAACCTACCACTGATCTACACAGCCAAGGCAACAGCATCGGTATACAAAAACAACAGAGGTCCCAGGAGAACAGCCTCCCCTCCCCCAACACACACACACACACACACACACACACACACATCACTTGAATATGCAATATGTCTCTACATCACTTGAATATGCAAATAATGCTCTAATTACCTACAGCTTTGCAATAGGACGCTATCCAATTAACTGCAATTAAAACGGGTGTAAATTCACAGACGCGCAGTGACAAAATGCTATGCTAATTAGCCTCTACAATAAAGGAGTGCAGGGAATGGGCTGGCAGTGGTGTAGTACCTTACCGCCTCAGAGCATCACCTCATAATTGCTGTTTTGCTTTGTCTCTGAATTTACTGCAACATTTCAGCCATGAGGGCCGCAGGAGTAAATGAGCTGCTTGGCATATCTCAAATGGAAAGAGCACTGGAGCCGTTTAATCACAGAGCAAACACAGACAGAGAGCCCATGGTTCACAGTTATTGAGACAGGTAGCAGGGGCCACAGCTGAGGTGAAATGAGCATGTATGTATGTGTGTGTGTGTGTGTGTGTGAGAGAGAGTGAGAAAAAGGCTGGGCGTGATTGAGGGCTTTTAATGAGACAAAGCCATCAGAGCGCTCATGAAGGTCTAATGAAACAGTGTGCTTACCCACACACTCTCTCTCTCTCACACACACACACACACACACACACACACACACACACACAGATCAGGGTTTGGCATCATTTAGCCCTCATCCCCTAGTCTTCCTCATCATCATTTAACCTTTCGCTTCAGCTCTGATCTTCTAAAACATGACAGATCAGTTCAGGAGCAGGGCATTGAAATACACACAGCCAAGGTCACAGGCAGCACGGAAGGGCGTGATGGGGGAAGGGGGTCAGAGTCATTCACATTTCTCCATTCAAAGTGACTGGCAACACACAGTCACAACACAGGCATTCCGCACTACAGAGGCGGCACAGAACCGTAGAATTCAGGGCTCTAGGGTCGAGGCTTGAGTTTTGAACGCGTCACAAATAGCTTAGTCTGATGATGTCAGAGAAAGAACATGGAAACCAGCTTAGTCTGATGATGTCAGAGAAAGAACATGGAAAACCAGCTCAGTCTGATGATGTCAGAGAAAGAACATGGAAAACCAGCTTAGTCTGATGATGTCAGAGAAAGAACATGGAAAACCAGCTCAGTCTGATGATGTCAGAGAAAGAACATGGAAAACCAGCTTAGTCTGATGATGTCAGAGAAAGAACATGGAAAACTAGCTTACAAGAAAAAACAAAGAGTCAATCACCCCATAGTCCTGTTCTTTGAGGCTGCCGAGGGCAGTGGGTAGGTATAAGAAAGCCATAGTCCTGTTCTTTGAGGCTGCCGAGGGCAGTGGGTAGGTATAAGAAAGACAGCATTTGGTACAACGGAGACCGAATTTGAGAACTGCCAGCTAGTGTTAACTGATGGGGGCTCACGGGGAAAACAAACTTGGCCTCATCAGTTAGCACTGGCTACATTAGTAGTCAATTGGTCTACGTCAGTAGTCCCCAAACTTAATTGTCGCGTACCCTCTATGGGTCCTACCGAGTACCGAGTGCCAACTAGCCCCTGCATCACGGACCGTTTGCTATAACAATTCATATTCTTGCATAAATAAGCGAAATGCCACACAAAATGTGACCACATATTACATGGTACACAACAATGTAGTGAGTTGTGTTGGGGATAGTCTGTAGACCACTGTCTCCCTGGATCTTTTTCCATGTTATCTTTGTGCAGGTGAGAGCTGAAAACCCCTTCACAGATTTATTTTGTGTACAACCCACAACTGACCCAAGTACCCCCAGGGGTACTCTAACCCAGTTTGACAACTGCTGGTCTACGTTGTACCAAATTCTGTCATTCTCATAGCTACCGACAGCACTCGGCAACGTGAAACAACAGATCTACAGGTAGATTCACTCCAGATAATCCCTTCCTAGAATAAGAAGAAGAGAAAGCAAAGCCAAACTATAAAGGAGCAGAAGAAATCAGAGAGGGAGCGAGGGAGCAGAAGGGAAGTGTGGACAGATGGGTAGCTGTGACAGGCTCATCTAACACCACTGCCGTGTTCACCAGTGCCGGGGCTCTGCTGCACACACATGGCAAGCTGTGGCCAATTGGCCCCACACATGGAACTGTGTGTGTGTGTGTGTGTGTGTGTGTGTGTGTGTGGCATGTACATGTGTCAGCGTGCCGCACAGCACTCGCAGGGCTGCCAGACTGGGACAGACTGACAGGCTGAGGATCTCTCTATCTCTCAATCTATCTCTCTTTTTTCTTTCTCTCCCTCTCTCTTGCTCTCAGCTACCACACTCCCAGTGACACTCACTCCAACAGCATATCAAAGACGCAGCTCATTCCCATTCCCCACCCACCCCCTTGAGGCTCCTAAGGTTTGGATTAGCAGGTCAACTAAAGCTACATTTGGGGTTCCAAACAGGGATGCCATCAATATGTAGACACATGCATAGAACATGCATACGCTTCCACGCCGTGACAAGCACAGAGGCCCGAGCCTTGCGACGCATCATCACTTCCAAATCAGACGATGGTGAAATCTCTGAGGAGAGCAAAAAGGTGCCATTCCCCCCCCCCCCCCCCCCCCCCCATCAGCCACTTGTGTGTCCTGACTTCTCTGTGAGAGTGTTTTATTTTATGGGCTCTTTCTGCTTCCACTGCAAAAAAGGAGAAAGTGTTGCTGTGGCCCAAAGATAAAGGAGATATTTGGTAAATGGTGAAAGTGCAGAAATAAATGGCCCGGCTCGGCCGTGTGTAATTACTGTGGCCCAGGGAGTAACAATCTATCACCGGCCCAGTGTGACACCCAGCTAAGGGGTTAGTCAAAGGAGATAGCCCCTGACTAACTACTGCAGCCCCACAATCAATACTCCTCAGATATTGCTTCCTGGGAGAGTGGAGCAAGAGAGGGAGAGAGAAAGGGAGAGAGAGAGAGAGAGAGAGAGAGAGAGAGAGAGAAAGAAAGAGAGAGAGAGAGGGAGAGCAAGAAAGGTGGAGGGGGGAGAGAGAGGGGCTAGACCCTAAAAACTTCCCGAATGGCTTTTCATTCAGATATTGATCAAGGCCCTTATCGTGACCTTGTGCTGCCGAGGCTGTATACTTTTTTAAGGTTAGATGAAGGCCATAAATCTGCAGCTGCAACAGAGCAGAGCCGAGCAGAGCCGCTGCTGCCGGAGGAGTAATTGTTCTCTCTGCTCCATGCAGTCGCCTCCATCTCAACCTCTCCACCAACCCACAGCAGGAGATCCATTAAACCCCAAGCACTGCAGACAAGACACTGGCTCAGGCCTACAGCCAAGACTGCAGCCAGAGACAGCATCACCTGATTCTGAGTTGATAAAAACACCAAAATTTTCCAATGGGATGGGAATATGAAAGAGCTTCCAACCCAGAATGCGTTGCTGGCTGCAGTCGGCTGCCACTAAATAAAGTCAGGTAATGTTGGATCCACCTGGAGAGAGCAGTGGAGGAGTGAATAGAGGAGGACTATGGGTGAAGGAAGAGTAGGCCAGGAATGAAGAGAGGGAGGGAGGATGGAGAGAGGAAAGAGGAGAGGAGAGGAGAGAAGCAAAGAAAAGAGAAGAGGAAAGAAGAGAAGAAAAGAGGAGAGGAGAGGAGAAAAGAAGAGAAGAGAAGAAAAGAAAAGAGGAGAGCGGAGGAGAGGAGAACAACACTGACTGACAAATAGCAGGAGCAGGAGAGAGATGAATGTAGGATGAAGGGTAGGCCTCAGAAGAGCACGTCTGCTGGGCATCCTGTCTTTAATCGTCATGCCCCATCTCCTACCTGCGTAAGATACGGAACACACACGTGCACACACACACACACACACACACACACCACACACTCTTCTGCTCTTTGTTCTCCACCTCCTGCCAACCATGAGTGATACCCATCACTCTAGATTAGATTAGATTAGCAATGTGTTGAAGAAGGCCATGGTCTCTGGTGTGCAGAGCCTCCGATATGTTAACAGTAAGCGGTTAAGACGAGGCCATTACGGTTTCTGTTTTCACAGCCCTGCGGCAGCTCGAGGTGGAATCCCTGGCGCAGGACTGCAGCCCCAGTGTGTCTGACTAACATATGGACAGCATCAGCTGTACAGGAGCCGCTAATACGTTCCACTCTGACACTTTGTTGAGTTTTCTTACAGTCCCGGCCACTTGATTGTATATATAGACGAAGGTAAATGTTTTCATTAAGGGATATTTGAATTCATTTCCATAACCTCCGAGTGCTGTGTGAAGTCATGAACATATCATTTTGCGTAATGTATGGAATGCTAGCCTGTCAAACTTGCACGCACCACAAGGAGATTTACGCGCGTTCTACCCCGACGTCAGCATTCTTCTGCCCCCATGACAGCTACATGACAAATACCACAAGCGTTTTCCCCTACATAACAAAAGCCCAATAGCAGATGAAAATATTTTGAAGTTTGTGTCTTTGGCTACACGTTAACAGAGCATGTTTACAGGTTCCATTGATGAATCTGTTGATAGCATGTTGCCTTATAAGCTGAACCCTCTTGTTCCTGTGCACTAATTGATTTGGGAGCTGACCTGGGAACAGCCAAACAGAAACAGTAATCCATCCCATCCCTGAGAAAGAGCAGAAAAGCTGAGGGTGGGGAGGGAGGGGGGGGGGAGAGAGAGAGAGAGAGAGAGAGAGGCACAAGCTGAGGGTGGGTAGAGAGAGAGAGAAAGAGAGAGACAGAAAGAGAGAGAGAGAAAGAGAGAGAGACACAAGCTGAGGGTGGGGAGAGAGGGAGAGAGAGAGAGACAGAGAGAGAGAAAGAAAGAGAGGCACAAGCTGAGGGCGGTGGGGAGAGAGAGATGGGGGGGTTTGGGGGTTTGTAAAACAGCTGCGGCTGCTCCACAGGGGCGGAGGTCAGCCTGGATGTTTGTACATGTTTCTCAAATGTTTACGTGCAAATCCACCCATTAATAGTCCTTGTTAAACAGCTTATGAGAAAAATGTAAATATAGTCAAGATGAACACATTATGATGCACTGTCAGTTTTTTTCCTTGCTCTTGCCCTTTACGTCTAAATAATACAAGTCACATGACACAGACAGCCTTCAGAAACAGGCCTTCATAAAGCACACCACTGGACACTAGGCAGACATTTATTTGAAAAACGTAAACTTAAAAATTTCAGCTCGGATTACATCTTAATCCAACACATTTATAACACCAGAAGAAAATCATTGGCTAAACATTTAAGAAGAGTGTGCTGTAAGCCCTGGAAATGTATGGTGCCCACATAATGACACTAGTGTAAACAGTGGCCGGGCCCAGGGCTACATCACAGGCTCTAG
>PYXC01002287.1:287500-352500 GCA_015244755.2 Tenualosa ilisha | reverse complement strand
GGGAAAGAGAAGCAGGAGCGAGTGAGTGAGTGAGATGCCAGTGAAGGGCGGCGCGTGGCGAGATCAGAGGGAGATCAGACACAGAGGTGTAGCTCCTTTGTTTGCCGAGGAGAGAGGAAAACCCCCATGGACCTCCTACACAATACAGCCAGAGCACAACACACGCACCGGAAGGAGAGGGGCGGAGGGAGACACACACAACAGCAGAGCAAAAAAAAAAAAAAAGAGAGAGAAAAAGAAAAAAGAAAAAAGAAAGAAACAACTCAGCCAACACCTCTCCTCTCCTGAGGCCAGGGCTGGTGTTAGCTGGATATTAAGACACAAATTGCATTCATATGGACCAATGGATGGCAGCTGATAGCAGGAGCCCAGTGGCAGGAACAACACCTCCCATCACACACTAGCACAATAACATTTTCATTCGCAGCATTTTTATTGAATGGAAACTTTAGGGAATAGGGCTCTTTATGGATGGGCGAGCGGGACTCACAAATTTCACAAAACACACACCCCGAGACAAACATAAGGTCCACACTGGCCTTTGTGGAACTGACTGTCTTTACTCTAGTGTGGGGATCAAATATGTGAGGTGGATATGGGTACGGGATGGATGGTGGTGGTTCTTGTGTATGGATCCATGTTGCTCGGTGAGTGGAGCGCGTGTGTGTGGGTGGGTGGGTGTGTTTGTGTTGATATGGCGGTGTGTGTGTGTGTGTGTGTGTTGGATCAGGGTTGTAGTGCCAGATGTTTCTCGCCTTGCTGCATTCCGGGGCTGTGCATGGAGGATGTGGCACCGGGGGCTTGTGGGTAATTGAGCAGTGCTATTGATGTAATGGCAGGGCGGTGATTGTGATTGATTGGAGGCTCTGCCCGCTCTGAGAGCCGCTGCCAACATGGGCCCGCGCCCATCCGACCCCATTACACAAGTCATCAATACTACTGCACGGCAAAGCGCAGCCCAACAGACACACACACACACACACACACACACACACACACACACACACACACACACACACACACACACACAGGACCAGTACACACAACAGCAGCCTAATGGCCAAAGGAGCACAGCACTAGCATCTCAGGAAGCCACACGGAGAAGTATTCACACTAGTGTGTGTGTGTGTGTGTTTGTGTTTTACACATGACCTACCCATCTTCAATGTGTGTCGGGAGCAGATGAAATTGAAATCGATAGAAAAATGAAAAAAATCCAGAAGAACATGTAACTAAACGAGAACAGAAAAAGGACCCTTCACTAGCAGAGTGCGACCAGGAGAACCTAATGCAGCCCGCAAGAATAGATGAGTCTCTGGAGAAATTCCTTCAAAGTAGGGGGGGAGAAATGAGTTAGAAATAAGAGGGGAGAGAGAGAGAGAAGCGGGAGAGAGAGGGAGAGAGAGTTAGAGAGAGAAAGAGAAAGGGGGAGAGGGAGGGAGAGAGAGAGAGAGAGAGAGAGTTAGAGAGAGAGAGAGAGCTTCTCTGAAGCCACCATCAGATTAGACAGAAACCCATGTATGCAGACAGGCATCATTAGGGCATATTTTTCTGTTCCATCCCAGCGGCCGCTTGTTTGCTGACATAAATACAGGGGGCTTTGTGTTTGGCCTGTAATGGAGAGGTAATGCAGTAACGGCTTTCATCTCTCTCCAACAGCCATGCATCACGCCGCAGCTTCAGAACAGGCCTCGGCCCAGCCCCAGTGCTGCATACCCAAACACACACACACACGCACACACACACACACACCACACGCGCACGCACACACACACACACACACACACACACACACACACACAGCCAAGGGGCGGGGCAGCGGGGCGGCAGGAGGAATAATGACTGTGGGTATGAATAAAAGACGGAAATAGCTAGTCTGAGCGTTCCACTAATAGAGCCTCAGAGAGGGGGAGGTGGGGGTGGGGAGACATCAATATCCAAGCGGGGGGGGGGGGGTAGAATAGCAGGGGAGCATGAGAGAGAAGTAATGACTTTGTTAGTCTATGCGTGCGTGTGTGTGTGTGTGTGTTTGTGTGTGTGTGTGCGTGTGTGTACATATGCGCATGTGTGTATGTGATGGGAGATCAAGTGCAGCAGTACACTTGCTTGTGTTTTAGACACCAGATTTCCCTGAGGATATGCAGTCTGAGCTTTTAAAAATGAACTGAACCACATGCACTCTCACTGCACTCACATAACAACCTCTGCAGAAAGGGGTAGTACTCAACACATCTCTGTGCTACAGAACACAAACCTCTGCAGAAAGGGGTAGTACTCAACACATCTCTGTGCTACAGAACACAAACCTCTGCAGAAAGGGGTAGTACTCAACACATCTCTGTGCTACAGAACAGAAACCTCTGCAGAAAGGGGTAGTACTCAACACATCTCTGTGCTACAGAATCAGACTGGCTCAGGTACGAGGTGTGATTCTTAAACCATGACAGAGATGCCGTAACTCAATTTTGAATAAGAATGAGGACCTCCTGTGCGACTGATGTGACTCCTGTACTAAGAACAGTCTATTGAAGAGTTACAAATTGCATTTTAAATTTAGTCACTCAAAGCCAAGGTGTGTGGATAAACATTCTGTTGATTCTACTCAGTGTTACACAAAACATAAACACGTTTGATGAAATGAATATGATACATGAGTTTTGCATATCAGTCGATACCCGAAACCGATTCCAACATCCCACCTAATTAAGAGATGGGCATCATCCTCAGCCTTAATTGCCCTCCTCCTAACTAGGAATTATTTTGAAGACAAGACAAAAGGAAACAAAATAACAATATCTAATTGACATGCATATAAGAAATTGCTATTTAGAATATAACTAAAAAATAAATGTGTGTGCCAGAGTCATTACATTGTAATTTGATGTCTGTAGGCCTAGGTCTACTAAGGCGCTTGTGACTTGTGAACCTAATGTTACTGGACTTGGGTGTCTATGCAAGGTGCTAATGCAGTAGGCTGCTAAAGATGTTGATTATGTTTTATATCGCATCAGTTTAAATAAATATTCATAATCTTAAGCAGAATCTTCACTGGCTTAGAGGAGAGATGTGTCTTGCAATATGCATTTTTTGTTATTCTCTTGGTGAGTAACCTTAGGCTGCTACATTATTGACAAGCAGAGTCAAGATGAGCCAAGTTCACTAACAGGAACCATTTAGGTCAAATATTTGCAGGTTGTTCATTAAAATTTACAGTAAATGACCTTAACATTAGGATAATTTTTTTAATAGCACTTAGCTATAGAAAATGTGTTTTTTTCATTCTTTGCAGCTGATGTGCTATGTGTCTCTTCTTTGCAGCTGATGTGCTATGTGTCTATTCTTTGCAGCTGATGTGCTATGTGTCTATTCTTTGCAGCTGATGTGCTGTGTGTCTCTTCTTTGCAGCTGATGTGCTATGTGTCTATTCTTTGCACAAAGGTGCACAGTAGCGTAGTGGGGCTGCTGTCATTAAGTTTAAGAAACGGATCAGTCCATGAATTTGTCCAATACCCGATCCAAGTATTTCTTCCATTTCGGGACTGACATCTCATCCAAATATCGGATCGGCGCATCCCTAGTGTTGCTCTTGTGTGGATTGTAAGAGTAGAGTGTAATATAAGTACAGAGGCTGTGCATCTATCTGAAGATAGTGTATAAACACAGAGGCTTTGCATTACATAGAGTGTAATATAAACACAGAGGCTGTGCATCTATCTGAAGAGTAGAGTGTAATATAAGCACAGAGGCTGTGCATCTATCTGAAGAGTAGAGTGTAATATAAGTACAGAGGCTGTGCATCTATCTGAAGAGTAGAGTGTAATATAAGTACAGAGGCTGTGCATATATATGAAGAGTTGAGTGTAATATAAGCACAGAGGCTGTGCATCTATCTGAAGAGTAGAGTGTAATATAAGAGGATGTGCATCTATCGGAAGAGTAGAGAGTAATATAAGCACAGAGGCTGTGCATCTATCTGAAGAGTAGAGTGTAATATAAGTACAGAGGCTGTGCATCTATCTGAAGAGTAGAGAGTAATATAAGCACAGAGGCTGTGCATCTATCTGAAGAGTAGAGTGTAATATAAGTACAGAGGCTGTGCATCTATCTGAAGAGTAGAGTGTAATATAAGTACAGAGGCTGTGCATATATCTGAAGAGTAGAGTGTAATATAAGCACAGAGGCTGTGCATCTATCTGAAGAGTAGAGTGTAATATAAGCACAGAGGCTGTGCATCTATCTGAAGAGTAGAGTGTAATATAAGTACAGAGGATGTGCATCAATCGGAAGAGTAGAGAGTAATATAAGCACAGAGGCTGTGCATCTATCTGAAGAGTAGAGAGTAATATAAGCACAGAGGCTGTGCATCTATCTGAAGAGTAGAGTGTAATATAAGTACAGAGGCTGTGCATCTATCTGAAGAGTAGAGTGTAATATAAGCACAGAGGCTGTGCATCTATCTGAAGAGTAGAGTGTAATATAAGCACAGAGGCTGTGCATCTATCTGAAGAGTAGAGTGTAATATAAGTACAGAGGATGTGCATCAATCGGAAGAGTAGAGAGTAATATAAGCACAGAGGCTGTGCATCTATCTGAAGAGTAGAGAGTAATATAAGCACAGAGGCTGTGCATCTATCTGAAGAGTAGAGTGTAATATAAGTACAGAGGCTGTGCATCTATCTGAAGAGTAGAGTGTAATATAAGCACAGAGGCTGTGCATCTATCTGAAGAGTAGAGTGCAATATAAGCACAGAGGCTGTGCATCTACCTGCCAGAGGAGCCTCCCCAGGCTCCGTGTTTGTCTGTAAGGATGTTGACGATCTTCTGGATCAGCTGGGTAGCAGTGACATGGTCCCGGTACTTGGCAGCTCGGATGAGGTGGTCACACATCTTCTCTTCATCACGCTTCTCAGCTGCATACTGTGCACAGTGGGACTGCAACACAATACAACCAAACACACACATTTTTCACTGGAGTCATACACTACATACATACATGCTGTTCCTTACTGATAAACCTACTTTGACCAGCGGTGCAGGCAGTGTTTGGAGTAAAGATCCGGACATAGGTGCAACACAAACGCAACTTTCTATAGCTCTAAGGCAAAGAAGTCATCTAATATCAGTTAACCCCCTAATGCGGCGCCAACACCGCTCTTTCCCAAATAATAATCGGGCCAGCCTGGAAGAACTTGCCGCTGTTATTATTAGCCCAATTAGGAATTGCTACATTGTTAATAGTGGGCATTTTCACAGTCATCATTTCGAAGCAAACCCCCCGGAATGATTTATGACACTGCTAATCATGGACCTGAAGGGTCACACCATTGATTAGAGATCTGGTGTGTGTGTGTGTGTGTGTGTGTGTGTGTGTGTGTGTGTGTGTGTGGTGTGTGTGTGTGTGTGTGTATGCGTGAGAGAGAGAGATTACATACAGGCTGTGTGTGTAGAAATTCTAGCCACGGTGGTAACAAATGAAAGTGTGGGGTCATTTCTGGCCTGTTGTCAAAGTGATTAATATCACTGGACACATATTTACTTATGCCTCTAGGCAGTAAAATCTGAAAATACCGACAATGCAAAGAGGGAAACATATTTCTTTGTCAGAATTTGTTATCTGAGAGGGCCTTTGATCTCAGCGCAAGATGGGAAAACACCTTCAACTAGTGAAAACAAAGCAGGGAATGAAACGCTGCACGAAATGTATTGTCTATAAAACGGACTCTCCCTTAACCGCACTCTCAAAATAAATATTACCACGCTTAATACTTCCAGAGGAACTAGAGATAAATTTATTCAAGGTATGAGAGTGAAAGAGGTAAGGAGCAGAAGCAGGTTACTGAGGGTCTGGTGGCAAAACAAAGGCAGAAAGCCATCTCTAGTCTAAAGGTTAAGGCAACGATCGGCAGCCCCTCTAATGCAATTGGCCAACTCCATCCATTGTGTGTTATGGCTCCAAATGAGATTAGAGGCAGCAGCAGGCTCAAATACAGTAGGGAGCTGTCCAGCCACCACAGCCCTTGCAAATGCAACCTGCTGGGGCCAGACTTAGCAGTAGGCACCGCAGAGTGCTCCGTAATGGAGCTTCCCCTCCAATTTAGGGGGCGACTCTTCATATCTGACAGGAAATCCATAGGCATAAATCACATTACAGCGCCCGCTCTCTCCTAATTATCAATCTATGTCTCTTTGTGCAGCATTAGGGTCTGGCCTGACCTTAAAGCAGGGAGATAGGAGCGGGGGAGAGAGGGATGGAAACATGTTTAAAGGATGGAGAGAGAGAGAGAGAGGGGTGGGGGAAATGTTTAAATGTTAACCTCTGTAAATGCCGGGAGAGGCAGAGGGGACAGAGACGTGAGAGAGGATGTCCATTCATCTTGTGTGTGTGAGGGAGGTACAGAGCAGGACCTCACACACACACACAGGAAAGGCAGAAAGGAGCATAAATTCACTTTACGATTTCTAAAACATACTGTACATATATGGTACAACACACTCTCTTTCTCGCTCAGCCTCGCTAACAAACAAGGCGAATCTACTGGTTGGAGATGAGTTGAGAGAACCATATAGAGGCAAATATGTAAACAGTAAATCATGCACTAACATACATGTGCTAAACCACATTTGCTGAAAAGAAAATCACAATAAATTCAGTGGTGGTGACGAGAGTTAATTATCACTGAGCTCTTAACACCCCACATCAGCACTTCATAAATGAAAACCAATCTTCATTCCAAACAAAACCCCTAAATCTGTGGAGGAGTGGATTAGCAGCTAGCACACAAATCTAGCCAATGAAGGTTTGACCACAGCCAGTGTCGCTCTCTTGAAACAGGCGTGAGGGACATGCACAATGTGTGCATCCTCTTTTGGGTGTAATGGATGAGGATGCGGTCAGAAACAATAGGTAGTCCACAACATATGTGGCAGAAAAAGCAGAACATGGTGCCACTGGGGAGCAGAGAGGACCTCTGGGTGTCTCAAAAAACTGGTGTCATCTTTTAGTAGTAGATTGTCCTTAAAGGCATACCAGGTAAGACTGATTTTTTTTAATCTCTGGAGCTCCCCCTACAGTTGCCAGTTTTAAAAAAAAGCAACAACAACGTACATTCTCACTAATGCATGTGAATTTACTTGCACCCAAAGAATAGGACCCAGCGATGCTCATTTTTGTGCGTTACGTTGTCTGCAACGCAATTTCGATTTCATTCACTTTCAGTTTCGTTTCCTCCGACTCAGTGTTTCAGATCCTGCAAGTGCAGTAAATGTAAAATCTACACTCCAGGCAGCCGAGAGAGCCTTCATTAATTCTGTAATGAGCCATTAAATCATCAGAGTAACTACGAGGCTGGTAAATTAACCTAAAAACATTACTTGGTGTGCCTTTAAAACAAAATCTTTTCAACTCCGTACATCAAATAATGAGTGATTTCCAAAAACAAAAAAACAGTCAGAAACAACAGGTAGTCCAAAACCTCCAACAGAAACCTGCGTCCTGGTGCTTAGGCCTCAGAGGAAATATCAACTTGAGGATCAACGTGCTGTAAGCAGTTCCCCTCTCTGCTGCTGGCTTAACCAGCCTCTCTGAAACAGCCCCAACAGAATGGAACCAAAGCAGCACTATAAAATGCAGTGAAGGCTACATCTCAGTTTCCCATTAGAACCTGGAGATCAAGGCTGACTAGCGGCTGTGGTGTAATCTGTGTCATTCTGTGTGTGTGTGTGTGTGTGTGTGTGTGTGTGTGTAGGATGGCAGGGGAGGTGGGGGTGAGTTGTTATGGCCACAGACAGGGTAATGGTCCCCAGAACCGCTGAGCTCACACACACAAAGACAGAATGGTTCCACCAGAGCCACAGGCAAATGATGGCTCAAAAACAACCATATACTGTCTGACCCCCCCAAAAAATAAAACACAGGCAACAACTTCCACATTCCACCATGTCACATGATACTTGGAGTGGAACCAAGCAGCTGAATATCAGTGTTCTACTTTCATGGCTCATTTTCATCTTTCTCAACTCATTGCATACGCACAAAAAACTGATTCAAGATGCCTCTGTTCTTAGCCTCTTTAGAAGAAAACCTCCAAATAAAAGCCAATTTCATTAAAGTCTATTTGATCAAAAGTATTTTATAAAAAGATACAAAGCTTTATTTTTTGTTTAACTAATAGGCTGCTCAGCTCGGCTGTGCTCCATTGCTGCCCAGCCTGGCTAAGCAGCCTATCAGTTAAAAATAAAGCAAAACTACAGAACCAAATTGAAGTTGTTCAAAACTCACTGGGCTACCTGTGGAGCAATCTTTTCAGGAGGCCCATGAGAAGAGTGTGCTTAGACTATGCAGAAAATCTTCTTCTGACACCTCACATGTCCTGCACAGAGAACACCAACTGATGCCTTCAGGCAGATGCTTTAGAGTTCCCTCTTTCAGACGGATGTGTAAATCATATTTGTCCATTCTTTGTGCAGTGTTGTTTGTTTTGTTGTTGGTCTTGTCTTGTTGTTTGTTTTAGGGCACCTGTATTTGTGTATTTGTCTGTCTTGGGGACTTGTGTTTATGTTTTTATACAGTGTCTATATAGTGTATCACCATAAAATGTTATATGTCTCATATAAAAGACGCAAAGAGAATTTCAGTCTCTAATCGTATATCATTTATCATCAGGTACATCATCATCATGGTCATCATCCAAGCAGTGTGCCTTTGAGTGCTTTTGTGAGGACGTTTTTTTCTACACTGATGTTTTTTCTACACTGACAGTTCAACAGTCAAACCCAGTTTTCTGATACTTAAAATAGATTACATTCCCAGTTCTGTATACACATTATGTCCACCTTCTCGTCATCCTTTGAGGCTTTCAATCCCTCATGGTTTCTATGATTGATATCAGATTGACTATCTCTGTCCAATGCAACAAATAAAGTCATATCGGTAGTAACAGTAAAGCGCAATGTGGATACCCCAGCTCATCAGAGCGAGGGACTGGACTAAGCACTGCCATCAGTAGCATGTAAACACTGACATGCTCATGGAAGCTCTCCTGTCTGCTTCACTCCAACTGGGGGTTAAAAAGCACAATCATCCCGCTCTGTGGGGCTGCGTGTCATTACCACTTGTTTGTGTAGTGGCTCACATGACGACGAGGCCCGTCGTGCTCACGCAACGCAAGCGACACACGCGAGACACACCAGCGACAGCACTCCCGAGGCCCCGCTGCCCCGGCTGCGGCTGGCACCAGAGGTGCACAGCTGGGATCTTATTAAAAAGCCATTTGGATCTCTAGCAGAGGCCAGGGCTATCACCTTCCCTTCCTTCTCAATTGGCTCTCCTATCCAGCATCTCTCTCCCCCTCTCACTCCCCAAGGGCGTCATTTAGACAGAAAAGCCATACAGCTGACAGGAATGTCCTTGTCACTGTTTCTGCTGGAATGCAAATCTCCAGCAAATAAGGTGTTCCTGGATGCTCTGGATGGGAACCGTGGGGAAAGAGAGAACACGGGGATGGGGGGGATGGGGGGATGGGAGAGAGAACAAAGGAACAAAAAAATAATATGGAGATGTAGAACAAATCAGATTTCAGACATTTCTCCTTGTGCTTGATCCTTTGGCCTCTCCGTTCCAAGTTTAAATTTGGAGGAATGGAAAAAAAGGAACAGCACCAGGGGAATTCAGACAAAAGGGCTGTGAGCATGAGGGGACGACAACCAAGAAAAATGACGGCTTAAAAGTACAATGGCGAACAAAAGTCAGCGCATGACAACGGCTGACAGCCACCTCAATTCTGAAGCGATGCTCCTGTCATCCAGTGCTGTCTCCCTATTGATTTCCCCCTCCTCGCTCTCTCCCTCATTCTCACTCACTCCCCCAGAGGAGCCGGCGAAAAGAAATAAATAACTGTCCCCCCGGAACGGACTGGAACATGTTTGCCCCCAACCTCCCCATTCTCATTCCACACTGACCATCAAGGTTAACGCAGACGCAACAACTTATCAAAGTATCTCTCTTCTCTTCCCCGCGCCGGCTCTCCTCCACTCTGCCCCAGTCCGCTCGCCTCATCCGGCCGTTTTAATGGACTGGTCACAATGCCTGCCTGGCTGGCAGACTCTTCATCTTGGCCCAGACCCCCATCTCCCCCCTCCCTCCCCACCTCTCCACGAGGAGATGAGACACCGGGCTCCCATTAGTCAGCTGTGGGCCGCGCCATGCTGACTCCTGATGACTTCAAGGTCACGGCACGTGAGGAATCATAGGAATTAACTGTCCTTTTCAGTTGAAAAATAGTAAAATGAGGGAGATGTGCAGGAGATGAAAAATGAAGGTGTCCGCTGGAACGCAAGCACCCGACTTTTTTTTACAGATGCGAAGATGCGGGGGGGTGGGGAGCTGACCAAAAATAACACATGTGGCAGGAAGAGCAGAGCGAGGTGCAGTGGGGGAGGGGGGAGCACTGGGTGTCTCAAACAGTGGATTCATCTTTTGGCAGTAGATTTCCGTTAAAACAAAATAATTTCAATTCCATGCATCGAATAATGAAATAATTTATTAAAGACCAAAAAAAGGCCAAAACCCATCACACAGACAGAGCAGTGAACAAAGCCTATGTGTGTGTGAATAGAAGGACTTCATAATATCTGGCCCTCACAACACAAGGTCAAAAGTCACAGATAATGCGTTCACCAGAGCCAGCACCTTGGGACTTAATTAGAATGTGAGAATAAAAAAACACACAGTGAAGAAAACACGTACGTACGTACACACACACACACACACACACACACACACACACACACAAGAAAAAAAAATGTGTGAATGCAACCAGTGCAAAAAGAAACAGATAGAGAAACGTGTGTGAAACTGAGGCATCACTACAAAGCATTCCTCTTTCATATGGTAACAGAGACTCTTCTCAGCCTTTCGCTCCATAATCACAGTGAAGACTATTACATTAATACAGCCAGCTAACCACTCTAATCCCTTCCAAAGGCAGCCATTACGAGAGGGATTAAACCCCATTAAGGGCTAATAAGGAGATTACGCGCCCAGCATCGTGTCGATACTTTCAACTCTCACGAGCATGAGCAAAGCTGACGGAGGAAAACATGAGTGTTTCCCCCTCCCGTAAGACTGGCTTTCAAACGCAAACGCCCCAGATGGAAAGTAAAAAGTGGATGCATGAGATCACAACAAAAGCCACCTACACCAGTGATTCTCATGTCTTTTCAGTCCACAAGATCCAGTTAGTAACATACCAGCTCAGTCGTGACCTTAATGCAGGAGATCTAAACATGTCAGAGCTCAGTTACGCAATTCACTCAATACCAACACAATGCCAATCAGCACACATGAGGCCTCTCTGACAGAACGTGCTCCTGCATCTGAAATGAAACATCTGGTTCTAGGCTGATTTGACTGGTGGACTGAGGCTGAGAAATTTGACTGCAAATCAGCGGAGTAGATGGCTTGTTTTAAAATGCCCAAATTTGAAACTTGGCTTGTGACCTTTTCAGAAATACCTGTAACCCAAATTTGGGGTTGTGACCCAAGGGTTGAAAAACAAAGATGTATGCAACGTTGCTTAACATCAGTAAGTGTTGATATATGTGGCCTAAATACACAATTTAAACAGTTTTAGTATGGTTCAAAAGCACAGCATATGTGCTGCCCGAGAGGAAGCCAAACAAAATCCAAAGGAACAATCCCGACGTGTGGGTCAGTGTGCGGATGTTGAGGTGACACAGATAGCATCTGTGGGGGAGCAGAGAGGACGGGGGAGTAATGGTGTTAGCAGCCGAGACGATGCCAATAATGAGGGGGAATGCAGGGTTGATGCTATTAGCTGTGCGAATCACCTTACAGCTTGACGAGGAACAAAGACACAGATCACTAATTACACAGAGCACAGCAGACTCTCTCACGCACATCACCATCAGGAGTCTATTCAATTACAGCACATCAACATCAAGTGAGGGCTGACAATAGAAGAGGAGAGAGTGAGAGAGAGTGAGAGAGAGAGAGAGAGAGAGAGAGAGAAGAGAGAGAGAGAGAGAGAGAGAGAGAGAGAAAGAGAAAAAATGAAGTGTAAGGGCAAGGGGGGGTACTGGTGACCTCACTCTCTCTCCTCCCAACGCTATCTGGACCCCAGCATCTGGCCTTGTGGCCCACACACCTCCACATTTCATCCCTAATGAAGGACCTATAAAATAGGAGTTCGATTTGTCCCCTGCTCTCTCCCTCCCTCCCTCCTTCCTTCTCTCTCTCTCTCTCAATCTCTCCATCCCCACACAGGTATCAGATGCGATCACATGTTTGAATCAGGGTACGATGGGGAAGAGATCCCTTCCGCATTAGGGATCCTATTAGAAAGAAAACACTAAAAGGTAATTGGATTTCCCCTGTTATCTCCCTCAGTGTCAGCCCCTAGTGTTGCTATAATAACTTACTCTCCGGGGTGAAGATAACTCAATAAGACCCACACAACAGAGAAAGAGAGAGAGACAGAGGGAAGTGTGTGTGTGTGTGTGTGTGTGTGTGTGTGTGAGAGTGTTATTGTGAGAGTATGTGCGTGTGAGTGTGTGTGTGTGTGTGTGTGTCGGGGGGGGACAGAGAGCATATGTTATGAATCTCCCAAGCGCAAACTTGTCTAAATCACAAGGCTCCTCCATCTCGGGCTGAGGTGCATATAAACCCTGACAGGGAGTAAACATAAATTCACTTTTATCTCTTGAATAATTCACTTCCTGCAGTCAGGCAGGGCACAGTGTGTGTCCTGCGGACAGCTGAGGTGCTGCAGTACAATGCGCTCCTCCCCAGGACGGACAGCGGTGGGAGGACATCCCTCTCCTCGGAGCGCTGGATCAAACCAGCCAGAGAGAGAGGGAGGGATGGAGGGACGGAGGGAGGGAGAGAGCAGAGAGCGGCTCAGCTAGTGACACCACCAAACACAGGCATTCCAATAGGAGAAAGCTCTTTAATGCTGCGACTATGACATCTGTGCTTGGGCTCAAACTACACTGAAGCTCAAAACGCTTCAGATGTAGACATATAATAGACATGGAAATACTGTAGACATGCACACACACTGTACATATACAAAGACAAGGCGCGCACACACACACGCACACACGCGCACACACACACACACACAGTGGGAAAAAAAGCCTATTAGCTCCGGACTCTTGCTTATGAGGAGAGATTACCCATCAGTAAAGAGAATCAATGCTTGTTCTCCACTCTAAAATGAGGTGCAATCCTTTTAAACCGCCACTGAGGGAGCCGTGAAAGGAGCACTTAGCAGATTGTCTGACACCAGTATCATGCAACCGCTCACACACACATGTCCACACCAGCCTCAACAAGCCATGCACTTTTTCAACATTTCTCAGAAAATCTCAAATTGGATAAAGGCTGGGGTTTAAAAGAGAGGAGGCCTTTGGCGAACACTGGCTCTACCCCTAGGGTGTGTGTGTGTGTGTGTGTGTGTGTGCGTGTGTGTGTGTGTGTTTGTGTGTGCGTGTGCGTGTGCGTGTGTGTGTGTGTGTGTTTGTGTGGGAGGTGGGAGCAGGTTTCATTGGCCTGTTATTTTTATTGTGGCACTGCAAAATGAAACCAGGAGCACAGAGGGAAAGAGCCGAGCCCAAACCGAGAAAATCAATACTGCAATATCAGAGGCACACTTATCGGCCCCGTCCTCCTCTCCGGGGTCACCGAGGAGCAACTACATTTAAGTGAGGAATTCAATTGCGAAACATAGTTTGTGCTGGCTATGCCGACTATCTGATTATTGGAGACTGGGGTTCGGTCAACAAAACAAAACAAAGGAACGTTTCATAAATGTTGCTCAGGAGACGGACAACAGAAAACACACTCACAGAACCTACTCTCTTCCGTTAGCAATCACGTTTTAGATGCGTATGTAACTACACTGGTGAATAAGAAAGCTTTTGAGAAGGCCTGACAAAACCTACACACTGAACACACATTTAAAGAGCCTGAATTCAAATGCCCCCCTAAAGGAGTACTCTGACACTTAAAGGGGTACTCTGACACCTAAAGGGGTACTCTGACACATTTCAGTATAAATGTAGTTGTTAGCAGGTTTTAGACTCTTTCCTTTGGCACAAAACTGATAAAAATCCATCCAGAAATGCCCATTAATATTGTAAGCACTACAAAGCGTAGCAGTTCGGGCACATTTTATACAATCAAAATAAAAGCCCAAACATGCTCGCTAGGAGCAAAATCTAAACAAGAAATGGCAGTTGACCAGAAAAGGAACAAATTACTCCTGTGAGCTGTCTTGCCTTTAACAAAAGCACACTAAGAACTGTTTTGAAGAGGCAGACTGACTGATTTGTTTCAGTGATGGCTGACTATTCCCTGATGTGATAGCACACCAACTCCACACTAGTCCTGCTCAGGTCTGTGATCTGACACTAGCATTTCCTTGCCTGGTGCTGTCTGAGTGCTAAAAGCTGGGCCCCACTTAGAAGGAGCAGCTCCGCTCAGTAAGCAGCGCAGACGTTGACTGATCCAAATGCCTATAATTGCACCTGACAGTGTTGGTCTAGCCGTGAGAAAGAGCCAAGAGGAGAATTCCCCACATCACTCCGTAACGCTCAGCGCCGGGGCCCTCGGTTAGTTCTCACAGCTGTGGCACTGTGAGTGGACAGACAGCACAGTTAAATAGCCATCAGAGCGAGCCCAGTCCCATCATTACCTTAGACAGAGCTTTATGTCTACAGCTTCTAATGCAGACCCTCACAATACACCTCCCTGTGTGCCATGTTGATAATGTTTAGAGGAAATAGTCCCCGTTTGACATGGACGAGAGTAAGGGTATCCACGTGGAACAAAATCAGTCAAGAACCTCTTCCTATCATGTTGATATTATAAGTAGGCAATTTACCACAATGATGCAGCCATGGGAATCTCCTCAGGGCTGATATCACTGATCTGGGCCCTGTGAGAGCACATATGGGCGACAGGCTCCCAAGACAATACCAGAGTTTGCTCGCTTGCCGGAGCCTAGGATTGAGGATCATTGGATCATTCTGTTACATTCTCCTGGAACAGCCACAAAGCTGTCTGCATTCCAGATGACAGGCTTGTCCAAAGGGCCTTTTCACGATGCTTCACTTGCCAGTCCAAAAATCACACACACTCTGGAGGCAAGAGCTGGCACATGAAGCTAGCATGTCTTTTGCTGACGGGCTCCACCAGTGCCCAAGCCCAGGCCAGTCACCCAGGGCTTAGGGCAGTGGGGAACAATAACAACCCAAGTCTCACGAAAGACCTGATTTGCAAATTTGATTGAGGCTGGTGACAGGCAGTCACCACCAAATGCCTAAGGGAATGATCACATGACTCCAGGGGGGGCAACAAGTGCCCCTAACTAAACAGGCTACCACCACAGAACCCAGTCTCAGCAGAGCAGATATCCGATAGCTTCACCTATTTACATTAACACTCCTATGCTTTTTTTCCCTTCTCTCTCTCTCTCCCCCCCTTCACTCCATACCATCCCTTCAGCTCTGTGCCTCAGACCCTGCCTTGAACCTTTCTTAAAGCATAACATTTTACAACTCAAGGGTGAACAGGGAGGTTTGTGTGCATGCGTGTGTGTGTGTGTGTGTGTGTGTGTGTGTGTGTGTGTGTGTGTGCTGGGCGATCTGCCTCTGTCCACCAAACGAAAGGAGCAATGGTATCAGGGTGGGAGAGAGCGAGGATGAGGGGAGGGGAGGGGAAGATGCTGTATTCCTGTCAATGGCAAAATACGCCCCCAATGGGAACACAACAGACAGAACATGATTCAGAGAGAAAGAGGAGAGAGCAGGAGAGAGAGAGAGAGAGAGAGAGAGAGAGAGAGAGGAGGAGGAGGAGGAGGGAAACATAAAGAGACAGGCCCCAAAAAAAGACATGGTGAGGAATACAAAGACAGACAAGAGGGGGGGGGGTGAAGGGAGAGCACAAGAGAAAGAATCTGTGAATATGGGCTGGCTTTAATGAAAGGCAGAGCTTGTGTCGTAGCTGCGGGGTAGCGGGGGGGCGGCCCAAAGCGGGGCCAGGCTGGGTTGGGGGAATACGTGAGCTTAACGGCATGTTTGGTTTAAGGAACGTGCCAAAAGAGAAAAGGAAAACATTTACTCTCCGTCACTCTTACAAGCTCAGCTAAGGCAACAGACAGCAGTCTGGACAAGAGTGTGAGTCTTAAAAATGATATACCCTAACTGAGGCGCTCACTTCACACAGCCCTTTGTTCCAAATCATTTGACAGACAGCAGATATAAAAATATCAACTTCTTCTGTTAAACCAGGGAGATATACTAGTAGGTATACACTGCCTTCATGCCACTGCCCTCACCAAAATAGTTTTTTATTATTTCACTGTACCGTATGGATGACACACTGATCACACTGATGTTTCAGGCTTGTCCACATACTCAGCAATAGATAGGAATGAGGGAGAAAGCAGACACAGACCTCCTTAGCTCCTGATCCATGCCTTTAAGGGACATGAGGAGCAGCATGGGCTATGATGAGCTCTGATGCCCATGATTTGTGTTAGGTCTTGGACACATTCAGTCGGATAGATAGAATTACGCAGATCTGGAGTCAAAACCATCTCCGTCCACACTATTTAATTCAAATGTTTTGCGTCCACATTAAAATGCTTCAATTAGTGTCAGAGCAACCAAACATCATCGCATTTGAAACTCTCTGTTTTTTCTGCACACACTACAACACACACCCTGAGTTTTCAGCTTTATCCACCTCAACCATCATGTTTGAAAAAGCATCGTTCTTTGTGTTGGAATACACTGTGTAAGTGTGTACAGAGGGGCTACATGGCTAAATACTTACGCAGATTTATTTTTAATCCTTAGTGTGTGTGTGTGTGTGTGTGTGTGTGTGTGTGGAAGTGATGGGCGCTGGTTGTGGCAGGGACGCTCTAGACTCACCTCAAACTCAGCATGTTTGTGGATGTCCTCCGCCCTCTGCCTGCTCAGGATGAACTCAGCCTCGTTGGCGACACGGACCAGGTGGTCCTTCATGGTGTGGCTGAGCAGCCTGTGGGGAAAACAAGGGACAACAACCCCTCATTACCTCATACAACACGAAAAGACAACCCATGTAGCAGCACACGGAAGGACTCCGATCTCCGTCAGATACATCTCTGCAGCAATCACAATGCTTCCTGCAATCTAGTTTTACTTTGACAGTTTTGAAAGATTTGAGACAAATCTGGCATGGTTTGCTTACAGACAGCCCATTAATAAGAATAAATAATAAATAAATAATCCTTATTTTTAATAAGAAAAAAATACACTCTGGAGTTTCTTAAACTGATTAATTTTCGCAAACAGACAGGGAAATTTAGAGAAGGGAAACACAGTGTGTGAAAAAGCTAAACACACTGGCTGTACCTGCAGTCTGGGTGGAAAAACAGACTTCAGAGATTTATGAAAGCCAACCATATCTACCCCGGTGCAAATGTAGCGTGTCAAATGAGCAGAACATTTAATTTACCGCTCAACTTATCACTTTCACGCCGGAGGATGGGTGCTAATTGATTTGGTAATGATATGCATCTGACCCACGGTGTCTCCAGCTTGTCCTCTTAAGCTTCAACATTTGTAAAATCCTTCCTCGACCTCAGCCCCCTCTTTTCCCTATCTCTACCTCTCTTTCTTTCTCTCCCTCTCTCTCTCAGTCTTTCCCTCACACACACGCACACACACACGCACACACACACGCACACATGTATCTAGTCTAATAAAACATGCACCCCAGGCCATGCGGCAGCCCCTCTGCAGCCTCTCAAAGGTCAGGAGGGGTCAGCAGCAGGCAAAGTGGAACAATAACAGGCTGAGTCCAGGAGGGAGCGGGAAGCCGCCGTAACTCGAGCCTGGTGTGTCCGCACTGGGCAGCAGGGGAGCGGAGGTGGCCCGGTCTCCGTGGCGACCTCAAGCGCCATCAATAACACACACGGCCCTCACGTCCACACTGAACTCCACTTTATGATGTCCCACTTGGCCAACGCAAGCACACGCAAACGAACACACACATGCGTGCACGCACACACAACACACACACACACACACACCTTCTGCAGGGATAGAGTTACTGGCCCCTGCATCACAAATCAGGCCGTCTGCTTTAGACAGAGCGAGAGAGAGAGAAGAAGAGAGAGAGAGAGAGAGAGAGAGAGAGAGAGAGAGAGAGGGAGGGAGAGGGGAGAGAGAGAGAGAGAGAGAGAGAGAGAGAGAGAGAGAGAGAGAAAAGTCCAAACAAGGCCCAGGTTTTGTTTATAAACTGCAGCAGCAGCGTCTCTCTGCAACCCACACTGCTGAGGTGCCAAACTGTGCCCAACTATGTGCCACTCTATGCCCACCAGCAAAAGTGTGAAGAGGCTGCTTCTCCAGTCAGGAGAGGAGGGAGAATTTAAGGACAATAGCAGGGAGTGAGGCAAATAACAATGCCTACAAGCAGAGGGATGAGAGGTTAGGGTGTGGGTGTGTGTGTGTGGACAGTGAAAAAGAGAAAGGGATCCTCTAATGAATGGATCCTTTAAGTCCAGAGAGAGAGAGAGAGAGAGAGAGAGAGAGAGGAGAACGAGTGTGAGAGAGTGAGTGTGTGTGTATTGAAAATCTGTGTCCCTCTAGTGTGCCAGTCTGTCCCTCTCACTCCCAGCTCCCAGGGGATGGTGTCAACATGGACTGGGAGTCTTCCAGTCTGAGGACCAGGCCTCACTCCTCTTCTCCAGCCATGACCTTCTGATCTGAAAACACAGCCCTCGGGGTGGACAGAGAGAGAGAGAGAGAGAGAGAGAGAGAGAGAGAGAGAGAGAGGAGAGGGAGGGAGAGCGAGAGAGAGAGAAGAGAGGGAAGGAGGGAGGGAGAGGGAGAGAGAGAGAGAGAGACAGACAAAGAGAGAGAGAGGGAGGGAGGGAGGCAGGGAGAGAGAGAGGGAGAGAGATGAGAGAGAAAGAGAGAGAGAGAGAGAGAGAGAGAGAGAGAGAGGGAGAGAGAGAGGAGGAGATCTGGGGGTGGGGTTAAGATGTCTGATGTGATGATCCTCACCTGCCCTCGTTGACCAGCTCAATAAAAGCCAGGCCAGCGTTCTTCTGGATGGAGTTCTGCCACTCCTGAAACACACAAACACACACATCCATTACGCTCATGCGGAGAGCCTGCACAATAGGGCCTTCATTGCACACATACTCAAACCAAATCCATTTCAGACAACTGCCCATAGTTTGGGTCTCTTCCTTAAAATAACTACCGCAAGGGAGTTTTTCTTTGCCCCTGTTGCTCTTGGATCCTCCATGTTAATGTCTGTGAAGTGCCATGAGACAACTGTATGGTAAAAGATCACTTTATAAATATCATTTAATTGAACTGAACTGAAACACCCGATCAACCCAATCCGTTCATTATTATGCATGTCGTGTTTTTATGGTGGCATTACAGCAGCTCTGCCATCTTGCCCTCTGCTGCAGGTGTCAGTCCGACACCAGACAACCAGCCCAGGCCAGCCCAGCCAGGCTCAAAACCCATTTCTACTGGCCAGCCCTGCCCAGCCCGGCCTGCCCCGGCCCGGCCCGGCCCAGCCCAGCCTCCACTGGCCTTCTCTCCCCACACACACAGCCCCAACATTTCTCACCGTCCAAACACCATTTCAGCAGCACGGCCCAGTTACTAGGAGATAAAATCTCTCTGAGCGCCACAGGCTGACCGCAGCCGAGCGCTCTCAGAATCTCAGAATCTTCAGTGGAGGGAGGAAAACAGCTCTGGGACCCAACACAAGAGGCAAAATTTACAGCCACCAGCGGACAGTGTTATTGAGACAACTTGTGCAGCCCACGGTTTCATACCTCTAATAATTTACATTTAATCACCTGCCATTTCCCACAGTTGTAAAACGCAGGGCGCGTGGAAACGGTGACACATGGATTCTCTTATCCGGACATTAAAGAATGGAAAAGAAAGGTGAAGGCTGAGAGCTACATAAACAGAGATCTACATAAGAGAGCTACATAAACAGAGATCTACATAAGAGATCTACATAAACAGAGATCTACATAAGAGATCTACATAAACAGAGATCTACATAAGAGAGCTACATAAACAGAGATCTACATAAGAGAGCTACATAAACAGAGATCTACATAAGAGAGCTACATAAACAGAGCTTAGCTCTTCACTCGCCTAAACAGACACATTAAAACACAGATTCGACTGACATGCCATCCTGCCAAACAAACAAAAAACAACAAAAAAACCAACTGCTTGGACAAGAATTGTTGCTCACAAGAACCCCAATGTGTAGATGTGTATGTGCTGGAGCCGTCCCGTGAACAAACATGACAAATGAAAGTCCCTTCATTACTCATCAGTCCCAGACAGTCCCCAACATCCACAGTAAATATACTAATTAAAAAAAAAAAATCTGAAACTGTTTGCTGAACTGTGAACCCATAGACATGAAAAGAAGGTTCTTCAATGACTGCTAAAGAAAAAAAAAATATAACTACCACAAAGTTTCAATGCTGGAGAGGAGAACCGTACACTGTTTAGGGCGACTGAGAGGAAGTGAAGCTGATTTGGTTGCTTCTTTACTATAGAATTTCATTTTGTTTACAGCACAAACTAAGGATAAACAGTCCTCTATTAGTATTAACAGCATAATAAACTGCATTTTTAGGCTTGTCATGGAAAATGTATCTGTGAAAAAGTAAGTGCAAGACTAAAACAGTTAACATGGGGCTCACTGAGAAAAGTATGAGGGCCTCCATGGACATTTCAAACAGCAGAGCTGCATGTGCAGTCTGAAAGATTCCATCCCATCATGAAATGTAAGGAGCTGACAGTATAGTATGTTAAAGTACTACTATCCTAGTCTCATGAGACAAATCTATTTGATTTATATCTCAATTTGAATTTTAGTCAGGATTTACATTTCTAAAAATCCATACTCCGCCATTATTTTCTTATCAAAGAAAGACAGAAAAAACAATAAATGAGAGGTCATTGTTACCGGACTAGCTTTTAGCTTTATCGTGAATTACTAACAATTTCAGTTCTGTACTTTCAGCAAGCCAACACCATAGCAGAGGACAGATGAATCAGCTGAGAGAGGAGGGGAAAGTCATTATTTTTTAATTAAAAGAGCCCATGACCCCAGCCAGAGAGGGACAGAGCCTGCAGTTGGAGGCGAGAGGCTTCAGAAGGGACATCTCCTTGACTGGTATTGGATTTTTGCTGCGTCTCTGATAGGCTTTATGGCAACTACCGACCACTCCAGCCTCCCCCTGATGAGAGGATACAAGAAGCCATTTGTGACCTTTCAACTTTGCCCTGACCTATCAGGGGTACCTCCACAGGGTCACCTCTGGCCGCTGTCAAGGAAACTGCTGCCCTCTGATCCATCGTTGTCATTTAAAACAATGGCCTCTACCTGCTCAACTCTGGATTTATATGCATCATTGAGCAACACTCCCTCCGGATCAATACTTTTGAAAATGGTTAATAAATTGTTAAAAATCTTCCACAGCATTCTACATGGGCTGTTGTTTTTCAGACTGTATCAACAGCCAAAGGACACAAATTTGATTGCCTAACCATTAGGGATATAACTGAAATACCAGTACACCTATTGCATAATGAAACCAGATTTGTTCACACTGGATAGAGAGGGTTTCTCAGTGGCTATCAATGAGCCAGGAGGGAATCAAAAACTTCATGTTTGTGGCACAAAGATGTAAAGATTTTTCAGATGGTGTATAAGATGGCGTATAAGATGAGCTGGGACAAACTGATGAGGCCGTGGCCTGAGAGCAGCAGGAAAGAGAAGGGAGACGAGGCGAAGCCAGGAGAGAGACACACAGAGCAGCTGCTGAGCTGTGCTGTTACCCTCCCTGGGGGAGAGCAGCCGAGCTCTGGCTTCAAGCTCCAGGGCTCCCAGGCTGCTGCTGCTGTTGTTGTGCTCCTCACACAACTCTGTTACTTCAGCTCTCGAAGCATTTGGATCATAATCAGGCACCAGGGAATAGAACAGCACACACACCAGAGCAATTTCTGAGCACACTTTCTCCTCTGACAAAATACTGTCCTTTTAAAAAACAATAAAAATATGGAGGTTACATCTCTAATTCTGAACCCATGTGCTTTTATTTCTTGAACTGCTTAGACATCTGAAAACCTGCACAATCCTTTTGATGTCTAAATTATTCTCCCTCTGTGCTGCGTGGCGTTGTGTGATGGTGGTGTTTAGTCTTGGCCTGACGAGGCCTGTGGCACCTCTAGCTCAGTGCCTGCTCTAATGAGCTCTAATGGGCAGGGGGGGTGCAATTACAGCCTGGGCCAAACAAAACCAGTGAGAAAACACAGACCCCCCCCAAAACCCCCCAGTCTAGCTCTAGTCTCTGAGCCCCAGGCCCAGCAGCCCACCTCTGCTTCTCCTCAGCACTGTCGCATAAACAAGCGGCCTTGCTCACCTCACCTCGTCGCACTCACATCCATCTCCTCCAATCACACGCATGTGTTTGTTCCTCTTCCTGAAATAGGCACAAGAGGAGAGTCGGAACGGTAGGGAGACGGAGGAGCCATCAATCAGGACGCGCGTGTGCTGGAGCCCTAACAAGACGCAGACGTTTTGGGCCGCAGCCGACGCTCGATGCAGATCTGATGATATAAAAGGGCTACTGTGGGCCTTTGATGAAGTCTGGCTAGAGGAAAGGTCTGTACTGGTGGGCTGCGTGACGGGTCCCAACATGGCTGCAGTCTGTGACTGGGAGGGGTGCGAGTCTAGAGCTTTTATGACGTGATCCCAAAGACAGATGAGAGCTGTGGGTGTTTCATTAAGGAATCTCTGAGGATTCAATGACATATGAGCAGTGCCACAGGTTTTCATACAAATGACTGCGCTTGATATGTCATCGGCTTTCATCACGTTTAACCGACACGTAGCTTATATTAAATGGCCAGTTAAGAGATTCCAGAACATGTGACAGTGACAGCTCAGATGTGTGTGTGGCTTCATGTTTGGATGCCTTCCGGCATTCACACCCCTGGCTGTGATTACAGAATGCATTAGAATTTAGAAGAAAAAAATGTTGCTTTCTAATTGGTTCTAATTTTGCAACTGTCAGATAAAACCTGGTCTTTCTTGTTATCCAGCTTAAGGATATGAGAGGTGACAGGCCAGTTTCCTCTGCTGTGGTCCTCCTATCACAATGCCATCTGACAGCACATAGAGACGCTGGGATTATTGATGTGTCTGCCACAACACTCCATAGGCCACACATGTATGTTCTCAGATCCTATCTTGTCTGAAGGAAAACATACAACATTTCCACACGACACAGTGGCCTGTCGTTTGGTGAGCTGCTGCAGTGTTTTAAAGCGGTTTTAGCACTGGAGGAACAAACATTTACCCGACCCATATCCTGAGCTGCATGCAGATCAGAGTTTTCAAAGAGCCATGTCACTGATCTCTTTCGCTCCTCCAAAGACTGAAACTTGCATATGCCTCTAGAAGAACTGAATAATTTCATTCTCTCATATTCTCATTCTCCACCTTCTAGTCAGCACAAGAGGACGGATCTGAGCTCAGGCACGGTGTGTAGTAGTTATTTACAGCCCTTCTAACTGTGTATGAGCACCAGTGGATGAAAACTGACCAATAATAAGACTCGAAAAAAACAAGATACCCCAAGCCCAAGGAAGGGAAAAAAAACAACTCTCGGCTTCATCTGGACAGACAGAAATCTTGTGTAAATAACACCGATTGGCTGTGCAAGACGACGGTAAAACAGTCGGGGAAAGGGAATTAAAAGTCACTCAGTTTTAGGAGGTCCCAGGACGGCTGGCCCTCTCTTCTCGACAGGAAAGGCACCCCTCCCGCTGCATAGCTGGCATCGGCAGGACACCGGCAGAATTAAGGGCCAGTTGGTCTTGGGCTGTTTGGCCTGGGCCTCTGAGGAGCTCTGTGTTCAAAGAATGCAGCCCATGAGGGGGGGGCCCGCGCCCAAACGGGGCGCTGTCCCGGCCGAGGGGGGGGGGGGGGGACCAGCGCAGAGGTGCAGTACGGGGGGAGGGGGAAAGACAACACGGCCCCTGCACTGCTCTTGAACCTTCTGTGTCTGTTATGCTTCTCAGCAGGACTCAGCTCCCGCTACGAGGGTCGAGGGGGCAAAAGTATTCAGCCATCGCTTTCCAGCACATTCCTCCACTCTCACCTCTCTCCTCATTTTTTGTGTGCTCTTTTCTCCCGTCTGTGCTCCTCTGACTTCATATGCATACATACTTGGCACTGACGATTTGAACCGCTCAGAGCTGAGTGTCACCAGAAAAGATAAGCATGGAACTTTTCACAATGTCATTATTGAGTGAGGCTGAGAGGAAAGCATATTTCAGAGGATGGCTTGTCCTAGTTCACTCCTGTTTGTGGTTCCCCATGTGAGTTAGCCAGGATAGCGCCACCTGGTGTTTCTGCTCAGTATCACATCTTGCTACAGCACTACATCAGGTACCTACCCAAAGGCTTAGGCTTCCACCATCAAAGGACTTGACACACCAATCAGGGAACAGAGAGGGCTGAAGGCATGCCCAGGGCATGCCCAATAGTTTATGTGTAATAGTCATGTGAGATCAGCTTTGACTCCGATTGGCCGTTCTCCTGTCGGCTGTTCAGTGCAGCCGTGTCCCAGGGCCCATGAAAGCTGATCCAGAGCTGGTCCAGTGCTGCGGGCTGCCATCACAGCAGCGTGACTGGAAGATGAAGCAATGGACACCGGCTGCCCTTGTGCCGCGGCAGGATGATCTCAGGTCAAAGTATCGATCCCAAAGCTGCCATGCCCGTAGGGAGGGTTAAACTCCACGGCAGCCACCACTCTCTATTTCTAGACCTTAGGGCAAGGGTCAAAGGTCAAAAAAAGCCAAGCGCTGGAGGGGATGAGGGGGTGGTTGATGTCGCTACCTATCGACTGTGTGAGATGCCCATCTGTTTAACAGGTTAACTCTGTCAATTAAATGGAGACAACATCCCTCCCCATATACGCCGTCTATGCGAATATTTACAAAACACAGACAATGTGCTAAATGGTCAAAAGTTTCAATGGTCTGACAACTTCATGAACTGTAATATGCTTAGCAGATTGAAACCATTCATGAATCTCAGAATAACTATCCATTCTTATTATTTCTAATGCAGTCACCTGGGTCCACAACAACAACAAATTGCAGTGCACTGAACTGCTCTTCAGCTCACTGCAGAAATGCAACCTTTTGTAAACTGAAATACTGTTGATCTGCATTGAGCTTTGAGAACAAAATGCAGTTTGCATTTTTTGCAGCTATTTGTGGTGAAGTTGAATAACTGTGCATAACTGCTTATGTAGTTTTTCCATCACATATCAGGCAGACAGCTTTTCATGTGTTTAAAAGGGATAATGTATTCTCTCCCTGTATTCCACAGTGTATCCCTACTTTTAAACACACCAATGCAGACACACCATGTAAACACATACATACAGTACACACACACACACACACACACAGATCAGCTCATCTCAATATATTTACACGCCCTTTTCAACCACTTTCTTTCTCAGTGTCTCTCCTTGCTCTCTCCATCTGCAATGGTGATAAACAGCGAGAAGTAACAGATGACCTGACAGCGGGCCCAGACAATAAGCGGTGATCTACGGAAGCCAGCCTCAGCCCCCTCGCTCACATTTATCTGACGGTGTCTGGACGATAGCCTCTCTGTCACAGCGCCGCGCACCAAACATGATTTCTCTGCCTTTCTTATGGATGCTGCTGACTAGAGCCCGGCATCATCTATTAATCTGGTTTGGGTTGAGATGCTCTTTAGGTGCGCAGGTCCAGGGCCGACTCAGGGGCTGCTGTAAATCTAAACCCTTCTGGCCAGAGAGAGCCTGTCAGGGTAACTTAGGCGGCGCAGATAACGAGACCTTTTAAAGAGCCAAGCCCCGTCGGAGTGGTAGCGGCAGGACTCACAAGAAAGACACTCATGTAATATGCAAGGCCATTTTGAAAGGCCCATCACTTGCAATTACCTGGAGTGAGTGAATGTTTTGATAGCCATGATTCTGTCAACCCAACCCCCTACACAACCTGCTTGATGTGTTTCAATATGTAGGGCGCTCTCCTTCCTGTGACTAAAAGCGAATAGCAAAGAATCAGAAGATCAGAATTCACAAAACTGTCTCAATGCTACAAAATGATCCTGATAGCTGGAGCGACACAGTTCGGATTGATATTTCACACTGACACAATGACATGAGTTTGAGCCTTACAGATACTGTACAGCACAGTAGGAGTGCCTACACACACACACACATCCTCCACAAAGTCAAAGACAAACCATTAGCATTTGACTGATGATGCACAGTGGTAAACCAAAGCAGCATGAGCAGTGTAAGGCAACCTTCAGAGCCACTGACTAGCATCATATCCATAGTCAACATATGCACTAGACGTCAGATCAATAAGACTGCATAGAGTGAAGCAGTGTGCACTTAATGTTCCAAAGGAAAATGATCCTTTAATTGTGGCTGAATGGGTCTGTTTGAGCAGAGGGAGCCATCAAAGTGTGCTTTAGCAGGCTCTGTCTGCACGGCAGTCTGAGGGGAACGCCGTGCTCCTCACTTTCCTCAGCAGTGATTAAAAACTCCTCAGTGACCACGACCCTTGAACCCTGACCCTGGTTCTACTCCATCTCGTCACAGGGGAAATTAATTGAAGAATTCTTGGAGATGCTATCGTGCCCACTTGCTCCGACCCCATCCTGAATGAGATGGTAAAAATCAATCTGGTCCATCTCTTTAGCCTAGAGCGAATCCACAAGATGGCCGCCTTCTCTGTTCCAATCAGAGCGGTTTGGCGTCTGCCTGGTGTGTGTGCGAGTGGTTACTAAAATAGGAAATCTGCCTCAGTACTCTTGGGAGAATGGAAGATCCATTTCTTCAAGAGAGCCAGAAGGAGAAAATTAACACAAAATTTGTGCACAAATGATAAAGAAGCAACTATGGCTTTGCAAGAGTCTGTGTGTAATTTGGGCCAGAGCAAACAGAGAAGCATTTAGGAAGAAACCCCCCCCCCCCCCCAAACTCGGCGAGAACTCAAGTTAGTCCTCCCCACAAACCCTCCCTCCCCCCGTAAGCATTTGCATGGGCTGTGAGAATTCGGAGAGGATGATTTATTGAAGTAATCAGCACCAAGCTTGCTGCTGCATCACTGGGCCACCATTCAGCTTGGGGCTCTCCCTCTCAACCCCACTTCTGCAGGCCACTCTGTGTGTGTGTGTGGGGGGGGGGGGGGGGGGGGGGGGGGGCAAGCTTGAGAGAGAGAGAGAGAGAGAGCGCTTTATGTGTGTGTATGTGTGTGTGTGTGTGTGGTGGGGCACAGAGATCCCACCTTTGATTAGATTAGCATTAAACAACAGCATGACAGATATGACAAATAGGGGCATTAGAGCGTGTCATTTCTTCTGCTGCGGGCTGTTGGGGTTCAGCACTCCCCTCTCCGTGGGCCCCACTTCCCCAAATGTATGCGGCCACTGACACCCGGCTGATGGGTAATCTCTCTCTATATTACTGCTCCAGAGGAAGTCAACTGCATAATTCAGCAGAAGGAGGAGGGAGAAGAGGACAGGCATGGTTTGTTTTTTTGGACTGGTGTGTGTGTGTGTGTGTGTGTGTGTGTGTGTGTGTGTGTGTGTGTGTGCTTTTCTAAATGAGTGATAAAATTTTGATATGGGAGCTGACATTCACGTGATTGTGTTTTAGGTTCATTTAATTCCTTGTGATGCAAAATACATTATTTGAGTTTATTATGCGGCTCTCGGGGTGTGAGCTTGTGTTTGTGGTGCAGCATTTCAAAAAAACACAACAATGGTTAAAACCATGACCGCACCAAGGTTATGTATATTACTATGTGTGTGATGTGTATGTATCTGTGTGTGTGTGTGTGTGTGTGCAGGGAGGGGTTTGTTAGGATGGAACATTAGCCTCAATCTCTCAAATGGAGTGTAGTATCTCAGTATCTCAGTGTCTCAGTGATTGTGTTCAACCCATATGAATTCAGCATTTGTTTTCCTGGACCCTCAATCAGCCAAGCCTATATAAACTTGGCATTCTTGGCCCCTCTGCACAAAACCAGCCAAGCGGGGGCAATCGATACACGGCCGCATCAATTCACCATTATCCTGTAACCACAGAGAGTTGAGGGAGTGGAGAGTGTGGTCAGAGGTGGACGGCCAGGTCATGACCCCTTGACTCTTACCGCCCAGGCACGGCCATTAAAACCACTCCACACACACACACACGCACGCACACACACACACACACACATACCGTGGCTCCGGAAGTTTCTGTGCTAATGTCGAGAGGTGTGCAGATATAATGTCGGGGGTGTTGGGCTCAGATAAGGACTGAGATGGGTACAGGAGATTTACTGTTACTGTTTGAACTCACACACAGAAGATAAAGACTCACCTGTGAGCAAAGCAACATGACCAGCTCCACAACAGAACTGCTTGACTTCATACACACCAAACCTACCCAGAGAGAGACAGACACAGCACACTTTACATTTACATTTGCATTTATATTTACATGTACGCATTTAGCAGAGGTTTTTATCCAAAGCCACCCACATTGTTTTGGAAATGACTTTATACTCTATAGCAACTTGGGTTTAAGTGTCTTTCTAAGGGGCACCAGGGTGGCAGCCGGGATTCAAACCCACAATTTTCAGGCTCAAAGCTAATAGCAAACTCCAATACATGTTTGTATTTTCTATGGCAAACCTCACATCCAGACACACATATGTCCACCAAAGCACACACACACTGTATACATGACACCGTAATTAGGGGAACATACTGCCTGGGTCCCAAAATATTGATGCCCTAATGAGTGAACATGATGTTACTGTAAACTAATACATATTTGGGCCTTGTATTACAGCGGGGAAATGTGGGGAGCATATGTCCTATTGATCCACACTATCTGCTACAGAGAGGCTGACGCTCATTACATATGTAGAGAGACGGAGCGACGGGGGGGGGGGGGTTGAGAGGGAGGGAGGGAGGGAGGGGGGGGCATGGCACTTTGACCTTTCTCTTCTGCTATCCTGTTTGGCCACAGGCTTGCTACACCTATCCATCAACTTTCCATTCTGTATGCTGGCAGCACATCTCCCAGACCCTCTTATTAGGCACAGGACCTCTGACCCGCAGCTCTATAAAGCCACTGTGCTGTTATAATGAGTTAGTTAAAGGATACTTCAGCTGCTTTTTTATGTCTTAAATCTGATTAGGGAGCAGCCAATGTAGCATGTTTACTGGCACTCTGCTCCTCTCCACAAGGTGTTAATGGGGAGGGAGGGAGAGGGTGTGTGTCTGAGTGTGTGTGTGTGTGTGTGTGTGTGTGTGTGTGTGTGTGTGTGAGAGAGAGAGAGAGCACAAATGCTAAAGGGCTCATAAATTTGCACTGGGATATCAATCTGTGAGTGTGTGTGTGTGTGTGTTGTGTGTGTGTGTGTGTGTGTGGCATAGCCCAGCATTGCTTCTATGAAGCATGTGCTATTCTTGAGTGGAGGCTCCCATGCTGAGTAGGAGTGAGGAACCCTGTCTCTAGTCTAGTGAGGCCCAGTCCAGTGCTGAGTAGGACTGAGGAGCTCTGTCTGTAGTCTAGTGAGGCCCAGTCCAGTGCTGAGTAGGACTGAGGAGCCCTGTCTGTAGTCTAGCGAGGCCCAGTCCAGTGCTGAGTAGGACTGAGGAGCTCTGTCTGTAGTCTAGTGAGGTCCGGCCCTTTGCAGTGGCTGGCAGGCAGAGAGAGCAGGACTCACTTGTGCCCTCTATGAGCAGCTCCTGCCCATGGCTGCCCAGCAGCGTGCGCGACAGGAAGGGAGCAAAGTCCACAAAGATCTCCCGCAGCAAGGGTGCAGCCTTCTCCAGGGCGTGCTCAAGTCTCTCAGAGATACTACAGGAAGGGAAGGGGAGAACCACATGAGCACATACCAGATACACATACATGTACCATGATGGCATTGGATATTATTAAAAATACTCCATTATTATTAGGGCTGTCAAAGTTAACGTGTTAATAGTGCGTTAACGCAATCTCATTTTATTGCGTTTAAATAAATACCGCCATTAACGCAGTATATTTAAACAACAGTGAACTTGGCTCATCTTGGTAAGAAACAAGGCAGATTTTTGAGGGTGACTATCGTGCAAAATAAAACTAGTTATAACATTACCTGTCTGGTAAAATGCAGTTTAACAGCTTCCAAAATGAAACCGCAACATGGCTAGTTAAGTTATGCAGTCTATGCGATGTGGTGTGAGTTTGCTTTCACTTTTCTGGGTGACTTGCAAAGTCAGGTTGCTGGCCGATTTCCTTACTTCCACTTGTAGACGGTAGGTAGCCATTTTGAAACAGCCTATTGCTTCACTTGACTGAACTGTCAGGAGTCAAACTACTTCCTCTTTGCTCTTGGAAGTGCAAGTATAGCTTGCAAACATTACAGTTAAGCAAAAATATGGTCTGTTATTTCTCCAGATCGTATTTTGCACATATGCCTAATAAGTGTCTGAAATATCCTTATTTTTGAAAGAATAGGCTACAGGCCTAGGCATAATATCAAAACCCAAATTCCAAATATCGTGCATCATACTTTTCAAAACAGTCTATTATAGAGAAGATGGTTCTTATTATAATTGACATGAACATGCAAGCATATATTCAAGAAATTAAATTAGATAAGCTGCTGTAGATAAGCTCTGCTCTGATGTTCAGAGCTGACATTTTCTATAGAAATGTATTTCAGTTATTCAAACAGGTATTTACAGAAGTTGTTGGATGTTTTTTTTTGCGATTTTGCGATTAATTGCAATTAACTACATAATTTCATGAGATTAATCACAATTAAAAATGTTAATTCTTTGACAGCCCTAATTATTATAAATATTAGTAGTATTAATAGTAGCAGTAACATTTATTATTAAAAGTAGTAATAACAGCAGTAATACCAACAGTAACAGCAGCAGTAATAGCAGAAATATATTATTTCTATAATAATCATTATTATTACGCAAAAGCATGTGACATAGCAGGGTTGTGCTGTGTTGTGTTGTGGTAAAGAGAAGGAGGAGGAAAACAAAGACAAGAGCGGTGGCCCCTGGCCTCTCCCTCTCTCTCTCTCTCTCTCTCTCTCTTTCTGCTCTAGATGGATCACCTCATGCTGGGTGTGGAGTGCTGGCTGGCTGGGGACAGCGCAGGGACAGATGGCAGGTTGGTGCTTCCAGGATCAGCTACTGTTGGAAACCAGAGAGCTCATTACCAACAGACATGCACACATATATGCACACACACACGCACGTGCGCACGTGCGCACACACACACACACACACACACACACACACACACACACACACACACACAGATAGATATATGAACATGCTCATGGGTACATAGAAACAACTAACATTTATAAAACATACAACAAATTCCACAAAAGACAGTTGCCGCTATTGGCCTTATAATTGATCTTTTTATCATTATATATATATTTTATTTTTTAAGTGTAAGCACCAAAAGTGGCATTGACACGTTTGATCATTTTACTTATATTTAGTCATATTCATTTTTTACTGAATACAATAAGCTCTTGTTGCCTGGTGTGCTCAGATGTTAATCTTTATCATGTTTTGGAACTGGCCTGTAAGATACCCATGCTGCTACTGCATGGCTTCAGTGGGTTGAAACAAAACCAACAGCCGAAATGTCTGTTTAAAATCTATCCAATATGTCTTGCAAAGTTGTGTGTGTGTGTGTGTGTGTGTGTGTGTGTGTGTGTGTGTGTGTATGATTCTGTATGTGTGCGTGTTTGTGGGTGTCCTCTCAAACACTCCAAGACCTTAGAGAGTGGCAGGTCCCAGATAAGCGTGTGGAATGCGTGGGGAATGCGTTGGAGAGTGTGAGGCCGTGTGGACCGCCTCTCTCTAGGCTGCCGCGTGTGGGCCTGAGGACAGAGGGCCATCAGCACGAGCAACAGCCACTTCACCAACCCAACACCGAATTAACTTATCTTCACTACCCCCGTCTGTGGGGCCTGGCCTACACCACCACCACTCCCAAACACACACACACACACCACACACACACACACACACACACACACACACACACACCACACACACACACACACACACACACACACACACACACACCATCCCAAACACTGAATCTGGTTCTCACATAATAGAGTAATTGTTATATCCAATACAGATATTCCCAGTCTAATATCCATTCTTTTTCTTACTTCCATCCATTCATCCATCCAGACTTGTGTTGTTTTACTGTATTTGAATTCATTTCCACTGTTTGCAGAAAGGGGACTGTGGTTAGCATCTGATTAGCATCACTGAGTAGCCTGCACCACCACCACTCCCCAACACACACACACACACACACACACACACACACACACACACACACACACACCATCCCAAGCACTGAATCTGAATACTCCACAGACTGGAGTACTGTTTGAAGAAAGGGGACTGTGATCTTTCTGGTGATGTGATTGGCTCACCTGCGGCCGACTCTGCTGAAGCACTCTGGGTAGCATCGCTGCTGGACACCACGGCCACGTTGTTGATGGGTGTCCCGCCGGCGGCCAAGGCTGCTGGGTTGGGCACACCAGTGGAGACGCTGGCTGGAGACGGGGCTCCTCCTCCTGCTTTCTTGGGCCCCACCACAACGCTCCTGAAACCCAAACCAGAAATGCTCATTTGACTCAGTCGGGTACCTTTGATGTCTGAAGTTAAAATCAGCCCATATCGCTGTTCCTTGAGGCTGTCGAGTGCTGGCAGCAGGCTTAAGAGCGTCAGCATTTGGTACAACATAGACCAAATTTGAAAACTGTCAGAAAGCAAAACTTCCTTGTCCTCATCAGTTAGCGTAGGCTGTCTTTTCGCTATTTGGTCTACGTTGTACCAAATTCTGTTGTTCCCATATCTACTGACAGCACTCGGCTGCGTAAAACAACTGGTCTACGGGTTGATTCACTCCAGGCAATCACTTTAGAAATGTTCTTTCTAATCGTATGTCCCCGTTAGATAAAACAGAAACACTTGATTTCATTCATCATTCATTCCTCTGTATGAAATGCGTCTCAGCCGTACTCTTAGTGTGTCCCAGTGCTGGAGCATTAATGCAGAGGACGTAATTAGGGAGTTGTTTTCCCTGACACAGAGTATCCACTAATGACTGCATCCATCTTCACTGCAATCAATGGGCTCCTTGCAACTCTCAATCAGATGCTCCAACAAAGTGATTAATTATCAGAACAGGAATGCACACACAATGTGGGCCTCGGTCACTGAACAATAATTCAGCCCAAACCAACCACACCAGAGGTCATCAGGAGACATCAAGAGGTGTCAGGAGAGCGGCCTAGAGCTCACTGTGGATCCAGATCCCTTTTCCCTTTCTTTGATACTGTAGAAATCAAGTCAAGAAGCACACACACTACAGCTGATACAGTGAGAGGCAACAGGAACTCTTAAGTCTCCTGGGGCATGTTAACATGGGGGGAGCTGAAAGCAAAATCCCCTGGCACACCGAAGAACAACTATCTCAAGTCAAGGCTTTGACAGTCTGCAGGCCATTTCAAAGAGTCAGGCCAAGGCCTTTATCACCACTGATGACAGGCTAGCATTGGGTAATCACAAACTCTGTCTTTAACAGACTTGGACAAGCTGCTTGGCCTAACATTCACATGGTCACACGTCCTTCAACATCACCGGTGTATGCCTGAGATAACTTGGGAAACATCTATCTACATTCAAATCACAAAATGTGTATATCATTACAATGACATTTTAAAAAAGCACACGTTTATAGGGTAAAATCACCTCTAAATATTGTGTCAAATTTCTATAAATGAGCAACGTTACCCACAGAATGAGCTCAAGTAAGTTTACATAATTATGAAGCTAGTTTGTCTCACACAGTTGTCTAAATGATATGGCCATTACCATAGCTGACTTACCATGACTAAATCGCTAACCAGCACAAGCAGTACATAAACCAAAATACATCACAGAAGGAATTTCTGAGGAATGGCTCAAATCTGATGCCAGTGTTCTTCAGTATTCTGAGATCAGCTATTAAAAATCATTTACATTTATGCATTTAGCAGACAAAGCAACATTTTGTCAACTGTCAATCTTCTGAGCAACTTAAGAGTTAAGCCCCTTGCTCAAGGGCACAACGGTTGCAGCCAGGATACAATCCCACAGTTTCCAGGCTACTAGCATGCTAGCCAGGTTCCTTCACTGTTCAAAAACCTAAATCACATGATCCATTCTTGCCACCAGTCCCATGCTTGATGAGTTGAACAGCTTTAGCTGTAAGCCCCTGCATGAGAGCTTCTTCCCTGAGCTCAGCCATTAAAACAACTGGAGGATCCCAACGTTAAAAACACCACTCATTCTGCCTCCTGTTTTACGGCCATCATCAGACCTTACAGTTTCTTTGTGGAGATTACAATTAAAAAAAAAAAAAAAAAAAAAAAAGCTTGGTTGGTCAGGGGGGTAAAATAATTTTACACTTTGTTCATCTCCCATTCTTCAGAAAGAAATGATCATATGCAATCTGTATCCTTTTGTGAATGAGTAATTTCCCTAAAACACACTAGAGATGCACAGCAACAAAAAGGTCAATGCACATAAAAATAAGCTGAGAGACACTTTGTTGGTCCTGGTCTGGTCTGGTCTGGGAGGGGAACCTGGGCAAGGGACTGAGGGCCTTAAGTGCAGAGGGGTCTGTTTGGGCCCATCTGTTCATAGCCTTGTGCATTTAATAATTTAGTGCACCATTATCTCTTCCGAGCTGGCACAGACATGTGCACGCGCACACACACACGCACGCACACACACACGCACACACATGCACGCACACACACACACACACACACACACACACATACACACATACACACACACAAGTTCTTAAGCACTGCTATAACCATTGGGAAAGTCCACAGTGATCAGTTGGCGGTGTGAGGTGGGCAGAGAATTTGGACGCATTAATTATTTAAAGCTTTTAACCACCAATGCATGTGAAACCAATCAAACAAGTGTGTTTCTTGTTCCAGTACATGTGTTTGTGACAGAAAGAAAGAAAGAAAGAAGGAAAGAAAGAACAGACAACAAAAAACATGCAGGTGCCATCTCCACTCTGTATGTACATATTCATACTGATACTTTGATGGTATGGGAAGCCACAGTATTTGATTCTGCCACGATATGCATCCTCCATGTCAGTCCAAATAAAGAATTCAAATGTGTGTGGCTCTGCACCTCACATTCAGTATGTACAGTTGCAAACCCCAGCCTTCCTAAGTTTGGCCGAGGTGAGGAGCAGAGTTGTGTGGAGGCAGAACGCTGGTGAAGTTGTGCAGTGCATTATTCATCGAAGGTTTGTCTGGGCGGGAGCCGGGTGTCTGGGAAGAGCTTTGATCTCTCCTCTCATCTCCCCAGAGTAATCCCCTGGGCCTGACAAGCCTCCTCGGCTACCAAAATAGCCTTCCGGTGGGGACCCGTTGCTGTTAATTCCTGGATATCGATCACAACAAAGACCTCAACAAGCAGGACTATCAGTGTGGTAAATGCACTGCTCTGTGCAATTCTTTGTTCTGTGCTACAAGTGCTAAAACAACAATGGAGACTCAGGTTAGAGTCAAAGCCAGACAGAAAAAGACTGTGTCTTCAAAGCTGTGGTGATTGACTTGCCAGTTTAAAGTGTTCAAAGCTCCCAGGACAAGATAACATATGCACAATAAAACAGGCAATCTTTGTCTCCTCCATCAGCAAGATGGCGGTGTGTGCCCCCATTGTTCATTTTGAATAAATAACAGGCTCGGCCAGCATACCTTAGAGCCATTATGGCAGTGTTTACTGAAGCTCTGCTTTGCATCGGCAAATATTTGCAGACATGACGTCCAAACAGGAGTGGATCAGAGAGACTTATGAGGAAAGGCGGGGAGCCGGTGCTGGTAGTAAATAAATCAGAGGGATACTTCACCCCTGACCTGGGCTAGCCTTTATCGGCGAGATCCCGCTTTCCCCACACATCACGCTCATAAATCCAACAGCAGACACTAAGGATTCCCATGTTCACCATCGGGCTAGAATGTCAATCTGACCGAGCTCTCTGTTACACGCGGGGCGGACAGACGAGCCAACGAGAGACGCAGTCTGAGGGACAATCCTGAGGCGTTCGCCGTGATATGCAATGTGTCAGACTGGGCAGAGACAATGTTTTGAAGCGGGCATTCTAGATTGGCAAAAGCATTTGCGAGTGAGCGCGTGTGATCCACACAGAGGAACTGAGTGACAGAGTGGAAGACAAACTGGATTAAAAAAAAAAAAAAAAACACAGGCAGACAGACAGACAGACAGACACCAGAGGACAACAGAGCAGTCCAAGAGCCATCAAGATAACTAGGCACCTCTACAGTGGGGCCTGGTGGATCCACAGGGGTGATAAGGGGTCTGTGCAAGCCTTCCAAGCCCATCCAAGAGGCCCTGCTCTGGGGGTTAGTGCAGGGCTGGGGCTTGGGCAGCCTCCCGTTCCCCCCGCATGTGAAGCTGTGAACCTATCCTCTCCAGCAGTGCGGCAGGAGCCAGGGTAATCCCCACCAGATACCAGCAGCGCTCTGATGCCTGACAAAGCATTCCTCAGATAAAACACACAGCCCAGACCTGCCTTACAGATTCCCAGAGACCCTGCGTCTGAGGAGAGGCGGCGGACGAGAGTGAGAGAGAGAGAGAGAGAGAGAGAGAGAGAGAGAGAGGGAGAGGGAGAGAGACAGAGAGAGAGAGAGAGAGCAGGCTGAGGAGGAAGATGGGGGTGCTGTGCAGGCTGCGTGGCTAAGCTGGTGTAAAGCCCCTTCACCTGACATGGGAGCATTTGACTAGGTGTTTGCGCAGGAAAAGAGGGTAGGCTGCTTAGTGCTTCTCCATCCTCCGTCTTTTCTCAGGGCTCTCGCAGTCTGTCCGTCCGTCTGTCCGCCCTCCTCCTCCTCCTCCTCGCTTTGTGTCTACTCGACTCAGAGACAAAAGCCTCAAATGCAAACCAGACACTGGGGGCCATCCTGCAGGCAAGCACTGCAGAGTCCTGTTTCCCAGCCTGTCTCCCTCTCTCCCGGTGTGGGTCTAATTTAGTAGAGCTTCTCCTGCACCGTCTGTAGCCCCTTTCAAAAGTCTGGCCGGCCAAAGCCCCACATCCAGCCTTGGAGATAAAGACTCTCAACTGAAGATAGCAGGGATCAGCTGAGTACAGTTGGCTTCATGCAGCCAGACTCGTTCAGATGTATTCGGCATCACGCACACACACACACACCCACGCGCGCACACAGGCACGTACACACACACAGACAGGAAACACACACACACACACACACACACACACACACACACACACAGACTCAAACATTCTCTTTCCGTCTGTCTCAGCTTCCCCCCATCTCCACTCGTTGCTAGTGCATGTCTGAAGTCTTGTGTTGTTTTGATGGCTTCTCCTGAAGCCAGGGTCTTTGTAGCGCTGATAGTTTGTTTGTGTGGAGAGAGAAGAGCAGGAGTCAAGGCAGAGTGGAGGATGGGAGTCAGAGGATGAAAAGAGCGCAGCTTCAGAAAGCGCTCCTGACAGGAGGCCTTTTCCCCCTGCTCAAAAAAACCTAAACGCTTTTCATGTGCAAGACTTCAAAACAGCCTGGGTGCACTTCAGCAGGTAATTGACTTGAAGTGTGGGTGAGTGTGTGTGTGTGTGTGTGTGTGAGTGTGTGTGAGTGTGTGGGTGCACCCAGACATGGTCTGACGCTGCATATGAAACACTGATAGAGAGGAAGTCCTCTCACAGTCATCACCTCCAAATTTAACTGGATTACATCCTCAAATGGACTAATCAGAGCAACACACCCAGTCTGCACAAAGTACATACAATATAGCAATACATTTGATACATTTATTCACTTTTGAAATACTGAAAACTGTGACTAGAGCCTTTCCCACAAGCGTCAATTACTGCCACCTGATGCAAAGCAATACAGGAGCAGACAAGATCAAGACTGACATTCACATTTCTGCATTTAGCAGATGCTTTTATCCAAATTACATTTGTCAACTATCAATTACTTTAGGGCCAGTCTCCCCTAGAGCAACCTAGGGCTAAGTGCCTTGCTCAAGGGCACTATAGTGGCAGTCAGGATTCCAACCCACAACACATTTCCAGGCTACTAGCATGCTTGCCAGGTTCCTTAAGTGCTATGCTACCAGCGCCCAGAGCTGGAGGAGAATGTGTCCAGAGACCCTTGTCTCTGTGCCTGTATTTGTGCTGACTGACCTGTCGAAGGACTGGAAGTGGAGAGACTGGTCTCGGCTGCCATCTCCTCCCACCGCCCCCAGGAAGGTGGGGGGAAGCAGGCTGGGGTCCACCATGAGGTCATCAGCAGGCCCGCTGACCAGGCTACGCAGGATGTCCTTCACGTTCACATTCTTGCCCTTGGCCTCACCAGCGCCCTCCTGACCTTTCCTGACCTCCAGGGACAGCGTGGACAGCGCCTCCGAGACAGCGTCAGGCCCCTGCGAGCCGCCGGCCACACTCTCACTGGGGGTCATGGAGGTCTGCTCGTCCCCGATGCCCGAGTCCCGCCGGCGGAACGGCACAGTGCTCTCCAGGTCCACGCCAGAGGACAGGCTCTCTATGCAGAAGCAAACAGCATCATGAGCCTTCACTTAACAGACGGCTAAAGGGCATCTGAAGCATGTCACTTTCTATTAAAGACGCAAAGTAGAACAAGTTTGCAAATCAGTTTGGTTTTCTGTGCCCCCATCAGTTCACATTCCCTATTTGGTCCTGTTTGTACCAAGTGTATTGTGCCGTTCTCATTCCTACCGACAGGACTTATGATTGAGTTACACTGGATTTCTCCCTTAAGTGTAATTGATAATGCTCTGTCTAGGGATATAATATATGTGTGTATCTAAGCTCCAGTGCCAGTGCTCTTCATGGATCAGATGTTGTGGTGTGCTGGTGATGAATTCTTGTGTGGATGGAGAGCTACAACATACCTGTGCTCCTGGTGGACTGGCTGTGCTGAACGGCTCTTCTGTCATTAGGAGGTTCCAGAATGTCCCGGTACTTAGACACCATTAGCACAGAGATGAAGTAAACTACGGCCAACGCCAGAAACTGGGCCTGCTTACTGTCCTCCTGGAACATAACCCCACACACACACACACACACACAAATACAAACACACACACACACACACACACACACACAGAGAGAGAGAGACAAACACTATAATAGAATGTATTTCACTATCAAACATCTAGAAGGATAAAAAGGGCCCATATACTGACACCTCTGTTGCCCTATCCAGCAAACTGCATGCCCAGAGTGGGTGTGTGTGCACTCACGATGTCTCTGAACACCACTGCTCGCAGACGGTTTATGTCCATGTCCTGCAGGAGTCTGTCAACATCTCGGACAGGAGACATCCCTCCCGTCACCATATCAACAGGACTCTGTGGGCACACAAAGTCACAAACACACACACAAACACACACACACACACACACACACACACACAGAGACAAACAAACAAACACACACACACACAGACAAACACACACACACACACACACACACACACACCGGTCCAAGAATGATACACATATAAAACTGTGCAAACAAAGTAGATATACGACAGCAAGTGAAAATATTTCTGTGCCTCAGTCACTTTCTGTGGATAGATAGATAGATAGATAGATAGCTAGATAGATAGATAGATAGATGGATAGATAGATATTTTACTGGCTCCGATGGAAATTACAGCCATTGTTATTATTATTGGAAATACGCAATGTAAATGTTCACAGGTTTATTGTTTTATAGCAGAGAGACTGGACAGCAAGCTTAGCTAATAGATGAATCTGATATAAACAAACTTGCAATCGGTTACATTTCCAAATGTTGCAGCACCTGCACACAGCATGGAGCCAAACAGCAATCTGCTTTGCTTTGCTTTGCTTTGCTTTGGAATAAACATGCTAATTTGCTAGTTCCATACGACTTCCAGCAGTATGATCACTCCTGCCATTTAACACATAACGTCTGGAGATGTTTGCACACTTGAGTGTGAATGTGACACTGGAGTGCTGGGCAGTTAATGCAATGTCTGCAGCCTCTGAATAATGGATGAGTGTGTGTGTGTGTGTGTGTGTGCCACACTTTCAGGAAGACCAGAGAGAATTTCCAGGAACACTCCAGACTACAGACAAACTGCCCTGTCCAGTGAAACTGAGCAATTCTGTGATTCACTCCAACACAATGGCCCCTTGCAGTGGGGAACACAATGGCGTAATTCAGTACAATGACAAAATACTAAAAACTAACAAAAAAAAAAAAACCTCAATTTGTAGATTTTGACAAGAGCGTTCCACTGATTATGTAGTGTAACTCCATGACTCAGTGTAATACAGCAGAGAATGATAGAGAAGAATGCTGATTTGGGGGTTAGCTTCTGACAGTTAGCAGCCTAAATGGCTGCCACCGTCTCATCACTAAACAAGAGTAAATCTGTCATGCTCAATTCTGCCCACGTTCCCACACAAGCACGCCTAAGAGGTGCCACTTCACTGTACTGACAGACACATGGACTGGTCATTGAGCAGGTGATTTCCTGCAGGGAGGATCAGCCAATCGCAGGACTGGACCACAACAACACAATGTGGACTGGGTGATCCTCTCAATAGGAACTGTCCGCTCAAAATGGACTATTTTATCATTATCATTTCTGGCCATCACTAATGTTGCATGGACGTGACTTGGTTGTCAAAACATAGGCAGAAGTAAGTATATGTACAGTAGGACACCATTTTTAAAGATGCCAACGGCCACGTGAATAAACATTTAGTTGAATTAGCTAGCCTACAATCAGTCCATGAAATGGAGGAGATGATTCCTCACACTCAGTAGCACTAAAGAACTCATCCATTGTCTCTCTCTACAAAACCATTTAAGCTGAATTTCCTCAAAACTGACTTACTCTAAATTAGTCTAATTAGGAGAACTCTCTAACAAATTTTGCTATTCACAAATAAATGTTCCAACAAATCTCGTGAATCATGAATCATTATATATTCACGTGACAGCACGCTGTCAGCAGACTTGCCTGAGCTGGCATGGATTTGGCTGCTCCCATGATGCTTTGCATGGCCTTGTGACCGCGGCCACTGTCCGCACCAGACTGACCATGCTGCTGACACTCCAGACAGTTCCTCACTGCCATGGCACACACTACAGACGAGGAGGCAGGGGAGAGAGGAGGGATCGTCAATACCAGCAGGCAGCAAATGCTGAATTACAACCCAAATATTAAGCTTGGTATCAAAGTGGAATAGATACTACACAAAGATAGATAGCACTACATGAGTGCAACAGAGGACGGAGAAAGGATAGATACACACACAGGAGAAAAAGAAAGGAGTGAAGAAGGAAGGCAAAAAAAAGAAGAGAGAGAAAAATAGAGGGGGTGCAACATCTGTGGAAACACATAACCAAGTAATCTTCCCTGTGATCTTGTAGTTCCACAAGGTCAGAGGCAGCGACCCCTGACAGAGCGGCACGGGCTTTGAATAATAGATGATGTTGTTTGTCTGCTGCTGCCCCAGGTAACAAACCACCCTACACCACGCTAAATATTCCCTGTTTGGTAACTTCTCAACGGTGCTTTGGCACGGCAGGAAAAACACGTTTAATCTGATGGGTGGCAAACCATTCTTGAAAAAGACATTCTGTGAGAGTGCTTGTGGACTCTCATACCCACTCTGCCTCTGCACTTTGACAACTGACAAATGTAAAGTGTAAAGCGCTTAGATTAAGGGTATTACTCAGCAGGGACTGGACTGTTTTTTTCCATTAAGGCTATCCACGTGCAAAGCCATTTTGGAGACGAGAACGGCGGGCAAAACCTTGTTACTGCCTCCCAAATCAGATTACGCTCCGGCAGACCTCATCAAATATTCATTTCATAAGACGGCCTCTCTAAAAGCAGGCTTCAGTTTCTCCCCTAACGCCCCCTGCCCCGTGCCCGCCCCCTCCCCTGCACCCCCTTCTCCACTCAGCCAATGGCTGAGGCTCTGGGAATGTAATTGCAGTGCCGTGCTGCATCCATTTAACACAGGTACCATTTTGTAGGGCTGCTTTTTGTCAAGTTTAAGAGCGAAACCTGGTGCTTCAGAGAGAGTGCCATTACCGCGGCCCAAAAGGGGGATAGTGATTCTAATCACAGTGTCAGGGAGACTCACGGCTGGCCGGGGAAAGCCAGGGAAAGGCTGAGGTGAGATGAATTTCAAATGAAGAACGAGAGCATTTAAGAGGCTGCTAGCAGGGCGAGCTGGCCTGCAGGGGAGGCCTGACTGCTTTGATATGACAAAATGAAAGGCCTGAGGCAGTCTAGGGAAAAAGAAAGAAAGAAAGAAAGAAAGAAAGAAAGAAAGAAAGAAAGAAAGAAAAAAAGCCATGATGGGCCTCACACTAATGGCAGCCATTTCAGATTGCAGCTTTGTGGAGGGGTTACAACAACAACATACTTATGACAAAAGGATGGGGAGGGGGATTGTGTGTGTGTGGTGTGTGTGTGCTAGTGTGGTGTGGTGTGTGTGTATTAAAAACTGAGAGGAGAGAGGAGAGGGAGGTCTATTCTACCCAGGGGAAGTCATAGTGGCAGCTATTGTGTGGTGTGGAGAGAGGGATGAGCAGAGTAGACAAGGTCAGAGGGCTGATGATGAAACAGCAAAATGAAGAAATGCAGAGAGATGAGAGGAGATGAGAGGAGTGGAGAGGAGCGGGGAGGAGAGGAGAGCAAAGAGATATGAAACATCGCAGATGACAGCTGGAGAGAGCTGACCGAGGCGAAGGCACTGTCTGAGGATGCCGCCGGAGGACATGTTCTTCTCCGCTTCGATCTCTGTGAAGCTGAGGGAGCTGGCGAAGATGAGCACGTCCACCAGGCTGATGAGGCGCTGCAGGAACGTGACCGAGGCCTCCACTGCTAGCCCCTGAGAGGGCTCAATGCTCTCCAGTTCATGCTGCATCAACAACAACAACAACAACACTGAGAACAAGCATCGCACCACAACACACATCAAGCACATGACTGCAACCTCATATTAGCATTACTGATTCAAAATCACATCTAGCATCAAATATTGTAGCTATATTGCTGATGCCTTTTTGTTGACTCTCGAAAAAGAAGAACAGTAGTATGATACTGCATTATTACCTCTACCTGTAGTTACAAGGTAGTAGTAAAACAGTTATAACGAGTTAATAGATGAGGACACAAACAGCAGCTCATATGTAACAGCTCAGGGGCCTGTTTCCTAAAACCGTAGCTGCTAACTAAGTAACTAAGCTAGCAACTTTGTTGGTTGCAATGCAATTTTCTATTGCAAACCAGCTAAGCTGCTAACTGGTTAGGGTTTTGGGAAACACACCCCGGGTCCAGAGCTGTGTGGCTGAAACAGGGACTCACCGAGGAGGAGGTGGCCGCTGAGAGCAGAGGCAGGATCCCACCACAGGCCATAATGAGATTGTCCAGCACCTGAGAGATAAGGTGCACCGTGTTGTGAACAAACACCACGTTCTCACTGCTGTTCACAAAGTCCATCACTGTTTTGGTGGAGTGGCTGGAGAGAGTAATGAAACACAGATTTACTGACAACTGACAGCAGAAACAAGTCATCGCCAGAAAGTCTTTTTAACTCTTTGAAAGAAGACTCTTGTAGTGACCAATGCAACAAGACACAGCATGCAATGTAGAACACACTTGTTTTATTTATTTTTTTAAATATATATTTTTGGGGTTTTGTGCCTTTATGCTCCTTACAAAGTTCCGTGCTTTCACATCTAAAGAAGCATCACCAAGGTAGGCTGGGTCAACAGATATTTAAGTGTGGTGGCACCATTCAGCTTAATATATTTACAAACAACTGATGGGAGGTGTGTTTTTCCAGCTAAATTACTGTATGTTGTATTTGCTTGACATGCTCAGAACACCAACGGGAGAGTAACCAAAGTCATCCTCAGCTCAACTATAGTACTGACAATTGCCAAGCAACCCTAATCTTGAAAGTGTATCAGTGGAGAAGCACCTATAATTTCAGAATGAGGTGATCCTTCTTTCACCCAAAACTATAAGCCTGATTGAAAGCAGTAGTTTGGTGGCTGGGTGACATCTGGGGTGCTGTGGATACTTCTGCCTTACCTCCGCCACATTTGCACATCTGTCTCTATGGAGAAAAGCAAGTCAGTCAGAAGTCGCTGGTGCATGTGGGACCATTTGAATTCTGGGATACGGAACATGGTGGAACGGGCCGAGGACGAGGCGCTGTCTCTACTCGTTGGAGCAGGACCAGAGGCTGCTGCCTGAGCCTGACTCGCCTCCTGCAAGGCAAGAATGCAGCGTTAGCACAGATCTTAACCTAGGACTATGAAGTCATACTTTAACGCTGAAATACATTAAACTTCTGACTCATTCCATACCGACGTGGAGGCCTCCTTCAGCTCCAGTCTCTCAGTGTCCGTAGCTACACTAGAGACATCCAGACGAGCTATTTTGATTTCTTTGGTCTTGGCAGTAGTGCCCTGTGCTTGCTCCTTCCCAGGTTCTGCAGCTGGTTTCTGGGAATCACTGCCCTCTCCCTCCACAGGCTTTGCTGTAGATGTATCACCTTTCTCTTCTTTTGAGGTTTGTGTCACTGTAGTGGTTCCTCCTGACATCACTGGTTCTGCAGTGGGTCCTTCTGATATGACTGGCTCTGCAGTGGGCTCCGCAGATGTGACTGGGTCCACTGCAGAGTCCTCAGTAATCCCAGTGGCTGGTTGGGCCTCCTTACTCTCCACCACTGCTTTCTCCTCTCCCTTCACACTGCCCTCCTTCACATCTGCTTGTTCATCTGTAGGACCACTCTCTGGCAGTCCATCAGGTTTGCTGGCGGCAGACTCTGCTACCTTACTCTGAGCTCCATCCTCATCCTCCCCATCTTCATCATCCTCCCCAGCTTGAGCACTGGCAGACACAAAAGATGACTCCTCCATGCTGTCATCACTGGCTTTCACCGCATCACTAACTGAGGACACATCTACCAAGTCTTCATTGACAATGGATGCACCAGCTGTGCTTGTCTCCTGGTGCTCTGCAGAGTCTTCCCTTGACAGAACCACTGCTGACTCCTTAGCAGTCTCTCTTGAGTCAGGATCTTCATTTTGGACTCTGTCCTCTTCAGCCAGCCCACACTCCTTGTGAGCGTCACCTTCCCCAGCAGTCTGTTTCACATCATTTGTTCCCTCTACCCTTGCTTCTTCCTTAGTGCTCTCAGAGGCTTCTGCAGCTTTCCCCTCTGCTCCAGTCTCCTCAGAGTTCTCCGTATCTCCACCCTCCGTTCCTTCGACTGGGATAGGCTTCTCTTTGGGTTCAGTCTCACCATCATTGCCTTCTGTAGCAGCAGTCACATGATTGTCACAAGGTGCCATGTTATTTTCACTGCCTTGCCCGGCTGGTGTCTCTGCTTTACATTGACTACCAGCCTGATTGTCCTGCTGTCGAGCTTGGCATTCTTCTTCTCGTCTTTCCTCTTCTTCAGCACGAAGTAAAATGTTTGACACAGCAACAGAGGCATGGCCTCTCCCTTCATCTTTCTCTTCATCTCCTCCCTTGTTCTGAACTTCTGCTCCATCTCTTCCCTCTTTTCAGGAGATGGTTCATCCACACAGAGCTCAATCACTGTGGAAGGAGCCATCTCCTCACTGGGTGCAGTTTCCATGAATTCTCCATTCGCACGGCCTAGAAGCTCAGAGTCTCGACTGGCCCCAGATATCGTCCGGATTCTGGAGCCAGATCCACTGTCAGAGCCAAGGCGCTGGTACTCCCGAAACATTCGAGCCAAGTTCTCCTTGTGTTGCTCAAACGTGACCTGAAAAATTGAGTAAGATTGAGACAAGAGCAGGAGTGACATATCAGTCTAAATATTGTAATACTCAAAAAGGTCATACTCAAAAACTTAAAAAATAAATAAATAAAATAAAATGATAATATATATATAATCATTTATAATGCAAATATAAATACAAAAAAAGTTTATATCTATTTTTTATAACACAAAAAGTGTAGGTAAATAACCTTCCTAACCAAGTTTTTCGTAAGGGCTTAGCACAGTGGTAAGGCATACTGTAGATCTAATCAGGTATGGTCATGTCTGCTAAAACACAGACTGTAATGACATCTTGAGGAAGAGCCTTGTGCTTTTAGACAGTGATTAGCATCTTGGCATTTGCACATCCTGCAAAGACCAGACCATTTCCATCCTCCTCATTAAAGAGCCTACATTTATCACACTGGCTCTTTGAACAGAAAGTCAAATAAACAGTGCGTATGCATGCGTTTGCGTGCGTTACACACACACACACACACACACACACACACACACACACACACACAGAGAGAGGGGGATTCATTAGCACACCATCCTACTTTACTTCAGGCAATTTGCATTTAGGGTGAGAGAACCTGATTATTTGTAATTAATTAGCCGTTATTGTTCTAAATTAGCCAGCAACAAGGGTGGTCATTAATCTTCCTGCTGGTTTGATTGGTAATCTATAGCCATTGTCTCTTAGCTCAGGGCTTCTGATTGCTCCAATAGTTTCCTCTGTTCTTCCCTCCCCTGCCACCTCCCTGCTCTTTGACTCATTCTTTAGACTGGCGCAATCACAGGGAGGTGCACTTACATCCATTCCCCTTTAATTTGACATGTAACATTTTGCCAATTAGAGCAGCCCATGAACTAAGTGCACCTCACAAACGTGTGCCAGTGCTGTCAGGGCATTAGCATGAGCGGAGAAGCATGACGTCACATGCATCGCGTTTCACATAGATTACAGAGACTGATGGATACATGAAGGCTGAGAGAAGGGAGTGAAGATTGAGTTACCATGAGAGAGAAGTTACTGTAGTACTGTGGTTTCTGCATGCGAATCATGCAGTGTGCCGTTCTGGGTGGGCTCTCAAGGCCCCTCTCCGGGCTAATCTAATTGAACTCCAGCCCACAATTCAGTGGAAAAACCTCATTCCACGTGCTTGTAAGAAAACAAGAGAAGGCTCTGTAATGTGACAGCTATCATGATATTAATGGGATGTGCTGGGGCCAAATCATACATTCAGATGCAAATCAACCTCTGTAGGCCTCCTACGAAAACACTCTCCCACAAGATAGGAAGCACTTAACGTCACATTTCGATTAGAGGTAAAAGCTCCTCACTTGCACCGGGTTCATGGCAGCAACAGCAACAGACACTCCATATGAGCTTGTTAAAATGTTTTTTTTCAGTCTGCAGACACTGTAGCATCATCAGCCTCCACACCTCAGAATAATCTATTCCTGAAACCTGAGAGACAGAGGCAGTCTGCAGCATCTATTGCCTCTGCATTAGGACGGCTGAGTTCAGATCAGAAGACATGTCTAGACAGAGAGGCTGTGTGGTGGGACCTGTGTGGTGGATTACTCGTCTGGGAAGACGCACATACAGTAGGGGCCTGAGAGTCCCATTTAGATCAATAGATATCAGGAGACCGCAAAACAAAGGGGAAATGGGGAGGCGAGGCTGGCCCTAATTGGATTAGCTAAATGCAATTCCCTTCGCTGAAATCAATGTCGTCTGCAGACACAATCTCTCTCTTGCTTTTCTCTTTTTCAAAAACCCATGGCCCATATACAGTGCCATGCAAGAGCAGGTTTACAGAACAGACGGTGGTAATGACTATGGCTGTGGTTCCACAGAGGAGTGAGTATTGGGACCACATGGCAGTGAGGACCGACAGAGACAGTTTGCCTACAGTGAAAACGTCTGAACACCAGCACATCAAGATCCTGTAAACCCTATAAACACTATACCTAATGGGAAATGTATATCTGGGGGGCTCTTACTCAAGAAAATAATGTCATAACAATCCATGCATTTTGGAAAAATACAGCAAGACTATAAACATTTGAGACGTTTACCCACTATGGATCTTGGAATAATATGTGGGTAGCTGCTCTTTATCCTGATCTCTAAGCACATACTAACCATACGTACCAACGTAGGTGTTTACTGGAAATTTGCTGTGTGGAGAACAGCAATATCCCACCACTATTAAATGTCATGTATGTGTGTCTGTGTATTTGTGTGTGTGTATCTGTATACATATATATATATATATATATATGTGTGTGTGTGTGTTGTGTGTGTGTATGTATGTATGTGTGAGTGTGTGTGTATGTGTGTGTGTATATAGCAATAATCTATAGGCAAAGTCAATAGCCAAGATGTTATGGTCCTCCCTTGTTGTAAAGCTGTCGATGTGTCTCTGCTCCACTCAGGACATGTCAATGGAAAGTGTCCAGCAAATGGGACTTCCATCTGAAAGGCTCTTTCAGTACAATCTCCCCAGATCCATACTTCAGACAAGAGCCCCAATCACACCAGCTGACTGGGGGTCTGAGGGGAGGTGCTCCATCTGAAGGAATGACCGAAATGCATGGGACAATGGTGTGCAATGATGACACATCGTAGACCCGTTGTACACAACTATGAGTTATTCTTTGCTTTGATCCAAACATACCTTGTAAACTATAATCATTAGCAACAACAAACAGCACTTTTCTGTAATGTTCTGAATTTTTGAATACTTTTAGCCATTTACCACTCAGTCACAATCTCATCTTCTATACTTTGCAGGTTCATCTGGCACCAGCTTATTCCATTACATTAAGTACATAAGATCAGTGTAATGTTGGCAGGCCAGCGGCAACTAGTTTGAGATGCTCCCTGAGCCTGCTAACTGAGGAGGCTTGAAGGGCACCCTGTCCTTGCAGTGCACATGAGCAGCTTTTGGAAGCCGTGCTGCTCAGAGCTCATTGGTGTGCAGAACTGGAGCAGGGCACCTTGGGAAGGCTGTTGTGTCAGCATGCACCCCTGCAGGAACATCTGTCCACTCCACAGCCAAATACACATAGTATTACTGACACAGACACAGACATGGAGACATCAGAATATAACAGGCCTGAGCACACACACACACACACACACACAAACACAAAACACAAACACACACACAAACAAAAACACACACACACACGCCTCCATTTCCCTTGGAAAAAAAAACAAACAAACAAGCTTAAAGGGCAACTATCAATAAAAGATGATCTAGCGAACCAAAAGTGGTATAACAAACAAATTATATTTCCTAAAGGGCTTCTGGCCAAATCAATTAAACCATCTTTAACAGCCTTTCCTCTTCAGAAGAATAAATGGCACAGATATGTTTAGAGCTTCAGTGTATATGTACAGAACATCATAAATAATTCAAAACATTTTTGATTTTTTTTTTTTTGTTCCACAACAATGAATAAATATATACATAAAACAAGAAGAATGAAATGGAAATTCTGGGTTTGCTGCCAGGGAATAGGAGCTATGTGGTCTGTGTCTGGGTGCTTTGTAAAAAGGTTGTGCATATGCTCTCATATGTGCTCATTTATCAGAGCTCTCCCACAGGGCTGCTTAAAGTGATGGGGACCTGTTCTAGTGATTGTACAGACGTGGTGAAGAGGAATTTTAAATGCGTTCAAACAGGAGAGTGGGTAGAGCCCTGGAGAGAGGAAATGAGCGTGTATGTGTGTGAGGGTGCTATGCTATATGCTAATGTCCTAAAAGCAACACATACATAAATACACACAACACGGTGTAAAAGTCCTCACATTTTCACATTTCACAATACGATACACAGACACACACACACACACATTTGTGCGTGCATGCAGGCACAGATGCACAGACACACACGCGCACACACACGCACGCACGCACACACGCACGCACGCACACACACACACACACACACACACACACGTGTACGCATGCAGGCACAGATGCACAGACACATACACACACACACACACACGTGTGCGCATGCAGGCACAGATGCACAGACACATGCCACACACACACACACACACACACACACACACACGTGTGCGCGCATGCAGGCACAGATGCACAGACACATGCGCACAAACACACACACACACACACACACACACACACACACACACACACACACACACACACAGCCCCACAGCAGTGGGAGGGACAGTCTACAGTGACAAACCGCACTGCTGCTCCAGACTTGGCAGGAAATCTATCAAACGGGACAATAAAATTGCAATTGAGTTTCTTTAGCTCTTTTTTTCTGTGGTGGATGCATGGACCCAAGCTGCTTTAGCACTGGGTCACCTATCGAATTCACCACACAGGTCCCCCTTGCCTGAGAAAGCAGTGCTTTTAGATTAGCACAGGGCCTTTGTACACAGACCAAATCACCGCATGGCATTAATCTTATGCTATTATGGGGAAAAAGGCAATTATAAGCCTTTCCATTCACAGAGCAATGATCAATTTCTGTGCGATTGCTTCAATAGCAAATCTGGGGGTTGGCCGCCGAGACTGCATCAAAGTGCGTCTGTCCAGAAGCTGCTAAATGATGCATTCCTAATATCTGGTGCTCATAACAGCTCTCAGAAACACTCTCCCGACCAACTGCCTGCTGCAAAATGGGGAAACATGAAGCAATTTGCCAGAGGAATACAAATTACACAGAAATACAAACTATTATTCATTGCTGTTCCCAAGCAAAAAAAAAAAAAAACTGTGTAAGATAACGACTATCCACGGATATCTTGATCTGATTATATTGAAATTTCTGCAGAGAAGTCGCGCACTGGTTTACAAACAGAACTATGATAGAAATATAATTTCCCGTGCGGGAATGACATCACAGTCATTAATTAATACTGAAATATAATTCTGGTATTGCTTTCCACACACTGCCATGGCAACTGAACTTCAGTTTACAGCAGGAGGAGAACAAAGGCAAAGAGCATCTCTAGAACATAGCATTATGTTCCACAGTGGAGCAAAGCTGAGAGATTATCTTGTAACCAGTGCATGCTGAAATGTTTCACAACATGAGACCACCCTAAGAGCACCTATCTTCTCAGAGCTTTCATTTTAAAATTTGCCAACACTGATATCTGAGCTCATTTGCTGCTATTATAACACTTGCATAAATATAAAACGCTTCCTTCCCGTGTTATGGTGCCATTGCCTTGTTGCATATTATCTTGGATTGGAAAAGAGATCCGTTACTTTCAGATTGTTTCCATATGATTGTTGACATTCACCTTTCCAAAATAAGTGTCCAAAAGTCTGCTATGATTACTGTATTTGTGATGCTCATGTTCCTGGTTGGCTGTCTGACCTGAGCGCACTTACAAAAAGCTCATACTGAGAGTGAGGTTAGTCAGTCAGGTTTGACTGGAGGGAGAAAGGGACTGGCTCTCGCACAACCTTGGCACAGCCCAGCGCTGCCCCCTTCTGGCCCCAAAGAGACTTGGAACCACTCTTCCCTAAGAGCTGCTTACAACTCAGAAGTTGACTGCCATCTGCCAGATCTTGGGTGCCCACCTCAAACCACAAACTGACACCCAGAAAATTACTTCACCCTCTTGGACGCGGGTGTGTAATACAATATCAACACGGCGTTCAGGAACAGGCTTCAGAGACGAGACGTGCTGGGAGTTTATTTTTCATCTCGGGATCGCTACAGAGGCAATTCTGTACATAAATAAATGACTGGGAGGCTTTTGGCGATAGCAGGAAACTCAGAGCTCTAATCAGTACATTCTGGATTTATACAATACATCATAATCAGCTTCAGATTTACTCAGCCTTCACTGGTTCTGTTGGAGATTTTATAAAGAATCCTGCAGGTGATAACAGAAGAGCTTCAAAAGGTGCAGAAAATGTGTCTAAGGGAGCAGAATTTTAACCGGCTCATTCAGCTCAAAGGAGCTTTGCTTTATAATGCCTATGTAATGTATAAACTATTTCTGTTAGGTTCTACGGTGGATTTGTTTTTTTTTTTGGTTTTTTTTTTATGGTATCGTTGACGTCCCCCCCCACCCCAACATCAGATCAACTGTAATTTTGTAAGTGAACAAATAACACCAGGATAATGGTGGTAGTTATTCAAAACTGCTGAGCAGGGTTTCATGGTGGATAGGCACATGTACACAAAATGTTCATGTTACACATTTCCGTGCATCCAATGTGTACTAACCTTTGAATGAGTAATGGACAGTGTATCCACCCACACCCTCCAACCTCCCCATTCGTATTTAATGGCGTGGTACAGGAGGATGCGGAAAATGGCGTACACCATCTCAGTGATTTTCTGCTCCTCACTGTTCTTGGGGCTAATGTAGCACAGGGACAACATCCAGTCCTGCCACACCGAGCACTGCAGCAGGCTCCTAGCAGAGGTAGGGCGAGACGCATTAGCGCAAACACACGCACGCGTGCGCACACACACACACACACACACACACACACACACACACACACACACACACACACACACACACACACACACACACACACACACACACACACACACACACACACACACACATATAGTAACAGAGGTGGTGTGTCCCGCATCAGCTCACGTACACACAGTATGTGCAAACTAATCTCACACAGCACACTGACATGGATAGGGGACAATGACATGCATGCTACAACACACACTATCTCTACTGCTAGAGATCAAATTTGTAGTTCACACAAAGCTCGTGGTCTAAAATCCTAAGCTAAACTGGTTACAGTATATGTGTGTATGTATGTATGTATATATATGTATACACACACACACACACACACACACACACACACACAAATATGTGCGATATTTACCTCCTGTTTTCTCTGCTGTTGTTGAACAGTTTAATCATGTCGGACAGGAAGATGCGACGCACCTCCATGCTCTCTGGGCCAGGGGGAGAGTTTTTCAGCAGAGCTGCAATCACCTTCAATATCTCTGTCACAATAACAACAACAACAACAACAACAACAAACACATCATGAACACTTTAACGCACAACATTGGTCTGTGCTGGCAACAGCTCTGATGCGAGAGCTTTTGTCCTGACGCTCCAGATATGTAATATCAGAGGCTTGTTTCTTCATCAGTCCACCAGTCACACCGCTACTTACGCTAGTTAATAACACTGGGTCTGTTACTAACCTAATCCATAATCCATTTCACTGAGTACTCTATACACATATACTCATATCACATTCATACAGATATTTGTATCATATAGCTGCATATTTTTCTAAACAAGAGATTTAAGGTGGAGGAACGACTCCTTCAAAGACATTTAAAATATTTCCATTGTAAGTATGAATATCATTTAAACTTAGAATTAAACAATACTACAGTCTTTACATTGTACTTTCACTTTGAATATTGCATAATTGTATAAAGCTTGCATTAGGCCATAATTGCTAGGCTCCCATGTTACATATCTGAATTTCTTTCATTTCAACCGAGCAGTTATGGTTTAAGGTCTCAGGACTTTATTTTACTGCATCTACCACAATCCCAGACAGATTTGTTCAAAAAGGCTTTCATGCTTGCTGCACCATAAGCTCTCAAACTACAGGGTCTAATCTCCTTGAATGATTTTATTGGTTACATTAAAGCCGTAAAGGACGAGTCCATCCATATATGCAAATGTTTTAATGAATAGCTTTTGTCTGCACTGGAATTGCACTTTGAGATGAGATGTCTTTGCCTTTTTTCATCTGTTTTGTGATTGTTGTGCGTTTTTTTTGTTTATGTTTTTCTACAAAACTATTTGTTCTGCCGTCTTGGCCAGGTCTCTCTTGAAAAATATATCTCAACGAGACTAACCTGGTTAAAATAAGGTCATAATAATAATAATAATTATAATAATAATAATGATAATACATGTTAGGATTAGTTAGATTATTTTAGTTCGATTATTCAGCCGTTTCAGTTTACTTCACTTTCTCTCTGCAATTGGATATAGTAATTTTAAAAAATATATATATACACACACATATATATATATATATATATATATACATATATATACATATACATATATATATATGCTTCATTGTTGCTATGACAGTCTTGTGGTGCACCAGAATAAGATGAGGAAATATCATAAAATAATTGCAGAAAAGTGGTCTTTTCAGGCCAATGTCTCCTGCGGACATGCTGTGCTAGATTATTACCTAAACTGATTTCTGCCTTCCTGCTTACATGTGTGATTGATTGCACGCTGCTTGTCCTCTGCATTGGGGAAAATCAAAACACCTGCAGCCTGGCCTGGTGGAAACAATAGTGCATGTGGCATTCTTCAAAAAAAAAAAAAAAAACAGTCATCTGCATTGCAAAGGCCAGAGGACTGTTTCACCTCTGCAGCCAAAGCTTTCCTGGAACAGCGCGTTTAGTTAACCTAAAGCGACTGGCTGTTTAGATGAATTATCTAGACAACGTCAGTGTCCATTTGCCTGAGTGGGGAGGTTCGGGTTTCATTTGTCCCTGAAAACTGGGAATACCGTCGTCGTCGTCGGTAACCAATCCCTTCCCCATTACCCTTGTCTCTCCACCGTCAACATTTATGTTGTTTCTATGCCTTAGTCACTGAAATTATGAGTCGGTGAACCCTACGCAGTAGAAAATTACCTCTCTATGTACCCCCTCCATTCGAAGTTTCCAGTGACCATTTGGTCTGGGTTTGTGCTGGAGTTAGCCTTTAAGAGGAACCATAGTTCTTTGCTTGGTCTGATTCAGCCTGACATTGCTAAAGACTGCAATCAAGTCCATTTTGAGGCTTCAGGATAGATTAAATCACAGCAAAAGCACAGTGCAAAAAAAGGAGGGAGAAAAAAAAAGCATCTGGTCTATGTTCATTTGCACAGACACCACATGCCATGAGTCCTTTGTTGTTTGGACCTACCAAAAAAAAAAAAAAAAAACACACACTGCTTCAGACAAGGACACTACAGAAATGACTATTGCCAAGTGTGTTCAATATGTCGTCATAAGACAGACGTTCTGCTACCTCATTACTTGCGTCCTTAATACAGTTTTTCCCCTTCGACAGAAGTCTTCTTTTGAAAACCGACTTAGTGGAGGACCAAAGCACATTAAGGCTTTTCATATTACCTCACAGTGCAGGGATGGCTTACAAAAAAAAAAAAAAAAAAAAATCAGACTGCTTGATCAAAGCTCCAGCTCCTCTTGGAGATTCTTATGTTGTCTCATGTGCAGAAATTAAAGTGCAGTGAGTAATGAGACTGGAGTATAAAAACATAACCTTGGCCCAGGGTCTAACACAGAGTGCCTGGCTGTAAGTACACGGTATCTCAGCTTCACAGAAGAGCATTACAGGAGATATATGTCTCGTTCTCCAGTATTACACACAGAGAAAATGAAACCCTTTACTGCCATGCAGGGGAACAAGAAGAAAAGAAGGGAAAAATGCCCATGGTCTGTGAGGAAAAGGCACACTGCACGCAACACAGTGTCCACCATTCAAATAAATAAACTGAACAAGACAGGGAGTCAGAATTAGAGCCAGAATTACCGTTATGCTCATTATACTCATTTTTACCTCTAACTTCCTTCTGGAACTGGACTTTAAAGTAAAATTTTTGATTTATTACATACTATTAAAAAAAAATCAAACATGTTTTTTTGAGTTGATGGTACACTATTAATCAATCATTAAATGTGTTTTTAGTTTAGTTTTCTATTTTGTTTTTCTCTCCTCTTTCTTTTTGATACAGCCGAGTTGTGATGTGTGTATGAAAGTGCACTTTTGAAACTTCTTATTTTGCCATCAGTACACAAAATACAAGTGCTGGGGAGATGATCCTAGGTAGGGTCATTGAGGACATTTCTGATCATGAGGCATTCAGTGCCCAGTGGAAATCATTAGTAGTGAGCTTGTATTGTCCACTTCACCACTGCTGAGGCCTCATCACAAACTCAACATATGCTCTTATCTCCTCAAGTGGTGCAGGACAGAGACATCACTCACGAGGATTCTGGATCTTCACAGAGGAGTCTGGGTCTGGATGCTGTTTGTGAATCACTTGGGTGCAGATCTGCTCAGTCAAAATCTGAAACAATACAAGAGGGAGGGGCTCTGATTTAGGAGGATCTCAGTGTCTCACTATGGCTGCCTGTCTCCGAGCGCGGCACGAAACAGTCACGCAGGGCTTAGATCGGCGGGTACGGGCAGAGCGGAGCCAATGTGGGGGATCTGGAAAAAACTCTGCGGATGAAGGCACTCGCATGAGAGAGCGGCGCACACTTCACAAATCAGAGTGGAGGAAAGCTCATGGCAACGAGATGATTAGCAAACACAAAGGAGCCAAACGTGTGCATGAATAGCGGGCAAATGTGACCTTTCATTACAGCATCCAGGAGTTAATCCCCAGCTGGATGGAGACACGTTTGATTTGTGTGTTTGGGATCGTATAGAATAGGCACATTAACTCACTGGGCTCCCATAATTGAATGCAATCAGCAGATTGTAGATTAGTGGTTGGGTCATAAAAGGCTAGCAAAAAGTTCAGTAAATCCCTGTGTGGAGAGGCCACATGAGAAAGCAGTGTTTGGTGACGTTAGGCAGGAGACCAAGTCACAACAGAATCAATTAAATGATACACCACAGTTAGTAGCTATGAATAACACTGCAAAAAATAACAGGACAAAGTAAACCGCATGACAGTATAAAATACGCAAAAGCATTCCCTAAATGCATCATCTGAAAAACAGCAGACACACACATTTTTATGGAGTCAAATGAGTATCAGTTCATGCTTTGGTGACGTTGAAGAAAGCGAGTTGTAAGGAGCGACTTGGGAATCTGACCTCAAAGAGCACATTGTAGGTGGTGACTGTGAACTGGTTGGAGTGGAGCATGAGTCTCTCTGTGAGCAGGGAAAAGAGCCCATGGCCAAGCATCACCTCTGACTTCCTCCTGAAACACACCACAACACTCAGCTTAGGACAGCAGCACAGCACACCATCACCTACACAGCCACAACATATCCAAAGGAAGGAAGGTAGGCACATGCAACAGCGCTTCAGAATCAGATGGTCACATCTCTCCATGTGGTACTTGTTGCATTTCCTGCATTTATCTAAAGTTGAGGACATAATTTTGAAGTGATATTTAAAGCAAAACAACAAGAATAAACAAAAACTAACACAGCTATACGAATTTAAATAAATGGCAGAACCTGAGAATGTAGGCATAATGACATTCAATGACCTCAAATATCTTAAATAGTGATCAAAAGCACGTTCCACATGACTATCGGTACAATATGACGTTTTTTAAACAACAAGATGTATTTACAGCCTAGAGCAGAGAGAAGCAAAGAGCAACTTCCGAGCTTTTACTATTTTGCTTTTCACTTTTTTATTTGGAGGTCAGTATTTCCCCTTGTGGGATATTCCTGGAAGTTTGGGGAAATTCCCATGGAAAAATCTCAAGACATTTAACAGTTAGACAGCCAGGAGCTCTAGAGTCCACTTAATGATGCTATGAACGAAGCATGGCTGTATTAAATATTTAGTTTATGACTCCGTCTCCAAAGAGTTACATATGTGCTATCAAAATGTCGGCTCACTCTGTAGCTTTGTAGCGCAATAAAGGAAGTGATCACTCATGAGTTTCCTGTGATATTCTACTGGACATCTTTCTGCTCTGCGCTCACCTGAAAGCTCACATAGCGACTGCCCTCAACAATGGGTCGTCATGCCAACTCCACAGTCTGCTGTGGGATACAGCATGTGTGCACTAAAGCCGCACACACTCCGTGCTTACAGACAGAGTGTGTGTGGATGGCTGTAGCAAGGCCACATTAATAATGATGTGCAATCACAATTTCAGTACTAATACTTCAGAAGAATTTAATTCACATTTCTGCCTGTAAATATTACAGACAGGCCTACCGCAAACTGTGTAAAACCTATGCAAAAGACCTATCCAACAAAAGATAAATATGCTCATTTTTAAATTCTACAATAAAGTAAATAACAGTCAGCTTCTAGATTTATAAGCGCTGAATTACTATTCAATCTATTGCATTTATCATTAAAACAACTGTTAACAAAAGCTAAAAATGTCTTAGATAAAACTGTATGATATTTCCATTCTGACTTTCCATCCCCACATTGGCATTATCAACAAGATGAAGGCAGGCAAAGGAATGGAGTGTATGAGTCATGCATAAATATAGGCTATGGAGGTGTGTGTGTGTGTGAGTTTGATAAAATATAGAAATAGCAAAACAAACACACACAAATAATAATAATAATAATAATAATAATAATAATAATAATAGTAATGCCAATGTCGATTCTATTTATTGGTCCAATTGTTTATTAACTCTATTCAATCAGTTCCTTAGTGTTTGGACGGTTTTCCACAAAGGTTTTCAGAATCAACACACAGGCCTTTAATATGTCCTATACTACTAAGGTACACAGCAACTTATTAGAATGAGGTCAACCATGTAGAACTGTCATCTCATTTCAATTTTGTCTTCAGAAAGACGCGTTAACAATGGCCTGAAAAACATGTAGGCATTGATAAGAGGAACTGATCAGGGGGATGGATATGATCGTACGATGATAAGGGACACAAGAGGGACACGATTCCAGTGAACTGAAGCATTAGATTCATGATTCTACTCGATTTCCGGTTGCTGATTGGCACCCTCAGGAGTGCAATGATCAGATGAGGCTGAGGGAGAGCCCAAATGAACTCTAGTGTCATGGCAGCACGAGAGAAATGTAAAGTTTCTAATGCCCAGACAGCTGCAGGCAAATGCCCTGATCAAAGCCCCCAGATCAGCGCAGACAGGCCAGACATGCTGCAGTGCTACTACTCTACCACCATTTCAACCAGTGTCTCCCTACAGCCAGCACACACACACACACACACACACACACACACACACCACACACACACACACACACACACACACACACACACACACACACACACACACACACACACACTTCAACCAGCAGCTAGACTCCCCATTCCCCTCTGATCTCTAACTCTCTCATTTGTTAGTATAACAGTCCTCTCCCCTAACAGGCCCTGAGAAATGCTAGCCCATAACCTATTCATTTCACTGAGCTACAGCACAGCTAAAGGTATTAGCGTTCTATCGACCACGTCCTGATGGGGATTTAGGGGAATGCAAAAACATTCAAACTACACACATAGTAAGACCCTTTCCCCCGACGACATGATGTAAGGACACAGAGTGAGGAGAAACTGACACAGACTGAGTCCAAAAGCCAAAGGTTCTGAAATATCCCAGATAAAGGCAAAACACAGCAACAGCTTGATGATGTTCGCTTGTTTCTTGTCTTTTCAAACTTACTTGGGTGGCAGATGCTTGAGGAAATAGCCCATGACTTTCAGTGACTGCACTCGGATGCCTTCAGTCTTAGATGCCAGGAGCTTGAAAATGACCCTAAGAAACAGAAATGCATGAACATATAAACTCACAAAGTCACTCCATGTATTAACCTGATTACATGATCAGAGAACAAGTAGCTACAGTCGCTCTATAGTTGCATTAAAGTTAATTAGGATTAATTAAACTGAATCAATGCAATTAGGATGAATTACATTTATCTTAGTAATTAGAACTGTGTTGGAAATAAACCATTAAGACCAACTCACAAAGAAAACATTTAAAATCAGACGGGCAAAATTCAGCTTGAAATAAAAGCCATGCCACTGTCAACTACCAATCAATACATGAGCCAGTTGTTTAACAACAATAATAGTTTTCTTTAATTAGTTTTGCGTCTTAAGAAGTTCTGCACATTTCAACGAATTACACTCACAGGATAACACAAATCTATGCGCACACACTCACACACACACACACACTCACACACACGTACACTTGCACTCGCACACACGCACACACTAGTGTTTTGGAATATTAACCCAATACATTTCACATTAGCTTACTACCCCCCAACTCCACATTTTTTAGCAGTGCAAGAATAACATGTAGTGTGTAAAGACAAAGCCAGTTATCCCAGTGTGACACTGCTTCACTGGCCTCAGTGTGAATGGCTCTCTGTGCAGTGGTGAAAAACCTAGAGCTTTTCAGGGAGCTCAGGAGTTTTTTTATCAGGCCAAAGCCAGACACCCCCTGCTAGGCAGGGCGGCCATTTCCCTGCGTGATGGGGAATGCGAATAGCAGGCTTCTACAGGTGAAATAAATCTGAATGCCTGCGCTTAGTAGCCCATGCTAGCGCCCTGTGTGAGAGGGTATGGCATTCCACGCTCCCCATAAAAGCCCTCTTTACAGGGCTCGGCTGGGCCAGTCCCGGGGCGAGCATCTCCTGTGGGAGTATTACAGGAGACGAGAGAGACAGGCTTCTAGCCCAGCACTGAACTGTAAGCACTCCACACCACAGTACTGTATCTCAGCCCTTTTAAAGGTTCTAGTGGGAAATAAAAAGGTTCCCTGTGGAGTGGAACCTTCAAGATAAAAAAAACAAAGTTAAATCCCCTTACTCAGAACCTTTCTATGATGAAAAGACTCCAGCAAGCCCAGCAAACCTTAAGGATGTCATTGTGGAGAGCAAGCGTGAGTATTCTGTGTGATGATGTGACAGTGCTGACAGACGGCTGAGGCGTACCGTATTCCATTGCGCTGGTCAAATGCCTGCACCATGGAGCTCGGATGCTCGGACATCAAAGCAACGAGCAGTTGCAACACATCCATCAGATTGTCATCCTGGAAACATTTAGCATGGCATTACATTAAAATAAGTGATCCAAAAGCTCCAGAGGCAGAGAATGGTAGGACAACTGTTGTATAACTGTCTGTTAATTTCATTTTGATATAGGCAGTGATGCATTTTGCTTGCACAAAAGATCACGCGGCAGCTTGATGTCATGACGTTTATACATCATTTTAACACCATTTTAGTGATTATTAACTCACTAATTATACACAGCTCTTTTTTGAGACATTTACTCCAGAGAAAGGAACAAAGGAAGCAACCCTGTGGATTCAAAACAGTGGTTACTAAACATACGGCAGGAAAGCAATTCCACACAGACCCAAACTATTGTCCTTTCCCACTGATTTGAAATCAGCAGTCCCTATTGAGTTCCTATTTTTTAAGTTTTCACGGAGTAAAATCACATTAACCTAGATCAGAGGTGCCACATGTGGTCCAGTTCAAGCACACTGGCGCTGAGACACAGCATGTATGTCTGGGATATTACTGCTGGCCAGAGCAGCACGAGTCATTTGGTTGGAGTGCCATCTAGTGGACTCACCAAATACAGCAACTACAAGCACCACTCCATTAGAGCGTAATAAATGCCCTGCTGTATGGTAGATATTAGTAGTAGTGCCTTACTATGCCTGCGTCAGTAATCACGCTGATGCATCATGAACACACACACAAAAGAACTTCAGTAAAATGAGAAAACGAGGCCACTGTGTACCTCATGCATGGTGAGAAGGTAGTTGAGGATGCTCTGCAGTTCATCCTCCTTCACTCCATAATCCTAAAACAAGAGAGACATTAGGTGACATTAATTACACACACACAGTATATTTCCATATCTGTTAATGCCTTATATTTAAAACTCATGCAACATTACTTGTCAGACAGTGTTAATGTGTGGTGACGCTTGGGGGAGCTGCTCAGTACCTTCATGATGAGCTGCTTCACAAACAGCAGCAGGAAGGCTCTTAAAGAGTGGACCTCCTTCTGATTGGGTCGGGGACCATCTAAACCCATCCACACACATAAACACACAGACAAACAAACAAATACACACACACACACACACACACACACACACACACACACACACACAAACAACACATTCAGACAGTCACGCACATGATAAATTTCATCCTCTCTTGTTTGGAGTCTGGAGATTCTCCATGTGCTCAGTCAAAAGGTTCTTTGAGATTTACGTGACAAGAGAAAGAGGCCCCATCATGAAAATAAATCTGCAAAAGCTACACACATCAACAGAAAACAACAAATGAGGCTGTTTTAACTGCTGCAGGTTAAATACACACAGTCGAGCAGAGAGATGCACTGCAAAACTTCTGTGCGAGGTGACAATTCCTTTCTAGGTCATTTTGGCATATTACTACTCCTATGATCCCACAGCCATAATTCTGTAATAAGTTGATATGTAAATCAGGGTGAAAAAGCTCTAGAGATGAACAGTCACTTCATCAAAAGAAAACTAAAAATAGCGTCACACACATCTTCAGTCAAGTCTTGGTGCAAAAGTTGCAAGAGACACCAGTGCTACTCAAAGGGGCACTTCTTTCGTTTCCTGTAAATTCGTTGTGAGCAGCACACTCTTAAATTAGCTCCGAGGGAGGTGTCTGACGACAGGGTAAAAATAAGACATAAAAGTGCTCCATCAACAGCCCGTGGAGCGTGAGGTTGTAAAATCTCAGTCGTGATGTAAAGCAGCACAAAGCCTCATAAAGCTGGAGAAATATAAGCCCCTGAGCTTCTATTTGTGGACACTGGGGTCCCTATAGCCTCCCACTGGGCAGGCAGTGCCGGGCTCCATCTCAGCAGCCAGGCTAGACCTGCTGCTCACTGCTGGGGTGACAGTACCAGGCTATGGAGAGGTTGCTAACATGCATTTACATTCATGCATTTAGCAGTCGCTTTCACCCAAAGTCACATCCAAAGTTATATTTGTCAGTTGTCAATTAGGTTAAGGAGAGGTCAGCAACACACGCTTAGCACCCCGGAGACCCAGGTTCACAGCAGGGTGGGGTCACTACTCTCACCCTTTGCTATTATACGAATAACTTTCATTAGCATGTCATTAACAAACCATCACTAGCTATGGACACACTATTTTGAGGGTTTTGTTCAAATTGACTAATGCTGTACATCTCAATATTTTTATTTATGAAGGGATATGGCTTCCAAATGAAAGTTATCATAAAGTGTTACTGGAGAGCTCTCTGTCATCACCGATGCTGCCGTCACAAAGACACCATCCCCAAAACCCCACCAATGACAAACAATAGTACTAAATCTATCAGGATACATGACCAAAGATAGAAAGCAGCACTTTCATTAGGATCATCGAGTGCAGGTGTGTGTGTGTGTGTGTGTGTGTGTGTGTGTATGTGTGTGTGTGTGCATGACTGCTCTTACCCAGGCCCTTGGGTGTAACGCCACTGCGGTCCTGGGGGTTGACTACCCAGTAGAAGTACTTGAGTGTGTGCATGACCTGCAGGACCGTACCCACGCGCCGAATAGCATTGTAGATGGTCACAGTACTGATGAACTCTGTGGCCAAGTAAGTATACAGAGTCAGCTGGACCTGTGAACACACATACACACACACACACAATGAACTCTGTGGCCATGTTAGTATACACAAGCAGATGGACCTGTAGACAGACAGACAGACAGAATGACAGACGCACACACACGCATGCATACACACACACACACACACTAATTACTGGAAATCACAGACATTTTGGACACTAAGTGAGCTGGTATCCGCGGCTCAGTGTGATGATGTCCATATTCTCCTGCTCTCTACTTGAGTGCACTGCTGCTGTGTCATCAGCTTGGTCTACTCCGCCCAGCACAAAAGCAACACCCCCTGTTCTTTCACTTTTTTTTTTTCATTTAAACATGAACATTTCACATCTTCCCAACAACATATTCAGCCAAAAGTTCACAACTCTGCAATGATCTCTTCCCCCAAAGACATTCTATAAATAAACCCAAGAGATAAACCTGGTCGGCCTCCAAGCAAGCCAGCAACTACACACCGCCTAAACACTGCAGTGACCAAACCTTGAACCCAAGCATCCTCATGCACTCCTTGTGAGCTTCACTGAGATCTGTGCAAGTTTCTTCACCCTTCTCAATGATGCATGTATGGTCTCTGGACACACGCAGCATGGCTTCAGTGGATTCTCTCTTTCCTCCCCTTCTTCACCAGGATCAATCTCACTTCCTGACTGTAACATTATGTCTGGCTGCTACTACACTGTCCAACCACCTATGGCTCGACAACCATATAATGTTGTGGGACAATATTTTGGAATTATTATGATGCTCGGCTAAAACCAATGACGACTTGTAGTTTATCATGGTTACTACTGATTGTCCTTTTCCTGCATGACCCCTGGCAGTTGGGTTGGCCCCTTTGAGCTGTGGATCTGCCCAAGGGTTCTTCCTAGACTATCTACCACAAGGGAGTTCTTCCTTGCCCCTTCTGCTCTTGGGTGCTTCTTAGTGTCAAGCAGCATCAGACAATACTATTGTCAAAGGTGCTGTATAAACATAATTGAATTGAACTGAACTGAATTGATCTGAAATATCGTAATAACATTCATTCTGACTACACACACTCATAATTCAGAGATTGATCTAGCTAATATTTCTGGTGTGCATTGGAAATATGTATTTGATACTGCAGTGCTGATGCCAAGGAACATAAATATCTCTATTCCCTATTTAATAAGTAAGATGTGTGCCATGTGTAAAGTACAAGGTTTGCAAACTGTGTGTGTGTGTGTATGTGGGGGTGGGTGGAGGCTGAGGGGGTGAGTGTGAGAATGTATGTGTGTGTGTGTGGATGAGTGTGAGTGTGTGTGTGTGTTTGTGAGGGTGGGGGCTGAGGGGGTGAGGGGGTGAGTGTGAGTGTATGTTTTCACCTTGGCAGGAGCATGGATCCATATAGTTGGGTTGAAGAGGATGTGGTCACACAGCTGTTTCAGCAGTGGGACTCCATTGGGCAGGTTGCTAAGGTAACGTGCAAAGGCCAGCAGGATGTCCAAAACTGGGCGAGTCACATGAATTTTGGAAGACTGAAACCAGGAAGTAAA
>PYXC01002287.1:87500-285000 GCA_015244755.2 Tenualosa ilisha | reverse complement strand
ATTGCTCCCCTGTATCAGTGGCACACATGATGGCTACTTATCTGAAGAGTTATCACAGCCCACTAAATCTGCCCATGTGCCCTGAACCTCAACCACTGGCTGTCTGCACATCACTCACACAAGCAGTATGTACCTCACCCAGAGGTCCAGACAGCTTGGGACCATGGAGACAATGTGTGTGTGTGTGTGTGTGTGTGTGTGTGTAGCATTAGTGGTGGCTTTTTTACCGTGTATGTGTGTGTGTGTGTGGGGGGGGGAGGGGGTTAATGAGAGAGGAAAGAGCTGTGTGTGTGTATGGAGGAAAGAGCTGTGTGTGTGTGTGTGTGTGTGTGTGTGTGTGTGTGTGTGTGTGTGTGTGTGGAGCAAAAAAAGAACAGAAAGAAGAAGACAAGGCACAGACAGACATCAGACAGCGGCAGACACATCTTATGCATGTCTGCCACTGTTAATTCTTCATTAATTAGCTGCTCCTGATTAATGAGGAATAAACACAAGGCAACCTGTCTCTCCTCAGTAATTACTGTCCATCGGAGGAGCCTTGTGCATCAGGACTGCAGCAGCCCCATTCTGAGCTGGAGAGCTGGAGAGCTGAGAGTTGAGAGCTGAGAGCTGGAGCCACACTGGCTCTGTGCGCCGTGGTTTTAATGTAGGGCGCTGTCCTTGGAGGGGGCCGCTCATCCACCTGCTCTTATTTACCATCACAAGGACTAGTGCTGACAAGCTACTTTTACACCCTTGGCTCATATTTAGAATCCCTCTTCACTCAGCATCCCACCGCTGAAGACTTTTCATGTCTTTATTTCTATTTATTTAAGGTTTACTTGACATGGACAACACACATTAATAAGCATAAAACACGGCTGTTTTACATCTCTTGCCTTTGCACAGGTGTTGAAAGGTCAGATGTATCATGTAACCTTCATTAGTTAGACTCGCATATAATTTTGAAATGTTTTAAATGTTGTTGTACAAAAACTTTCCACACAGACACAGCCATTCAGCCATTTGAGTTCGGTAAAAATGCCAAAGAGAATGACTTACCACTTTCATATATCTGAATATGCTCTACGTTTACATGAATGCACTCAGCAGATGCTTTGATCCAAAGCGACTTCCATTTGTCAACTATCAGTTATTTCAGGGCCAGTCTCTTCAACAGCAACTTAGGGGTTTGCTCAAGGGCACAATAGTGGCAAGCAGAATTCAAACCTAGAAGTTCCAGGCTACTAGCATGCTAGCCAGGTTGCTTAACCGCTACACTACCAGCGCTGCGCTACGCTACCAGCGCTATACTACCACTGCCCCTGCTACGCTAGCACTGCCCCACTGCCCCCACTACGCTAGCACTGCCCCCGCTACGCTAGCACTGCCCCCGCTGCTTAAGGCACTAGCATGCTGAAATGGTGAATTAGATTGGCTTCACCAGCTGTCCAGCTAAGGGCCTTACCTGAGTAAATCCATATGAATGGAGCTAAAGGGAGGAGACAAGGCTCAGAGAGGATGGAAACTGAAGCATCAAAACAGCAGGATGGATGGGAGGGTGAGCTCAGGCTGGGGGAGGAGGGAGGAGGAGCTGAAAGAGAGAAGGAGCAGGAGAGAGAGGGAGAGCGGTGGCTAAGCATCCCTAGAGACAGGTAGATGTCTCAGAGGAGTTAGGAGGAGGACAGAGGGGGAGAAGAGTGGAATAATAGATCCAATGAGGGAGGGATGGAGACAGAGAGAGGTCTCAGAGGAGTTAGGAGGTGGACGGAGAGGTAAAGTAGTGGAACTATGGATCTAATGAAGGAGGGAGACAGAGAAACGTCTCAGAGGAGTTAGGAGGAGAGATGGGGAACGAGGGAGACAGAGAAAGGAGGAGCGATGGGGAACGAGGGAGACGAGGAACAGAAAAGGTGAGGCATGGGGAAGCCATGAGCAAGCAATGAGAGGAGAGAACAGAAACAGCAGAGGAACAAAGGCTTGAATACACACTATGGCAGAGAGAGAGGCAGCTATCAGAAGAGTCAGCCAGCATGCGGGGGCAGCATGTGTTCCATCAGAGAGAACTGATAGTGTGCATATGTGTGTGTAAGTGTGTGTGTGTGTGTATGTGTGTGTGTGTTAAGGGGTGTGCACCTGAGTGGGCACAGTGTAGGCAAGGGGGGGTTCAGGTGAAGGTATGTGTGCAAGTGTGTGTGTGTTGCATGTGTGTGCGTGGTGTGTGTGTGTGTGTGGTGTGTGTTGTGTGTGTGTGTGTGTGTGTGTGTGTGTGTGTGTGTGTGTGTGTGTGTGTGTGTGTGTGTCAGACCTGCAGCATGAGGGCGTGCGGCGAGTGGACGAAGATGGAGGCGTTGTCTTTGGGTGAGGACTCCAGGCAGAGCTGTGCATCAGTGGCGCGGGGGTTGTAGGTGAAGGCGATGCTGGAGGACAGCTTGCCGTCATACAGCAGCATCTTATGATGCTCCGCAAACAGCAGGTCACTCTCAGCCTTGTACTTAAAGGTGCCCTGAGGACCACACACACACACACACACACAAACAGGTTCACTCAGTGAGATCACTGGCTGAACACACACGGTGCTCCTTTACTCTATCAGTCTGACTAGATAGATATACACACAGACACACAGACACACACATACACACGGCAAAAAATTAAAAATCCAGAGTGAAAGAATACTGAGAAAAAATCACTTAGGGTACTAAGTTGTAAAGTGTGGAAGTATTCATCTTCACACCAGTCTGGTGCCTTTTGCCAGAGTTAGAGTTACTGAAGCCACACTCGGTGCCAGTGTGCGCTACCTTGTAGCCGGGTCCCAGCTGATAGATGGCCAGGATCTGGGCGGCACTCAGGGCTTCGCTGAAGAGATAGACTGCCCCCATCTGCCCACAGAACACACGGTTTGCATCCGCCGTCTCAGACGAGCCCAGGAAACACTTATCAAAGGTCTACAGAGGCATGAAGAGAAGAGCAGGCAGAGAGAGAATGGGGTTGTTTGATGATGTAGAGGCAAAATAAAAAAAAAAACCATGTGTGTTGTTCTAATGGTAATATTTATTGCATAAAGAGAAACATTTCAGTAAGGACAAACACAAAGTCAGTGAGTACACAAGTGTGCAAGAATTGGCTTATTTTCGCCACTGAAGGCCTTTGAGAACAAACACTGCTGATGACTGATGTTCTGACTGAGCTTTTCACTGCATGGACATTATGTTGGGATAACCTGTCATGACTTGAGCAAACGTGTTCTTTCTAGCAAAGTCACCACTAAAAAAACACACACACACACACACACACACATATAAAAGCCCATAGCTTGGCTGAGTCACACCCCTCACTCCTGCTCATGTGATGTGGAGCGGAAGGGAGTGGTGTCCTCCCCTACATGTGATTGCAGAGACTGAGTAGAGGAGCCAGCAGGGATGCTGGGTGCTGAATGAATGGCCAACCACCACTCATCTCCACATGAGCTCATCGTACACACACTCAGTAGCCTTCAGGCTCAACAGCTGCAGGGAGCCAGGAGACAACAGCCAGGCTTAATAACCTCATACAGCTACATACAGCAGATGAGCACTGCACTGAAGCAAACCAGGAAACTACACTAGAACTATTTCTTTTTAGTAGATTTAGATTAGAGCAGTAGTAGATCTTTTTAGATTATTTGTGTATATTTATATATGAGAATTAAGTTTGTACAGTGAAAAAAAGCTGAATATAAGTATGACAACAGAAAAAGCACGCTTACATCACTTGTGTTGACAAACCAGGTGATTTCTCCATATGACGCGAGTTCCCCGTTGACATAACAGCTGATTTCACTGTTTTTCCAGCGGTTGTAGACGTGGACAATCGTCACCATGTACCACTGTGAACACAACAATTCAAATCAAGATTAATATTTACTAGTCAAATTAATTCAAAGGACATTCATGACAAGGTTCTATCAGTTCAGGGGAGCAAAGCATTGGTTTTCCAACAGAATGGAGTGAGACAAGTGACGAAAGGTGAACCTGTTCATGTCTGAATTTATAATACTGGAACAAATAGTAATAATAATAATAATAATAATAATAATAACAAGAATTTTTTCTCCATGTTTCTATCTGAAGTTGACCCTGCAAGTAGACATTAGGAGATTAGTAGGCTATATTATTTCTACAAAAAAAAAAAAATGTTGATTGTTGGTTTCGTCTCTAGTGATATCTAAATCAGTTGTCCAACTCCTTGCCTATAAAAAGTTGATTCATTAAAGTGAAGCACTAGGCTGCTTTTTGCCCTGGCGTGTGTGGGCTTGAACTGTGTTATTCACTGTGTGCGGTGTCAGCGGGCTACACAATGCCCAGGGGCTACAGTCCCTGCCCTCCCATTCTCTTCCCCACACCGCTGAGAAATTAGAAGGCCTTGGCATCACTGAAGAAATGGATCTGGTGGGTAAAAATAGAGCTTCAAAATCCCACAGATACTGCAGGTGCTCTGTGACTCTCTGAGGGATCCAAGAAGACAGGGACCTTAAGCAGAGGCTTGACTCTCCCTACAGGCTCCACAGAAAAGCAGGGTGGAGAACAGCTTCTACTTTTCATAGCCTGTGGGGTTTGCTCAGGTGAGCACTACACCACTGCTTCGCACAGCTTATGAACTCCATACCGCATAGATGGATGGCCATTGCATTTACCAAACACTTTTGTCCATATAATTTTGTGTGTGTGCATTTGTGTATAATGTCATTGACACTGTATATTGATTACATAGCGCATTATGATTGCTCTACTGTATAATGTCAGAAGCTTAGGGTAATGGGACTTCATTCTTCAGTAATTCTTGTTTTCACATTCTGTCTCTTGTGAACCAGCCAGTGGTTCCTCTGAGATTGCTGTGCCTCTCTGAGGACAGACAGATAGACAGACAGACAGACAGACAGGCTCTGTTCTCCTTCAGCACAGGAGTGATGAGGAGTAAAGAGGGTAATGTGGGGTGATGAGGAGTGATGTGGAGTAAAGAGGGGTGATTGAGGTGATGTGGGTAGAGTGAGGTGAGGGGTGATGTGGGGTGATGTGGGGGAGGGGTGATGGGGGGGGGGTGATGAGGGGTGATGTGGAGTAAAGAGGGGTGATGAGGGGTGATGTGGGGTGATGAGGTGATGAGGGGTGATGTGGAGTAAAGAGGGGTGATGTGAGGTGATGAGGGTTGATGTGGGGGGGGGGGGGGGGGGGGGGGGGGGGGGGGGGGGGGGGGGGGGGGGGGGGGGGGGGGGGGGGGTGATGAGGGGTGATGAGGGGTGATGTGGGGTGATGTGGGGTGATGAGGGGTGTTGAGGGGTGATGAGGGGTGATGAGGAGTGATGAGGAGTGATGAGGAGTGATGTAGAGTGATTAGGATTAAAGAGGGGTGACAAGGGGTGATGTGGAGTGATGTGGAGTGATGAACCCTACCTTCTGAGGCTTGAAATCGTACTTGACGCAGTGCTGGAACCCCTTCCCTTTGGACTTCAATGACGTGATGATCAGACAGCCACCCACAAAGTGTGCCGAGTAGCCTAGGCCTTTGTTGGTACGAAAGCTAGGGAGCAGAGGACAGCAGAGGGAGGAGAAGAAAGATAAGGCAAGATAGGAGGTAAACATGTTGCTCACTCAAACAGTGGCGCCTCCGCACAATTTAGTCAGGGAAACTGTAGTGTGTACACACACAGCATGCCTACTACATCACACACAAAGCAGTGTTCAAACACTCGTCCAAGAGCTCCTCCTGATAAATGAACACTATTTGGAGATAGAGAAGGGGTTGGAATCCATCAAGTAGCTTTTCATTTAAACGGATAGAGGCTGAATCTTTAGCAGATTTTAGAGCTGCAAGCTTATTGCATAGGTCCAAACACCTCCCTTTGAATAAATTAGATTTTTGACAGAAATTAATTATCAGCTGAAAATAGAACAAGGAAGGCCTTGATTTAATAACCATCAGAGAAGAGAAGAGGGGGAGTGGGAGAGTGGAATTGCATGTGAGTGTGTGTGCGTGCGTGCGTGTGTGTATGTGCGTGCGTATGTACGTGTGTGAGAATAAGAGGAATGAGACTGAAGGCGGTGAACCTCTCCAGCAGACACTTGTGTCCTATTCCCCTGCACCACACCCCTCCCAGGTGATACATACCAGTAGAGGTAAGGCTTGTCTTTGTCCACGTTGATGTTATTAAGGGGATCCACACGCAGCCATGTGTGGAAGGAGAAACCATTCTGATAAGGCCATTTTGCAATAGGAGGCAGGGCAATAGCCTGTTAAAAGGTGAGACGCATTCCGTCAATACAAACTCAGCCATGAGCAAACTGCCTATAACCAACTCCACAAAGGACAAGTTCCATGTCCAATATTTAACTTCTACTTAAGGTATTAAACCTTTAATACTAAGCACAGATATTCAGCAGAACACCCAGTGGTTTCTTCCCACTATTTCATCACCACACCGGACACACTGCACACTGACGATCTATTCCTCACACAGATTGAAATAGATGCATTGTTTTAAATGCAGCCCGTCCTGTGGTAGGACATTGTTTCCGCTGGCCTCTATCTCAGTCCATTCTAACCATGCTTGCACATACAGGTCTATTGAGACAGTGACCCACTCCAAATGTGCTTGTGCTTTGCTGTGCCCCATTTGCATTTAAGAGAACATACAGTATCTCAGCAGAGACCTTTGTTTAAGTGGGTTGAGCACAAACTGTTTGTGTGAGTGTGTGTGTGTGTGTGTGTGTGTGTGTGTGTTCACATTTAAAGGGTGCTTCACTGAAGAGCAATGTTAAAGACAGACATAATCAACCAGAGGCTCAAGGTATCACATTTCCATTAACCAGTATAACCATGGAGATGGGGACCATGCGCGTGCGCACACACAAACACACACACACACACACACACACACACACACACACACATACATACACAAATCAAGGAAGTACGCTGCAATAATTGATCTTCCACTACAAGCCCACGTCAGAGCTGGCAACTGGTCATCCCTAACAGGGGGCTCGCCAGTAGAGACCACTGAAAACTCTGTAATCTGCAGTGATAATAGATCTCAGCTCCACCCTCATTAGAACTGGGCTCAATTCCCAGAGGAATTAGGACATTCCTTTGTGTGCCCCCCTCATCACATGTTCCTATGAATGGGGGCCGTGGAGTACACAGAAAAGGCCCCCTTAAAGCACTGGATGGGCCAGATGGCAGTTTAGGTGTGTGTGTGTGTGTGTGTGTGTGCGCGTGCGTTTGGTGGGGCTGAGAGACACTGTTTGCTCGCAGTACTCCATCATCAGGCAGGCCAACAGTGATGGAGTCTGGGGAGTGCTTTGAGCTGAGGAGAAGCCTGGCTACAGTGGCCTGATTCACAACAAGCCTCTCTGCATGGCCTGAATCTCTCATCTGACTGCAGCATCTGGGAATGAAACTGCTCCAGTCACACTGATAAAGCCATAATTCCCTCAAGAGTCTTGCTGACTATCTGTCAGGTGTTATCTCTAACACCTAATAAATAACTCAAGCTGCAGCTGTGCTCTTGGTTCATCAGTAGTGGAGACTATTTTCACAAACACTTTAGCAAACAGAAGTAAACGACAGGAAGGGATCTGACACATCAGAAGCACAGTCATGTGAGGTGAGCACATCTTCACTTACCGCGGCGCTCTTCCCTGGGAAGCTGAAGAAGGAGTCTGGGCCATTTCTGTGAGCCATGGACTTCAGCACCGACAGCAGCTTCACAGCATGGGGAGGCTGGCAGACACACAGGGGGAGGGGAGGAGAGAGAGGAGCGGTCGCAGGATCTCACCACATGCTGATGTTCTGCTGAAGAGACTCAACCAGCCTATTTGAGTAGTGCACTGATCAGTGTGTGTGTGTGTGTGTGTGTGTGTGTCATTTTCACTGTGTGTGAGTACATAGCACATTATGATTAGCCTAGCCTCTGTGGCAGAGATGTGAAACACCCTGAGGTGAGACCTGGTGTGACCTAGGTTCGTCACATAATTACACACACAGACTACACACACTGATCGAGAGGAGGCTTCTGCTATCGGCTGCTGGGTCTTGTGACTTTCCCTACTGCCTAGTACAAGCTAGCGGCCAACAGGCTGGGGTCACGCACACCAGCACAGAGAACTAGCAGCACTGGGGATACACAACCTTGCTGTCCACAAAGATGGAGTGTTCCTCTAAGCAACTTGAATCCAACTGATAGTGGCACCCATATGAGTGATAGATCTGTTTTCGCAGAAATGTTTCTAATCTACAACTGCATTTTAAAGCTCACCCTATACCCTGATTTTAGAGACTCTTTTTTATGCATTTGAACAGTCTGATGAGATAACAGCACCCAGCTAGCTGGATCTGTAACAACATAACCTAGCCACAAAATGTCACACCTTTTGTTCCTGAACATATTTAGGATTTTTCGGCTTCCATACTCGAATTGGTCTATAGTCAGAATCAGTAAAATGTTAACTAAAGCTGGGCACAAGTTCAGAGACCCTAGCTGAACTGCATTATGGGAACAAAACAACTTAGAGAGAATAAATAAGAAGGGAAATGGGCAGCAAGACCGAAGGCTAAAGTTGTTCTGGAACATTCCTCATAGGGATCATAAGCAAATATTAGTGAGGGCGAAGGCAAGAGTGTACCCACTTAGTTTTTTCTGTGTGTGTGTGTGTGTGTGTGTGTGTGTGTGGTGTGTGTGTGTGTGTGTGTGTGTGTACCCATTGGCCTTTTGCTCCTTGCAGTTTGCTGAAGAACAGTTTGAGCTCCTTCACTGTGATGCTGTAGCTGGCCAGCACCCCCAACATATCCACCATCAGATCTGTGAGAGGAGATAAGTCAGGGTCAAGTCAGGACCAAACACATGCTGACAGTAACCACACATAAGGTCATCCACTAGCTTCAGTATTTCTATGCCATTTGTGATGCTTGCATATGATCAATATTAATACTACCATCTCGACATCTTGTATCTTGTCTCAGTTTGATGTGGTAAGCACAATGCAATGCATTAATACCAATAAGCACAAACTGAGGCTGATTTGATGAACTGTGTAAAACTTTAAAAACTTAACACCACACAACCCCACACTACAGACGAACACTATCCCAGTGGCTCAGTGCACAGACAAGGAGCCTCTCGCTGCAGGAATGCATGCACGTCTCCATGAAACTTCAGAAAATCATAGCTGACAGACTCTTTTTTAAAGGGAATATAATCTCCATTGCGATTTTACAAAATGCTACAAATTATTCAAGTGGCTTCTGCGTCACTGTGCCATGCTGCATGTCAATAAGTGATCAAATATTGCCGTCACCATCTGTTCTCACTGGGTGAATTCCACAGCACAGAAGCCGAACACACACACACACACACACACACACACACACACACACACACACACACACACACACACATATACTGTGGAAACACAAATGAATTCTCTCTCTCTGGGTCCAACTCTGAGCATTGCTTACAATGTTGCTTACAATGCTGAGTTTTGGTTACTAATTAAACAAATGACATCCACGCCTGGAGGCACTGCGGAGATGACTGGCATGGCTGCACATTATGGTAATTCTGCATTCAAAGAAAATGCTCACTAGACCCTGGGCTTTGCATCATCAACATCATAGTATAACACTGTAATATTGTACATCGCCTTGGATAAAAGCGTCTGCCAAGTGCAAATAAACACAACTGCCATGATGTTTTTTTGCGTCACAAGATTTGCTACTGCACTTTAAAGTGCTGGTTGGGAGTAACTGTTGAAATAGCTTGCTGAGTGCTGTCAGTAGGAGGGAGAACCAGAGAGCTGCAGATCTGTGGCCTGCAAGTGGATGCCTGCGGCTATGTGTGTCTGTTTGCATGCAGTCGTCTCACACAAGCACACTATGCATTTGCGTGCAGTCATCTCACACAAGCACACTATGCGTTTGGTGATTCTTTTTCTATTAGCTCTTGTGCTGCTTGTGTGTCCCCCCCCACCCCCACCCCCCTACCACAGGGCTCACAAGATGACATAGTGCAAACAGGTTCTAGATGCAATCTATTGGGAATAATGAGGAGTTCTTCCCACACAATGTATGAAATTAATACTTAAGAATGAACAAATCAAAGTAGGAGAAAATAGTGTCTGCCAAGTGCAAATAAACACGACTGCCATGATGTTTTTTTGCGTCACAAGATTTGCTACTGCACTTTAAAGTGCTGGTTGGGAGTAACTGTTGAAATAGCTTGCTGAGTGCTGTCAGTAGGAGGGAGAGCCAGAGAGCTTCGTGCAACACACACCGAATAGCAAACATGCTGCTTATGCTAACAGAGTGGCATCATAAGCTCACTTTCACTTCTGTTACTCACCCTACCATTCAGTTAGCGTTAGCATTAGCAGCTGGTTCACTATTTGGTCTATGTTGTTCCAAATCATTTCATTCCTCTGTCTTCTGACAGCACTTGGCAAGCTCGTACAACAGGGCTGATTGAAATGACTCCAAACTATCACCTTAATAGAGAACAATGATTAAAATACTTGCACATTTATTTGCACATTATTGTTTGTATTTTGGCAGAGGGTACGTTGTGATAATGTGGGATAAGCAAAGCTGGTCCTGCAGTATCAATGATGACCTCTCACATCATAGACTCACTTCTATCCATAGTGTCCTGTGCTGTGGGTATACCTGCAATCATGCTGTCTGTTTTGTCCACACGGTCCAGGACCTGCTGGATGAGGCCCACTTCCGTACAGGCCTGTAGGTTGCGAACACTTTTCTTCAGAATGGCCGTGAAGATGCTCCACACCTCCGCCTGGCAGGTGGGGTCACACTTGTCCAGCAGCTCCACCATGCAGCTAATGCTCTGGGCCTCCTGGATGATGAAGTTCATCTCAAGGTCAAATGGGCCTCCCACCAGCTAGACAGACAGTAAGGGGGTGGGGGGGGAGAAAGAGGGAGAGAAGGAGAGAGAGAGAGGGAGAAAGAAAGAGAGAGAGAGAAATATGAGATGCATAATGGATGCAAGTTACTACTGCAAGGTTTTCACAAAGACTACTTCTAGTGTTCCTTGTGAGGATGTGATGTCAAACGGTTTGACAGGCATCACTCCAAAGCTTGGGCTTTTGATGACAGAATTCTCATGACTGCACATGGTGACAGCGGGCTAAACACAGCTTATTCAGCGCAATCCCAGAGACAACACTGCTTGTGCGCCTGCAGCAAAGCCTGCCTAGTGAAAACAGTCCTCATGTCACTGATCGTTTCAGCTGGACTTAAAAGCATCTGTGTCGATGCTGGAGACCAGTGCTTCACTGCAAACACTGGATTATCATGTGATGGAGTCTAGTGAACTTCACCCAACCTGCCAAAGCCACATGCAGTCATCACTTCATCCCTGCGCAGGGCCAGACAGCACGGATCAGTCTGATCGCAGGCACCTATTTAAGGCCACTGTAATCTCCAGATACCATGGCAACCCCCACCACTGACAGTTCTGACCCATTAACCTGGATTCCCCTTTACCATTGATAGAAGATAGAATACAACAATACTGAAAGATGCTGTAGACAACAAACATCACAACAAACATCATACATGTCCAAAAACTAGACCTTAAAGGAGAAATCCTGTGAATCAATCCATAGCCCTGTTGTTTGAGATCACCAAGTGCTATCGGTAGGTAAAAATAATGAGAAAATACAACATCGACCGAATAGTGAACCGACACTAACACAACGGCTAACACTAACTTAACGGAGCATAAACACTCACATTCAGTTTTATTTTCCTATGCCCCATTCAGATAGTGTTAGCTGCCAGTTTGAAAGTCAGTCCTTGTTGTATCAAATTTCCTCTTTCTTTTTCCTAGAGACAGCACTCTGTGACCTCTAACACAAGAGCTCTGGATTAAATCACGTCAGATTTTTCCTTTAATTCTGAAAGGCAAAATGTAGGCCCACTAGTTTCATGTGAGCCTTTTGAATCTGGCTACTGTTCAAGTGATGAAAATAAAACAGCTTAAATTCATATCTTGGATTTTTCCATAACAGATGTACAGTCTGCCTCCTGGCCCCCAAGGTTTCAGCCTTGTGCAAAGCTCTTCTAGCTGAGGGAAGAGAGGAGCCTTTTTGGGGGTTGGTACACATTTGCATAAAGTCTACCAGTGAATGGAAAGGTTATCTGTGAGGGGCTGTGGAAACAAGGGAACGCTAAAATAATGTCCTCTGTGCCCTCAAATAAATTGAACAAGCAATGAAATGTCACACTTTTTCAAAATGTAACAGTTCTGTTGACACGTTTATTACTGAACCCTGCCTAATATGGAGAGATAAAAGCACTAAACACACTGTTATCAGAGTGATTTTGTCAGACTCAGAAGTTAAATCAACATAAGGTACAGGCCTAGACAAAAATGGATGTCAACTAGCAAACAAAAACAGGCAAAACAATTTCAGTGTGACCTCCAAACAGAATAAATCCTTTAACCATTTGATGGAAACGTTCCCAGCATCAATGAGAGAGAGAGCATTATGGCAGCAACACATTGTGAAAAAAAAACATTGTTTGCAGACACCCCAGTCTAACAAGCCAGAAGATAAAAGCAGTGATCACACTCTGACACAGGCAGCATCTCTGACACATTATCTCACTAATGCTCTAGGCGCTGCAGGAGGGGGGCCTGATAGCTAAATAAATTAATCAAATCAAATGATCTGGAGGAGCTTGAGAGGGAGAAAATGGAGCAAGTGAAAGGAGTGATTTCTTTCAAGGCATCCAACCCTCATCTTCCCCTGCCATCCTGAGTTCCATTAGAGCAACTGCCCATCCCAGCCTCCTTGCCAGAAAGCATAATAAATCACCTTTGCCCACTGACACTCATATGCTTTCTTGGAGTGGATGATGGTGGGGGGTTGGCTGTGGCTGTGGCTGTGCTGTACTGAGATGGTGCCACTGATGGATGATGGATGATTAATGGGTATTAGACTGTCCCAGAGTCACAGATCCATCACTGTCTAGCTCTCACCCTGAAGAGGAGGGGCAGGAGCAGGAAGAGCAGACAGGGGAAAGTCCTTTGACCCTCCCTTGTGAAGGTCATCTCCAGTAAAGCATTTTAAAAAGACTCTTGATGAAGACAGGACTAGCATGGTCTTTTCTTCTGACACCCACTGGTCCTGCTGCTACTGCTGCTGCGGCCTCTGGACTCAGGTGCCAACAAATGCCTGACTGGCTGCACTGTGACAAACCATTCAAACAAACCCATGCTTCCATCAGCCCACAAGCTAAATAGCAGCCCTCAACCTGACTAGTAGCCTACCCACACAGCCAAACAAAAACTCTGGCTCTGACTACACAATCAAATCCATAGTTCCATTAGTCTTGTTGAGTATAGTAATGAACAGGAAATAAATGAAACTATATAGGTCTAATGCAAGGTCCCCACAAAGAGGTTGTTGTTCCCTTAAAGTACTTCAGGAGAGCCAGTCCATCAAAGCCTTCTCTACTGTTGTAGTTTGATCTGCTGAAGTGAATGCAGCTTTTGGAAGGGGAGGGAATGTGTTTGTCAGCAGTGCATGGGAGTGACTGTCTATGGCTCAAGACTCAGATGCCAGCCCTCCCACTGAATGGAGACGTGCTGGTATGTGCAGACCATGCAGAGGGAACAGGAGCGTACAACGATTCACATTCCTCCCAAACTGACTCCTGATGAAAACCTAACAGGGACTTTAATTAAACCAAATTACCAGAGAGCTTATCAGCAGCAGGGCCAACCAAGTCACAGCTTTTTGAAAAAGCGTCTTCATCATCTTCAGAGGAACTGTTTAATGACCATGCAAATCAAAGGCACTTCCATATTTGTGAAGATAAAACTCTTATCAGCACAAAAGGAGAAAAGATGTGAGCAACTAATATCCCTGCATGTGAATTAATGTGAATGACGTAAAGATTTTAATAAGCGTTCAATTTGTCATGTTCCTCATTTCTTCAACTGGAGTTCCTCCAATGAATATTGCAATACAATACATACAATGAACACTGACATGTCATCGGTCTAAATAAATCCATCCACAGTCAGCCAAATTTAAAAAATTATATGTTTTTCAAGCTCACATTGCCATCAATCCATTTAACATAATTCAACACCAAAATCCATATTTGTTTCCATGACAGAAAATGTATCATCTTGGCTGTCTCTAATTGTGCTGAGTCACTGAAGCTCTGGAAACCAATTCCTACTGTCTCTCCAATTATCTCCACCCATAGCATAGCGTAGCAGATGCTAATCTGAGTTGACAAAAGCCCATAAGGGGGGAACCCCCCCGGGAGGCGGACAAATGTCACCCTCTCAATGCTCTCTTTCTGAGCGTGTGACATACAGTCAGGTAGGCTAGCTCACCAGCTAGCTATTTGCTAACTCACTGCAGAACACTGCAAGTCTGCCACTCAGCATGCACGTCCCTGCAGCACAAGGAGCTTTCAGTTCCTGAACAGGATGTCAGGTTGCACATGAGTTGCTTGAACTTGAGGCAGGTAAGATTCTCACCTGGCCCCACAAATCAGAGCATCTAGTCGGTGAGCTAAGGCTTTGCAAATTCATGCAATATTGTACAGGAACATGCAATCCAGTAAGATATGAAGGACAAACTCAAGGCTGCCTCACAGGGCAGCAAAGAAACACAACATAGTAAATATTTAACATGAGGAATGATGGCAAAAACAGCACAGATTACCACTATTAAATGATGGGACACCATGTGACTGACCTTTGATCTTCAGATCCACACTAGTCCACACAGCTGGCACAGTGATTAACTGAGCCAAGTTTAATGAAAGATTCTGCAGCTTCCTTGAGAAATAGTTCAAAATAACTTATGATGGGCCCAATGACATGCATGTGACCTCATTGTCTACTCCACCCATGGAGAACATATCCTACTGTGAGCAGAGGCATAGCACACTGCCATGAAATCATCAAATCATGTTCATCATCTCATCTGTGACGCCTAACTGAGAGGGCCATGGCAAATTTGCACTAAACACTAATAATAACCTCAGTGGCCTCTAGCTCCACATCTTCAAGGCGGCAGTTGCTCAGTCACTGTAGCCTCCCTGCCACCATAACACAAGTGCTAACACGTTCAGTTTATTGCATTTTCATTGCTAGGCCGCTACTGGTATGGTCTATTGTTATAGGTGTTATGTAGCATCTTACTTTCAGTTACACTCAGTTTCAGGCTGTCTTGAATACAACCATTTTGTTCACTTGTAGTGGCCACGCATCAGTGGTTCGTTGGCATGCTAACTTCCGTTGAAATATACACAACAAGGAGCTTAGGCATCACTTTAACCACTAACGATTTGGAGCACCCAGCTGGCTGGCACAGCACCCAAACACTCACCATACACCATCCTGCAACAGTGCACACCCTCCTGCAACCATGCACACTACCAAAAACACACAGACAACAGGAAGACTCATGTACCGCGTTTACTACTTTTAATGAGGCCAACTAAAGTAACATTTTGTACTTTTGTGCACATATTTCTGTCTAATAAAACATGCAGCTAATTGGTTTGGCATTGGTGCTTCTAACTGTATGACAGCTGAAAGCCATGTTATGGCACCCGGAATAATTTCTCAATCAGCATAAGTGAATTTCCTTTCAACCTCAGCGATGCACACTTGCATAGTCAAGCGACTATTACTGTTAACAACTGTTAACAACATGTGGACGAGACTCCTCAGTATGCAGGGCTGATGGGGCGGGCAGGCGGGCTGGAGGATGGGTGGCCTTCTTCTTCATGTGAGGTTTATGAGTGGATGTGGCCGGCAAGCTCGCTGGCTGTCTGGGTCAGGTGGGCAGGGCTGCAGGCTGGGGCTTTGTCCAGGCAGACACCAGATCCCAGAGAGGAAACTCAAGCCTCGCACAGCACCTGGAAGAGCCCCTACATTAATAATGAGGATGAGGGCCCTCGGTGTAAAACCCAATGGCTATCTGAGAGAGAGAGAGAGAGAGAGAGAGAGAGAGAGAAAGAGAGAGAGCATGTGCATGTTTGTGTGTGTGTGTGTGTGTGTGTGTGTGTGTGTGTGTGTGTGTGTGTGTGTGTGTGTGTGTGTGTATGCGTGGACTGAAGGTTGTTTGGGAGCATGCTTGTGAAAGACTCACAGACCGCATGATGTGCTTCGTCATAAGTTCACCCAACCCACACTGCCACCAGAACATAAAGAACACCCACAGCCCACAGACACTGACTGCAGCTTCTCCTTGCCACAAGTCAAGGAGCCTGTGCTGTGAGACAGTTACAGATGATCCAGAATGCAGCTGCACGATTTTCAACCAACCAAAAAGAGCACATCAAACCTCTGTTCATTGAACTCCACTATCTACCCTTAGCTGCTCGCACCAAATTCAAAATACTAATGTTGACCTACAGGTGATCTGCTCCCATAAACCCTAACACCCTCTTAAAGCCCTATGTTATCTCCAAGGGACGTTGTCTAGCACAGCCAACACCTCTAAACTGAACTTTTATTATGTAATTTGTATGTTTTAATATGCATGTAAACACCTTAGTCCTGCAAAAATCGAACTGAACTGGACTACTTATAGTCCGATTAATACATCTAGCCAAGATAATGCATCCTATGAACATGCTCTGTTCATGTTACACACCATCACAAGGCTATCTACAAAGCTTGTGCAAAATTCACAGTTTTAGAAATAGCTTTCATACAATTACGGAATTGCAATTTACTTCCTTTAATTCAAATCTGAATAACAATTTTACATCCTGTTTATAACCTCAATTCAAATTCGCTGAAGAATTCATTTCTGAACTTTGCTATTCATTTCAAATCAATTCAATTATATTTCTACAGCACCTTTTATAATAGTATTGTTCCATGGCACTTTCCAGAAGAGCAACAGGGGCAAGGAAAAACTCATTTATCTTTAGCTAGTCTAGGAAGAAACCTTGGTCAGATCCACAAAGGGGCTAACCCAACTGCCAGGGGTCATGCAGAAAAAGTACAATCAGTAGCCATGATTAGACTACGGGTTGTCCAAGGTTTTAGCTAAGCATCATAATAGTTCCAAAATACTGTCCTATAACATTACATGGTAGTCAACCCATAGGTGGTTATCAAGAATTATGGCTGGACAGTGTAGCAGTAGCCACACATAGTGTTAAAGTCAAGGACTGAGATGGGTCATGGGGGTAACAATCTACTTATCTAAACTAACTATAACATCAGTCTCTCAACAGCCAGTCCAGTCTGTGTGCTTTTTCATTCATTCATTATTCGATTTCGGAAGTGAAATGGGAAATGATAAATAAGTGGTTTACCGACTTTTCATTCAAATTCTGTTCACTGAATGAAAATGATCTTGTATTTCGCCTGTTTATGGTTAAAAAAGAAAATATTAACACAAGGAATAAAGAAAAATAAACGAAAAGAGAATGAAACTCCTGCGTTTGGACCTAAGCAGAGACTTTTTGTTGAGACATCGGGGTCTTTGATAAGCCCACACCCCAACCTCACACCTGTATGGCTGAATGGTCTGAATGATGCCCAGTATGTTCATTTTGCTCTTTAGAATCATAGCTGAGCAGTAAACTGAGGTAAACAGCAGGGTAGGCACATCATCACTGGCCAAGATTTTTCACATGGATTGCAACATGTGCCTGTAATCTGACGGCAGCAATCTGCATAAAAACAGAGTCGACTTTTGCCTTTTTTGCCCCTGGCCAGTTGAGATCACAAGACCCACACCCCCGCCCAAAATGAAACACTGTACTCATCAGTCAAGCTACAGTTTTTGTTCAGTGAGCATTAGCATTGCACGAGAGCACAAATGCAAGTGAATGCATAAATTAGCACATGTCTAGTTTGAGAGCAGGGACCCTAAAAAACTGTGTCCTTTGACTTGTTTAAGACCACTGCACTCATCAATGCCGCTGTTTGAACACAGCATGACCGGCCACAAACACACACACACACACACGCAAACATTTAGACATTTAGACAATGTTAAGACCGCCTAAGGGCAGTTTACATGTCATGTGAACATCATCCATTTCAAGACACTGAGATTTGTGTAACCAGATTGACAGTGCACAGTGACGGCAGTGGCGTCAACGGGTGTGCTTGGATAAGAGGTAGGCCTATATTATTGTCATCATATGCCTAGTTATTGTATTTTTGTAAAGGACAAACTGAGACATTTTCTTCATCACTTGGTCTCGCCTAGCTTGATGACTCAGCCTGTCACCTGTTGGCTCAGCTGCCTGCGGAGGTGACAAGTCAAATCAGGATGAACGGCGCACAGACAACGGTATAAGTCGAGACAAATAAATTAAAATACATATAAAAATAGAAAAAATAATCCAAAACTTAAAAAAAAAATTAACAACACCGTTTCTGTCATAGGAATAATCAAACTGGAAATTTGATCTTGATTCCAAAAATAGAATAATGAATGAGTGCAAAAATGCCCAGACCCAGTCCTTCTCCAATGTTCTATTTTGGCTTTGGTGCAGCAGAATCTTATCTGACGGTGGAGGCTGGTCAGTTTGTTTTGGGTGTGAACGTCCTCTCAGTAACATAAACAGCGTGGCCTAAATGTAGGCCTACCGCTTCGAAATCTCCAGCCTCTGCAGCTGCAACTCCGAGGCTATATTCCCAAGGCCCCCGTCATGACAGGCAATTAAACCCACAGCTTATGCTGCTGGACTTTCCAATCAAACACTTAGTCAGAGTGACACTAGACACAAAGTGGAGTGACGCTGATGACAGTAATCCTCTGCTCTGGTAAATGAGGACTGCTCTTTCCACTACTGACGATGTGTGAGTGTGTGTGTGAGTGTGTGTGTGTGTGTGTGTGTGTGTGTGTGTGTGTGTGTGTATGAGAGTGTGGGGGAGGGGAAAACTGATTATGTGGAAAGCAACATTTTTTTTCTGGTATTAAGTAAATGAAAGGGTTCATGCAGTGTGGGGCACAAGAAAAACTGCCTGTTTAAAAAACTGCCTGTTCAAAAAACATTCATGATCATGAACATCGCAAAAGTTTATGTTTGGATCATGTATCTGGTGGGGTAAGTGCACTCATGTTGAGTAAACTCTGGAACAAACGGTGGCTATGGGGGAAAAAGCTGTGAAACTGGATCTTGTCATCATCTGTAATGAGTTACTGTTTGTTGTGTGCGCAAAACTAGCTTAAATAGCCCTCATAGCCCATCCTCTGCATGACCTCAGCACCACACAGAACAAACACAGAAACAAAAGACATTCATATGGCTCAAAGATTCTATCTATACATTCATATGGCTCAAAGATTCTATCTATACATGCCTAAGCAACAACATTCATATTTGGGAAAAAATAAAATACAGGCCTAAAAAGAAATCTAAAAAAATTAACTAAACTGAACCATTACTTTATCTCTTTTGCTCTCTCTCTCACAAGAGGCACACACACACACAGACACACACACACACAGGCAGACAATGGTTTCTTCCTGGCTCTGACATCAACGGATAATGAGTCTCACAAGCCATTAACCATTAACTACGCTGTTCTTTTCCAAAGCACCATCAAGTCCATCTTGAAGTCCATCAGTCAGGATCAGTCCACACCCGACACACAGGTTGGGGGAGGCAGCAGCATCTAATGTGTGAAATAACATCCACATCTTCACATGGCCCTTCAAATTCCATGCCATGAACCATGTTGTCTTATCATCATTGGCTGTCATACTGATTGTTAACACAAAGACATAATGGATACTCTGTGTTAGACAGGTTCTACATCCATCAAATCTGGATCATTAATAGCTATCTAGCTAGCTGGTGCTGAAAGGCCCTCTGCTGCTAAAAGGAGCTGGAGACAGTAACAGAATGTGAATAGACTATTGTATTGACGTTATTTCAAAAAATCCTCTGCAGTTAGCATGTAAATCAACTAGCTTTGCACTATCTTTCCACTTATATCACATTTTTAAGGCACTGCACAGAGTCGTGCGCACAGCACACAGCATCTGTGGATGTGATTTGCCCTACATCCAGGACTTGCAATGCATCAGGAAGGTCAAAAGAATCAGTAAGGACCCCAGCCATCCTAGTTATGGACTGTTTAAGCTGCTATCATCTGGCAAGTGATATCGTACTCTGAAGGCTCAGACGAGCAAACCCCAGAACAGGTTTTTCCATCAAGCGACAAGATTTATGAACACTGAAACAGTGACAGCCTAAACCTGTGCCTGTCAGTCTTTTCACTACAACACTTTCACTTTCACCACGTGTGGCTGCTGTATTAAACACAGAGTGAGTGAATATAAAGCTGCACTCAAGGCGAGTCGACATCAAAAGTATTCCACAAGACCTTACACATAGCAGCTTCAAAGGTATAGTCTAACAGTCAAGACCTTACACATTGCAGCTTTAAAGGTACAGTCTAACAGTCAAGACCTTACACATAGCAGCTTTAAAGGTACAGTCTAACAGTCAAGACCTTACACATAGCAGCTTTAGAGGTATAGTCTAACAGTCAAGACCTTACACATAGCAGCTTTAAAGGTATAGTCTAACAGTCAAATCTGATTGCCTATTCTGTCAAAGTACGAGAACTGTACCACCAGGTCCTCTGTTGTCCACTGGGTGCTATAAAACATTCTAGTCTCCAGAGTAAATAACACACTGTCCTCTGAACAGGAGATAAACATTGGTCACAGACAACTGCATTCCTGTGCTACTAGTTAATGGTTTATCATCACCTCTGCAGCTGATACTGTACTTCCCCTGGTGAAGGGTGTGTGAACTAGGCCTCTGCCTTTATAGGTAGCACACACATTCCTCAGTGAGGGAGTGAAGAAACTACAATAACTCCCATCTCCCTTCCTTCTGATATCTGTCATTTTTCCTATGATTTAAGGTGTTCTTATAAGTCTGAGCAGCGATCATTCAAATCAATATGGCTTCATTATAATGAAAGCTGCCCAAGTAACCAATCGTCTTCCTTCATACAAGAATTCCAATAATAGGCTAAGCATCAATTAGACAAATCAGCACTCACTCACACCAACAAAACTAGACTTCAGGCTACTCTTTCTACTCTCGCTCTTGAACGCAATTGCAGTGGGGAATCTAAATTCTCTTCTCTTCTTCAGCATGGTTTACAGAGATGCATTGTTGGACATGTCTTCCATTAAGGCTCTTTCTTGGTTTCTATCACAACTCCTGGGATCTGTGGAAATGGAACAATCAGGGACCACAGATGCTAAATAGGCCACGCTACAGGAAGTGGGGAGTAGCAGACAGGAAATGGCTTGCATTACTGTGAAAGATTGGACTGTGAGGAATGGGAGAGGCTGACATACTGGCCACGCCTCAGACAGGGCAACAGCATGACCGAAGAACTACAAGATACACACAGAACAATGCTACAACTGCAGCTAGTCCACACTGATGAGGAGACTGTCCCAATCAATTTAACACTAGGCAAAACACTTGTGCTTCACTTTAATGAAAGCATTGAGAGTATTCAGATCACTGTAGACTAAAAATAACAGTGAAGTCTCTCTCTCATACACAGTGAGAGAGAGAAGGAGAGAGAAAAAGAGAGAAAGAGAGAGAGAGACCCATCTGCAAAATGACCACTTATTATACCAATTTGGTTTAACTAAAACATACAACAGATAGTACTATTAGGCCAACATGTGGCCATTTTGTAACACGTAAAAATCCTTTCAATTTGTCCAAACTACTAGTACGATAATTATGCAGCACTTAGCGGTCACAACAGGATGAGGAAGACACAAATAAACGCAGTAACTCCAACCTCTCTGCCTGCTTCCTGAGGCGCAGTATGTGTTGCCAAGGCTTCCTGTATCCCCCCAGAGGCTAGAAGGTAAACAGGGGACTTGGCTGAAGCGCAGCTCCCAACTACACTCTTGTTGTTGTTTTTCTCACTCTGAAGTCACCTCTGCATCCTGAAGAGGCTTCAGGAGCCTCGCTCCACTCCCACAACACCACTGGGTTTTAAACAACACCGTCAAGCCATAGAGGAAAAGGACAGGAGAGGAGCAACCATTTGACCTAACTGCTACAGTACAATGCAGCACTGCAAGAAATAACAATGACAATAATAATAATAATAATAACAATAATAATAATCTATCGGCATCTTTTGATCCTGTGAGGAAAATTTGGTCTCTGCATTTAACCCACTCATGAATTAGTGAAACACACACAGCACACAGTGAAGTGAGGTACACACAGTTGGGTGCCTGGGGAGCACTGAGGGGTTTTGTGCCTTGCTCAAGGACACTTCAGCCATGGTCCACTGGTCAGGGTTCAAACCAGCAACCCTTCGGTTACAAGCCCAAAGCCCTAACTAGTAAGCCAGTGGTCTGGACATGCACGTGTGTGTGAGTTTCAATGTCCCTGAGACCTAACTTCTGTAACACAGTGTTATTGGACCATGTCCACAAACATACGCATTTCAGCGCGAGGCCATCATCAGCGTGTATGAAGAGCGGTAACCCTAACCCTGTTCTTCCTAACTCCCTAAGCCCTGAGCCCTCACAGACTTAACTGACTCACACTGTAAAGTGAATGAGCTTGCAAGGCTGTATGTGCTCACCTTGCTGTTTGTATGATTGGGACACCAATTGTGACAAATCGTTCAATTAAGAGCACTGGTCACGTTGCAAACGTGTTTCGGTTCCCTTTTTTATGGCAGTTATTTACATAAGAAATTAATAATAATAATAAATAATAATATATACTCTTTTGATCCCGTGAGGGAAATTTGTTCTCAGCATTTAACTCATTAGTCATTTAACTAATCGTTAATTAGTGAAACACTCACAACACAGTGGTGGCATAGCAGTTAAGTAACCTGGCTAACGTGCTAGTAGCTTGGAAAATTCTGGGTTTGAATGCTGGCTGCCACCGTTGAGCCCTTGAGCAATGCACTTAACCCTAAGTTGCTCTAGGGGAGACTGGCCCTGATATAATTGATAGTTGACAAATTTAAGTCACTTTGGAATACATTACATTACATTTACATGTATGCATTTAGCAGAAGCTTTTATCCAAAGTAACAAAAAGACGATAAACATTCAAGCTACAGCACAATGAAAACTAACTAAGAACGCCTATTGCCTATTAAAATGTCCAGTATTTTGATATGAAAGTGCAATAGTGTAATAAAAAGTGCAGTATAGAGAGAGAGTGGAAGGTGCATCATAAGTGCATTCCTGGTATTCAGAAATTTAAGCCAGGAGACATTCTTGGAAGAGCTGGCTCTTCAAGAATTTCTTGAAGGTAGACAGGGTATCTGTTGTTCTGGTAGCACTTGAAAGGTCATTCCACCAGCATAGAACAGCAAATGAGAAGAGTCTGGATTGATCTGCGCAGGGTGTTGGCCGTGCTAGATAATGTTCCTTGGAGGAACGAAGGGGCCAGAGGGTGACATAGGGCTTAAAGAGAGTATTAAGGTAGTTGGGAGCAGATCCATCAATCAAAATGGATAAAAGTGTCTGCTAAATGCATAAATGTAGCACACAGTGAGGTGAAGCACACACTATCCCAGAGGAGCTGGCTGACTGCTATAGATGAGCCTGGGGAGCTGTGAGGTGAGAGTGTGCTGTCTTGCTCAAGGGCACTTCAGCCATGATCCACTGGTCAAGGATCAAACCAGCAACTCTTTGGTTACAAGCCCGAAGCCCGAAGCCCTAACCAGTAGGCCATGGCGTGAACATGCATGCAAGTCTGTGAGTTTGTAAGGTCAGACTGGGCCATATTCTCTTTCACTATGCCCTTGACATCAACAGTCCACTTGGAGAATAAGGGAGAGTATGTGACTCTATGTGAACTCTTTGGGGCATAGAATGGATGAGTATTGTACATTGTTCTCTGATGTTCAAATTTTATACTTTATATATTTGTATTCTACATTATTTAGGTTGGTGACTGAAATGGTCCATCTTGGTTAAATGCCGCCCTCTTTAGCAACCATAGCCTAACTATAGTTGATTTCCCTACTGTGATGTCACTGTGATGGCTTTGATCAAATTCACCCATTTCAGTGGCTATTTCTAAGTTCAAGATGTAGGCCCACATGAAGGAGGGAAAAACCATATCTGAAATTCATGACAACCCTGTGCTCATGCACAACCTCTCCTGATTCAACAAAGCCAAAATAAAAATGTTTTTCTATGCTATGTCCCCTTTAAAGTTACACTCTTGGGGGTCTCCTTTGGTTTACTAACAGTTGCATATGAATATGGAGTATCTGTCTGGTTCTAGGCCATGTGCAGACTAATGCTTTCCTATGACAGAGGAGGGCAGTAACATGAGAGAAGAGAAGAAAGGAACACAGAGAGATAGACTGCAAGAGAAAAGCAGGTCAAGGGTACAGGCAAGCTGCAGGTCAGTGGAACCCATGCTGGCTCCTGCAGAGATGTCAGATTCTTGATTAAAGATTACCTTGGAGTCTAAGGATCTGGGAAATGAGGCAAGGGAAGGTCTTTTCATACATCTGACTGAAAATGGAGTTAAATGAATCACAGGTACATTTCTAAATTCCATAAGCTATTTTCAGATGGTAAATACATACTTCTACATCTCATCAGTCGAAACTTGACATAATTTTGCATCAGTAGCCTCTCCTTTATTCACACTCATTTACTGCCACGTGTCATTAATAATAATAACACACACACACACACACACACAAACACACACACACACACACACACACACACACACACACACACACACACACACACACACACACCTTCTACCTGATCACTGTGAGTAATTCTACCCCACTGAGTTTGTCCAAACGTGGAAAGCAAACTTTACTTAACAAACTGGCTTTTTAGTAGCGTTGTGCAGATTCAGTATAGGACAAAGACTACTGGTTCAGCTGGCCAAATAGGACCAGTAAGTTTTTAGATGCACCAATTCACCTGCCGACTGCATGTTAAAGTTCTCATCCATCAGCTCACCTTGAAGTATCACAACAATGCCAATATTTTGCATAGCTTTGGGTGCCTCCATTATGCAACCAGTTGCCCATGTGGAGTTTTTTCAGAGCGCTGCGAGTGCTATTTGTTTAATGCAACTATCAAGACCGATGACAGTATTAGCCTATGTGCCAACTTTGCATGACTATATTGCATCATAGTGCATATCACCAATACTCCATATCACAGAACGCATCACTCGCAATGCTTGTCGATAAAGCCCAGCCATAAACTGTGGGCCTTTATGGTGTCTATTTGGGTAAATGGTACTCCAATCAAGGTCCAGCCAAAAGCCTGAGTGAGTCACCCACCCACTTTGCGTAAGTGCAACAAACACAAAAAATACCCTGTGCAAAATATGAGTGTTTCTGATGAAACATTTCACGGAAGCACCTATGCAGAGTACTAAGGACATAGTAAACAAAATGAATAGTGTGGTCATAGGCTACTGGGTAGTTAGCAGGAAAGGCAAGGGATTAAAAAATATATATTTTGTATCAGGATCCATATAGACACAATTTATCTCAACATCAACTTTCAGTACCAACACAGGTCCCTGTCTGGATTGAGGACAGTCTGTACAATTGTGTCCCCACATAAGGCACAAGGGTGCAGGACATGAAGCACTAGCCTACTTCCATTTACAGATACCCCAAGGTGGGGCTTGGCATTATAAACTCAATACCCTTATTTTGCAGATCTATCAGTGATGATAAATCCACAGTAATTTCACTTGTGGCAAGTTTCAAAATAACGAATAATGAAGTCCTCTGATACATTCATGAATCTAATATGACCTGATCAATGCAATGTCCACATGGATACACTTGTTCTTTTTGCCCTCCTCATCTATACCACCCCACCAGTTTGGTTTCCTGATGCAGAACAATTTGAAAATGTTGTTTGCTTACGTTGTTAATTAAGCAGAGGTGAATAATTATTTCACTGGCGTGAATGGACGTGTCAAGAGTACCCTGCAGAGAACCCTCCACAGAGACGGATTTCAAGACCCGTGTGTGAACAAAGTTTCTGTTTTAATACTCTGCATTAAGGTGAAATGTGGCTGGTGAAAATGGCCCAGTGTAGATGAGGTCTAAAGAAAATCAATGCACTGTGCCACCTGAGCGTCTGTCAGCACAAGGCCACAGCCTGGAGCTGTAACAGCATTATCTGATCCCCCCACTGGACATAGAATGGCACTGCCACAGCATTCTGGCAAGCAGACAAAATGCTCACAAAGCACCCCACCCCACACACACACACACACCTGTGTGACATAGGCTGACATCCCTTGCAACAGACATCCAAACTCACCTATAGCCACCCATTACAGCGTATTATCAAACCGTATCATTAATCTGAAACCATAGACTCTTTCTGCCCAAAACCGCGAATAACTACTAGATGCACACAGCATGAAACTGGCAATCATACCATGTGTCAGTACATTTCAACTTTAAGATTTGTTTTCATGTGTTAGTGAAAGACACAAGAAAGTGTGCATGCGAGAGAGAGACAGAGAGGGACAGAGAGAAAGTTGTGAGATGTAAGCAGACGGATCTGATGAAGCTATTTAAGGCAGTTGGAAATGCTCTACTTAAGAACACCTAATTTTTCTCCTGACAAACCTGCCTCAAAGGAAGAGCAGCGGCATCCATATAAACCTGCCTCAAAGGAAGAGCAACGGCATCCATATAAACCTGCCTCAAAGGAAGAGCCGTGTCGTCTATATAAACCTGCCTCAAAGGAAGAGCAGCACCACCCATATAAACCTGCCTCAAAGGAAGAGCAGCACCATCCATATAAACCTGCCTCAAAGGAAGAGCAGCGGCATCCATATAAACCTGCCTCAAAGGAAGAGCAGCGGCATCCATATAAACCTGCCTCAAAGGAAGAGCAGCGGCATCCATATAAACCTGCCTCAAAGGAAGAGCAGCGGCATCCATATAAACCTGCCTCAAAGGAAGAGCAGCGGCATCCATATAAACCTGCCTCAAAGGAAGAGCAGCGGCATCCATATAAACCTGCCTCAAAGGAAGAGCCGTGTCGTCAATATAAACCTGCCTCAAAGGAAGAGCTGTGTCGTCTATATAAACCTGCCTCAAAGGAAGAGCCGCACCACCCATATAACCTGCCAAAGAGGAGCAGGGAAAGACACAGTGCCTGGATAAAAGACATACATGGCCTAGAGTCTGAAGACAAAAGGCCATTTCTATCAAAGACATGGCAGATATTTAGGGTTTAGGTGAATGGTGTCACATTTCTGGCAGCTGTTGGTGTCCCTTACTAGGACAACAGAATGGTAGGGTAGAATCATCAAATATTAAAATTTTCTCTGACATTTTCTGCTAATCCCCATTAAAAAAGATCTTGAGTGTTCACCAGTTAGAAACACTGATGAAACTTTTCTTCACATATCTGGCCTAAATGAATACCATAGCTTCTCTAAAGGTTATGTGAGGGTCTGCTGTGCTGAAACTACTTTCTGTGCCCGAGAAAAAGAGTGTCGATCACTGCTCATCATCAGAAATTTTGGAAGAGGCTGACAAGAAACCTTATGTATCCCAGAGCTCATCAGTTACCCTCAGGCATGACCTTACATGGTTTCCATGACAACTCACAAAGGTAAAAAGGTAAATGAATCCCTCTGTTGTACCACCACCCCCATTCCCACTCCTACAGACACATTAGATCCATCCCATACTGAACGCAGGTAAAGGCATGAGCGAAACAGCAGACACTTTATAGAAAAACAGGCAACACACTTCACAACTATTCTCAAACAACTGCTGTTAGGTAGCCCATGTAGAGGGTGAGTCATCCACAGTTGGTTTCATCAAATGAGGAGGTTTAAGAACTGTATGAGGAATTAGGTTAGCGGCAAACTGTAACAACAAATGACTGTGACTAGGAAGTGACAAATAAGAGAGATATTCAAAAAAACAAACAAACAATGCCAAGCCTGGTCCCCCTGAACTATCTGTAAGCAATCTGTATCTCCATAATGAGACAAACGTTGGTTGGGATGAATGCTGTACACCTCAGTAGTGTTGCCACAGTGACAAAGCAGTTTTGCAGGTTGCATGTCCTCCTGCTCCTCCTCCTGGCCCCCTCTGCCCACCCCCATCCCACACCCATTGTGTCAGTGCAGCTACAGTTCTCTCCTCTTACTTCCTTATTGGTTTTCATTCATTTGGCACTGCATGCTCTGCTGTGCCCATGTCTAACACTAGGCCCTACTTTTGTGGGATCGCCTTATCACTCAAAAAGGAATATGGTTGGGCTACAAGGCTAATGCAGTGAAATAAACTAGTTTGGAAAAAAAACAAGGACTTTATTCCAGCTTCAATTTCTATGATGACTGTATGGAAAATGGTAATCTAACTTTTATGGCTACACTGCCTGGATATTTCCAAACAAGTAAAAATTATAACCTTAAATTAGCAAATTCACATAATTTACTAAGAGAAAAGTCCACAGTGTGGCTTACTAGACTGTTGGCTGTCACCAGTACCACAATATTAACATAGGCTTACTGCCATGGTGTAGTTAGGCCTACACTGAAACAAGCATGGCTAATAGCGGTCGTGATGACTGGACCACCAAGTAGACCTATGTTGATATCAGCCACCGTGCATCAAATAGGCCTAATCTCATCAAACAATCAAAATACACATTAACTACAGCCAAGTGGCCCACTATTGGAAAAAAATGAAATAATTTGCTCCCTGGCAGCTGTGGTAAAACTGTTCCAAAGACCTATTCACTGAAGCAGTTTGTTGTTAATGTCAACATTTTATTCAGATTTGCTCAAACTGCAGCAGCCGATTAAAGCAGCACAAATGTGGGTAAAAGACATTGCAACGTTAGCCTAAATAGGATACTGACTTCCTAAATAGGCAACTGACTTCTAAACAAACAACTGCGGAAATTCACTCAGACCATGGCCAGTCAACAACAGTCTGGGTGAAACATTAGGCTATTTGCCCTAGGTTACTGTTTTATTACCCCAGGCTATCTCTGAAAAATGGCATTTCCTTGTTAGCGGTAGGGGGTGCACAGAGAAGGGTTCCTAAGTCAAATTTCCAATGGATCGTGCAAGTGTCGTGTAATTCGGGATAGCTGAGTAGAAGTAATGAACGACTATTTTAAGTAACCAACTCATAATCAGCTTACCAGATTGAAGACGGTTTCCACAATGTCCCGGTTCGAAACTTCCCCAACGTCCACTAGGCCCGCAAGGACAGCAAATTTCATTTTTATTCCGCGAATAGGAATTGCAGGATTGAGCGACATTGTGGCCATTCTCTCGTCCTTGCCACTGTCTCCCATTTGTGAAGTAGACGGTGTCTCTTCACTAGCCATTGCTAAAGAGGAGCAGGTGGTAGTAACAGGTAAGGCACCTGTTCAACCTGTAGGCGGTCACAGGAGAATCGATGAAAAAACACTTCGATATGCTCTTTCCCCCTTGTTAAGTAAGCACCCTAGAAGCAGAACAAAATGTTGTCTTCTCCATCAAAACACTCCTGTTTGTCACAAAAAGCCACTCGCAGTCTGAAAGGTTGCTATGAAAGCGGCAAGGTAGGAATTGAAGTCACTGACTGGAGTTGTCACGGCGATTCCGGCGAAGTCCAGTCTCCTCTGTCTAGCTGAAACTTGATAACAGCCACTGTCGAAAAACTGCACCGGCAGTCGCAGCATAGAAATAGTCGTCTCCAAACACTGGCAGCCGGCACAACTAGGCTATGAGTTAGCATCCATTTAGACGCCCTGTCAAAATTTAAGTGAACAGGAAACTGTGACTCTCATTTCGGCGACAGACTGCAAGAGAACTTACTGCTATGACAGTATCTCAGACAGGTACAAGGAGCGTGGCTGTAGCGAAACTCCCAAATGTAAGGCAAGTCTAGGGACAACCTTCTCCCCACCGGTCAGAGGACAAGAGTCCTCTTGGTTTCCCCGGTGGAAACTACTATGTTTGCGAAAGGTCTCCGTAATAACCCAGTTACAGCGTCATCTCTTCCTCATTCACCTCCTGCTACAGCCCATCTCCGCCATGACAGTGTTCTCTCTCTGCCTAGCTGAGCATGCGCAGTCGGTAACAAAACGTTGAACTAGACTGGCTCAGGTGTGTTCCAGGTAAGAGTCGCTTTCTTATTCGGGGCGTCCAGACAGTGACACGAGGACAAGTCTTTGCCTATATTACAACAATGGGGATGACGGGAAAATGAGCAGATCAAGAATTGTCTAATATTGCCCTAAAATTCAACTGAACAACTGCCTATGCCATTTGTCTCGTTAAAATGTAGGCAAGCCTATGTTAAGCAATAAATTATACATCTCAGTGTTGTAGTAGGCCTGTCAGCTTTTGTCCAATTTCCTTCAGTTAGCCATACAAAGGTCAAATCAAATTATTATTTTTAGATTTATATTGCCGTGCATGCATGCAGATGTCCTGAACTAACAGCTGGTTGGAGGAAAACGCGTCAGCCACTCTCGTTCAGTCAGTGACCCAACAATTGTTAGTTAAAACATTTTTTATACCACAACTATATAATGTAGTGAAATTTAAATTGCATGCAGTGAAATGGTAGTTGGTTTCAAATTCTCAAAGACCACTTTGAGACCAGACTTTTTTTTTAGCCTAAAGGCCTACTCACAGTAGATGAGCAAATTTGCATTTGTTCTTGTTTTTTGTTTTGTTTTATTCAAAAATACAAGTCACAAGCACAGGCTTATATTATCAGTTCATTAAATAGTCGATACCCTACATAACTATCAAATCTGAACAGAGGAATTATGGTTTGCCATGCTCAAATCCAATATATGGATCATAACAAATGTCATAGTCTAAGAAAGGGGCATCTCAAGAATTTTAAAATTAAATAAAATTGAACAGGGAAACACGTGGTACATTTTTCTCTTCTAATGTAAAAATTCCTGGAGATGAGGGGGGAGTGTGTAGCCTACCAGACTTGATGAAACTATTATTAGTCCTTTTAGTATTCGTATATCAAAGCAACACTATGTAACATTTCACCACCATTTGAGGTATTTTATATTTATATATTTTATCAGACTTCCTTATACCATCTCCAAATCAATTTGGATGGAATAGTCATATGAATGTGTTCATATGATATGAATTGCCATCAGCCATCCAGGACAGGCTTATGTACTGCTCAGCTCGAGGTGGAGGGTAGGAAATAGGCTAAAAGAAGCCCTTTTACAGCATGGCTGATTGCCACAGTAGCCTATCCTCTGGGAGTACAGAGTACAGTGCAAGACTTTGTGAGTTATTTGGAAGGTTTTCAGTGACTTTTTACTCCAAAACTTTACAGCGTTGTTTTAACATACAATGTAGGCGAGTTAGGATCTGTAATTGCCCATGTTGCATCAAAGTCGGTACATCGTGGAAGTACTGGATGCAACCACGCGATGGCAGCAGAGTTCAAAACATGTTTTGTATTTACATCGCGAGAGTTGCGAAGTCTCGATTCCCGCTTAAGTCTCGCGGTATTTCCTCGTTTCCTCCTCTTTCACTCCCTGTGTTCAACATGGCAGTCGGCAAGAATAAGAGACTGACCAAAGGTGGCAAAAAAGGTGCCAAGAAGAAGATGTAAGTTTTTAAATATGTGTCCCAAATGCGTTAACAGAGTCTTCTAAGATAGTTAGTGGAAAGTGTTGGTTGAAAATACGACGGATGAAGCCGATATTGTAAGGATTATAATGGGTAACGTCCTCAGCTAGGCTTGTGTCGTTGCTGTAACGTCAAGGGTTCTGTGGCTGCTTCTCCTGTGTAGAAATTATATTGCCATGTAACACTGCAGCCTCGCGATTTAGTTAAGAGGCTTTGAAAAGGTTGGAGGAAAGCCAGTTGTTTCTTCGGTCGACAAAGTGATGTTAAAATTAGAGATAAAGATGGTAATCAACGCTCAGCCATTAAGCATGTTAGCAACCGTGCAGGTTAACATTAACGCTAGTACTTGAATGGATAAGTTTACCGGTGTTGATTCAGTAAGATGGCGAGCGAGTTCTTTTCTTTCCTGTCGAGACATCTACAAGCAGGTATTGTTTAGCTTACATTTTTGACAAATTATTTGTTATTGTAACCTCATGGCGGCTTCTCAATTTGGCTAACGATACTTTACCTGTTAAGTCCTTTGGTTAGCTAAGTGCTAACTGGGGGTTGTTGTCGGCCACTGCATGTGTAAAAGTACTTACGGCGATCACGAAAATATGTGAAATAATATCTGTCTGATGTTAATAATTGTCCTGTGGTCGTTTTTACAGCGTTGATCCCTTCTCCAAGAAAGACTGGTATGATGTCAAGGCACCAGCCATGTTCAACATCCGCAACCTGGGCAAGACTTTGGTCACCAGGACTCAGGGAACCAGTAAGTATTAGATTATGTTTCTGGTGGAGGAAAATGATCAAGTTTTAGTGATCTTCTCCATATCTTTAATCTGAACAAATGATGACAGCAGTTTCGGTCCCAAATGAACATCATTGATTACTATATTCAATGAGATCGTCTGATGTTCCATTGCCGTGTCTGATAGCAGCTAGTTCTATTATGGTCTGACATTTTTTTTTTCTGTCTACAGGAATTGCCTCTGATGGGCTGAAGGGTCGCGTGTTCGAGGTGAGCCTTGCTGACCTGCAGAACGATGAGGTTGCTTTCCGCAAGTTCAAGCTCATTACTGAGGACGTGCAGGGCAAGAACTGCCTGACCAACTTCCACGGCATGGACCTGACTCGTGATAAGATGTGCTCTATGGTCAAGAAGTGGCAGGTAAATCCACATCACGTTTGTTATGGGTCTCTGCAGCAAAGCAGGTCATACTGAGAACTGGTCTTTCTCGTATGCTCTTTGCACTGGTTCAAATAACCTGAACAGTATTCAAAACTTGACACCGCTGGTAACGGGTTGAGGGGGGGGGCAACCTTTTCACTGTTACACCGCTCAACATGCATGCCACAGAGCACCTGTCTGGAGGTGTGAAACTGCAGCCTCCCACATCAACATCTTGCTATCACATAATTTGTTGCAGGCTGACATAACTGTTGGATAAGTTCTTGTTTTGTGATTGATAGTCGAGTAGAGCTGTTGTATGTTCAGACAGCCTCTCTTTGCCTAGTTCTCTCCCTCACAATGGATGCTTGGAAGGAGCTCTGCCTCTTCTATTAGACCTATGTGATTGGTGACTGCCTCTTGAACATATTAACATCAATTTAGAGAGAGCCCTGGCCCTTTTCAACCCACAGCCCTGTTTGAGGCCATGTAGTGCTGGTGGTAGTTTTCTTTTAAAGGATGCTTTGACATTAATCAAAATTCTAGACATGTACTGACATTTCATTGTAGCAGGTTGCATGGGTAACTAATCTTGAAGTTTTACATCTAATGATGCATTCTGTGTTCCAACCTTTCTTTCTGCTAGACCATGATTGAGGCTCATGTTGATGTGAAGACCACAGATGGGTATCTGCTCCGCCTGTTTTGTGTGGGCTTCACCAAGAAGCGCACCAACCAGATCAGGAAGACCTCCTACGCCCAGCACCAACAGGTTCGTCAGATTCGCAAGAAGATGATGGAGATCATGACCCGTGAGGTGCAGACCAACGACCTGAAGGAGGTGGTCAACAAGTTGTAAGTAGTGAAAAAGTGAAAGCCATTTTTCCCCTTAAAAGTGAGTTGCGAATCATGTAAACATTAGTTATGGTGCAGCTTTGCAATAACTGCAGTTCTTTTATGACTTCTAGTTGTTTTTACGTTAGCTTACACTTTTGTTCTGTTATGGATTTAGTAGTTTTGTTTTTTTTTGTGGATTTCGTTGTTTTCATTAAGCTTTGCCTGCAGATCTTAAACTACTGCTATGTGTCATTTAACTGTGCGTGTTTGATTTGGCATGCGTTTTGCGATGTAGTTAAATCAGTGGTTTTGAATGTACGGGGTTGATGTAAACACAGTTACATGGTTGCTGTTTGGTCTTAGGATCCCTGACAGCGTTGGCAAGGACATCGAGAAGGCATGCCAGTCCATCTACCCCCTGCACGATGTGTTCGTCAGGAAGGTGAAGATGCTGAAGAAGCCCAAGTTTGAATGTGAGTAACGCTGATTTCAGGAGATCAGTCACTACATACAAGCATGTGCTGCAATGCAGTGCTCTGTCCACTAGAATTTGAGACCAGAGCTCCTCTGGTTTTATCCCTCCTTGTTTTCCTTAGTGAGTAATTTTCACATTCTAGTATTGTAATGCTATTGATTCTTGTCCTCTCTGTTCTATCATAAACTGTTTTCTAACAAGCCCTTATGCATGCTTTGACTCAGACTAGTTGGACTTGTCTGGGAACATGGAATGACTGTTTTGGTCCCAAATGAATGTCGCTGATTAAGTGTGCTTTTGATGTCTCCATAGTAACTGGTGGATTTTAGTCTACGCCTTGTATTTATTTTTTTATTGGGTGTTCCTTTGTGGCTTGTAATTTCTCCTAAATGATGGTCTAACTCTGCCTGAACTTTTATCGGGGTGGTATGGCATTTAGAGAGATCTCTGGTACTTGTGGTCAGGCTCTGACATGCGTGTTTGTTTGTGCTTGTGTGTAGTGGGCAAACTGATGGAGCTGCATGGAGAAGGAGGTGCCAGCAGTGCTACAGCCAAGCCCACTGGCGAGGGAGGAGACACTGGGGCCAAGGTGGAGCGTGCTGATGGCTATGAGCCCCCAGTCCAGGAGTCTGTCTGAGCTCAAAGTGTTGCTTTGAATAAAAAATGTAAATTTAAGACTAAGTCTTTGTCTTTTTTTCTTGAAGGATTTCATTCGGTTAATCATACTTTGATTTCAGTAAAGTATTCATGTGCTCATGTCAAATTGGAACATCAAGTGAGATAGAAATGTTCTAAAACCAGCATGAGTTGTATTTAGGCCTCATAGAGGTAAGACAAAGCTAACATGGCATCAAAAAAGCTATAGTAATAAAGTTTTGAAGTTATAACTTAGTTATTTTTTGCTATGCTGGTTTACAGTGAAAGACTGCTTGCTTGGAAGTCCCACGTCTTATAGGTCTAAGTGTTCCTCATGAACTTTAACTGTATAGCACAGATTAGTGGTAATTAGTGTAAGACAGACGTTAAAATTGAAACCAGTCACCTAGAACCAAAACCTGTCAGCTGCTCTGCAATAGCTTCACTGACACCCCAGTACCCTCACCATCTGGACCAAACTGAGGTGAAAGGTGCAGTGCTATGAGGGTGCATGAAGGTTTGTCAGTCTGTGACTATAATGGACATGAGCAGAGAGTATGTGGTGCTCTCTTTCTACATGAAGTACAACAATCGACCATACATAATTATTTGCATATCTGTATTGTGTGGGGAGTGGCGGAGGTGGAAAAATTGTAATGAAGTAAAAGTATCTTCACTTTGCTTAAATTTTTCCTTTCAGGCAGTATAGTGTGCAAACTTTGAACACAAAGACAGGGCCATTTCTAGCCTTCAAGTGCAACCTGGGTTTAGCACGGGCCGAATGAAGCATGATTTTAAAGAAGAGCAATGGAAGTTCTTTGAATGAAAAAGGGCTTATATTTTATCCTACTAGACTAGTACATAGGCTAGACTGTGTAAAATGATCACAAGGGGCTGACATTGCTTTACAGGTTTTGTATTTCATTTCAACTGAAATTATGCAGTTGAATGTTTATCTGATTCATAGTTCATTTGCATAGGCCTTTTAATAGCAAAAAGGGGAAAAGTGGATTTTTGGTGACCGCCACTTTCAGGTGGTGTCACAGAATAGGCTACACTCCAGGGCTCTTATTCTTGCTATTGTCAAACTGCTTTTTTTGTTGGCCAACATCAAGTCTGTACAACTTTGTTTTAAGTAAAATACTGATACAAGACCTGAAATACTGTTAAGTCCTATATGCACTTTCAGATGTTGATAAATGTAAAGTGCAGTTTAAATAAAAGGTAGTATCATTCTAAAATGATATATACAATTGTCAAATAAGCAGGCAGTATGAATGTGGGCTTGCAGTGAATGGTCTCGGATCACGGCCTGTCTGATCATGATAACACCGTGTCACACACATGTTAATAATGACATAACTGTGTGTACCCTGCATGACTAGTTCCATAAATCTCATTAACTGAAACACTCAAGCATTCTGACCATCCAGAAGAATCCACCATTTGATTAGTACATGTTAATAGTGTATACGTAGGCAAAATATCATTGTTTTGATTAGTACATGTTAACAGTGTATACGTAGACAAAATGTCATTGTTTTGATTAATACATGTTAATAGTGTATACATAAGCAAAATGTCATTGTGGGCATCACTAGTTACAAATTCCAACTAGGAGAAATGCCATCATGAATATCTAAAATGCAATTAAACAAATAGGCCGTGATTTGATTTGCTTAAATATCAAAAGTCCATGCTGTACTATGTTTACGATATTGTGTTTCCTTAATGGACACCCCTCTAAAGCATGTCCATGACAAACAGTGTTTTGTTAATGAAGTTCATTCTGAGACAAAGCACAGGCCATGCCAGTCACCTGCTGTTCCTTTAGAGAGACATACATGGCCACAAGGGGGAGCAAGTGTCATGAACCTCTACTACACTGGTGTTCTGTGGAAGTGGAAAGTTTTTTTTGTTTTGTTTAAAAAAAAAAAAAAAAACACTTGATTGATTTATGACTCACATCCTTGGTAACCAAAAAATAGGTTTATTCAACATTGTTCACTACAGAAATCATGACAGATTCATATGCTAAGATACGATCCCATATCAATGCTTTCACATGCATATAAATACATTATTTGTAAACAAAATACAGGAAAAAAACATGTAAAAAAGTAGTAGACAGATTCTTCTCTGAAACAGAAATACTGCAGGCATGGAAGGTGACAGAGCGTAGCAGAAAGCAACAGCCACACTAATTGGCTCCTTTCAATGCCATCAGTTCAGGCCAAGTTGTTTCTCATGGAAGACTACAATTTTGAATAGATTGATGATTGTTCTAGTGAGCTACCATCAGCACTTAAAGCCTTCTGCTCATCAGGTAATGGGCAACAAAGGATTGCTTTCTTCCATGGGGTCCTAGATCAGAAGCACTGTGTTGAGAGAAAAAGTAGTTAGGGTGGGGGCAAGGGTTTTAAGGCTATACTGAGGCTGGGGTCACTAAGACAGGCCCAATGTGTTGGGAGGGAGGTGGAGAGAGAAGGGTAAAAACAATAATTTTCTTGTGGTAAGCTGGGGTGTGTTTCCCAAAACCATAGTTCACCCATTTCCAACCAGCCAAGTTGCTAACTGGTTAGCAGCTACGGTTTTAGGAAAAACACCTGCTGACTGTGTGTGTGTGTGTGTGTATGTGTGTTGCTTACCCAAGTTACTGACTTCAGCTGAATTGTACAAACGTTTTAGGGAAGATGCCCTCTCTGCCGTTGACACGTCCACTGCACCATTCCTCGTCGAGATGTGCTGTTACCAGGATACGATCTCCCTGCTGGAAGGGCAGATCATCCTCTGCCTCAACAGTGTAGTCATATAAAGCCACTGCCCACTCAACTCGTTCAGGTTCTGCCTGTGGACACACGCACACACACAACAGGGTTTGAACTGACAGACAGGGACATTAAGACGCAGACATGATAATAGGCACACACATGGACACATCCACTTCACCATGCCAGCAAATGGATGGCATTTAAGATCACTTTTTTCCACAACAAAATGTCTACACAACAGCCTAACAAACACATATTTACCTGGTTTGGTTTTGAGGACATGTTAGGAGAGGGCACCATACCTGTCAGATCAAACAAGGAAATGGAGTTATGAACTTCCAGCTTACTCAAAGAAAGTTCTTATTGGCTTTTATTGGTTCTTATTCAAATGTGCTCAGCTAGACTAGACCTTTTTCTGCTTATTAAATAGCATTGGCAGTCGAGCAACGTACCGCTGGATTAGAAATCAATGCAAAACATTCACACATTCCTCTCATACCACATAGAGGGAGAGACTTCAGTACCTCATAACCCCATTTCCCATTGGAACCCAGCTAGTTCCAAATCCAACACTACACAAAACTGTGTGCATGTGTGTATGTGTATGTGTGTGTGTGTGTGTGTGTTGTGTGTGTGTGTGTGTGTGTGAAAGTGAGAGTGAGAGTGAGAGTGCGAGTGAGAAAAAAAAATTATTGAGTGAAAGAACAGCTTTACCAGGCAGGGCTATCTTGGTCTGGCCAGGGTCTGATGGCGTTTGAGCTGGTAGGTCTTCTATGATGTCCACAAAGTTAAGAGGGAAGATGCCAACACAGGTGCCAAGTTTCCCCCGTGCCCACTCCTGCCCAATGTACTCCTGCAGCTGGATCACATCTCCTTCACTGAACATCAACTCATCACTGCGCTCAGCTTCAAAGGAGAACCGTGCAACACATCGTGGCCCACTGCAAATTAAACCACAATAACTACATACGTTATACACAAGCTGCTCATAGGCCCTTAAAATGGAGACCACATGCTGGCTCATTTTCACAGTAAAACCTTGGTGGGACGACCACCAAAAATGAAGAGACCACACTGTAGCTGTGGCAAAAGACTTTACCTGTTGACAGTTTCTGGTAAGGGTTTGGCACAGACTGGAGCCCCAGTGGACTGAGAGGATGAACAGAAAGAACAAAGGAGGCATAAAATCAGAGACCTTGAAAACTAGACCACTGAGGTTTGGGCTCTCAGTAAGAAAGGTGGAACTCCACATACAGTAATCTGTGACATGACATATTAATGACCTCACCATCACTTTCACATAGCTGATAGGGAAGAAGCCTGTGGCTCCTCTGAGGGTTCCCAGATACCATTCACTGTCCAGCTGCTCAACTTGACCTACTACATCACCTGCCCTCAGATGCAACTCTCCTGCGCCCTCTACCAAGCACACAAAGGGAACAATAAAGCTTACGTACTCAAAAAGCCGCCAAATCAGTTTAAGTCAACAAAGAGTGGAGGGGTGATAAGTAGAGCTAATGCTAATGCCACTCAGGTTCATCAGCTGGTGGAGGAGTCATGTGCGTACCTGGGACAAAATCATAGACAGCCACAACCTGCATTCCACCATTTCCTGAGGCATCTGGGTGGACATTCTAAAACAAAGTAGAAACAGATGCATATTTCACCACTGTTTACAGAGTCACAGAGTTGCTCTCTACCACTTAGAAATAAATACCTTTGCATTTGACATGATGCAATATAGATGCAAAACTACAGGAGTTGAAAAGGAAGGAGAAGGAAGTGAGAGAGAGCTGCCGATTCCCACCTGTGGTGTTTCCTCTGGGAAGGGAGCAGAGAGCGGAGTGATGATCTTTATGTAGGATTTCTGCACGCGTCCGCTTGCAGCTCCGGCCTGACACTCGAAGGTTTTACTGTCGATCTGGTCCAGCAAGACCAGGACCTCGTTTTTCTACAACATGCAGGGAATATGCATTTAATTATACATTACTGTACAAGAGTGTGCAGCAAGAGTACTTAATCATCCCAAAGGTTCTTCAGACCAACCACTGCTCATGTGCAATACCTGAAAGGAGAGTTCTCCTGGATTAGTTCCACTGCAGTCACACTCAGCAATAGCATGAGGGATCTCAAGCTGAATGAGAGAAAGACAAAAAGAGACCGAATCAAAACTATGAGCAACAAGAATACTTGAGAGGGTGACAGCATAAAAAAAGACATTATAGATGTCCTTCTGATGATAAAATAAGCTTACAGTGCTTACATACAGATACATGCTTATCTTCAATGGCCAGCACACATGAAAGCTATACAGTATAAATCCAATTTACTTAAAACATATACTGGACTTGTGTCCCCTTGTGTTCCCCCTTTTCTGTCTCTTGGCATACACACTATATGCAATCCAGTATACTTACTGTGTATTTATTGTGGAGTTATCCGTCTCTCGGCATATACACTATACACAATCCAGTATACTTACTGTGTATTTATTATAGAGTTGGTGTCCTGGCTTAGGTCTTGGAGGTAGAGCAGGTCCCTTTTTAGATATTTTGGATGACCTCCGCTCTTGATATTGACCTTTGGCTACTGTGGGAACTATGGCGGGAGACTGTGAAGCCTCTTTTCTCGGAGGAGGTGGTCTGCCTGGACCAGCTTTTGTTGAAGGAGGACGAGGTGGCAGTACCTTGCCACCAGCTGGCCTGAGAAGGTACGTTTGAGTAAAATGTAGAATCAATTTCAAAGGTCACACAAAACCTAAAATGTTATCATTTTAAAACTAATAAAGACACACCTCGGTGGAAGCAAGGGTTCAGGACACGACGCCCTGGAGGAGTCCTGCAATAAGAAACAAAAACAATTGATTTATCATTGGCCAATGTTACAAAAAAACACTATTTAATCTTATGTTTTCCCCTACATTTGAAGACTTAAAAATATCCTCAGTAAATACATATTTGTATTTGCCTGCACTGGTCATGAAAGAGAATTCCATTACATGGTGCAAGTGTTGGAATGTGCATTCACAACTGTCGAGCCACTAGACCTTATACGGCTGTGCGAGGTCACATAGCTTCTCCACACTCAGCAAATATGCAACCATGGCAACCAATCCAGTGACAGTTCCCTACAGTCAGCAATCAGCTGGCCAGTCATTGTTTACAGTGAGACACAAAGAGGCCTTTGTGAGAGTCCGGCAGTGGGCAGGTGAAAGACAGGCCTGTTGGTCTGTTAGCAGGATTTCTCCAGGCAACAGCATGAGGTCAGCATGACAACAACATTCCTGGCAAGACGGCACTTACAGGGGACTATTCACTCAACCTCTTCACTCAAGTTCAGACTAGCTACCTGCGGACGTGACTCATTTACTGATGTGATCACAGACAGTGAAACACATTGGAAGACATAAAAACGGAGGGCAACAACAACCTAGACAACAACTGGAGACAAGTAACACACCAAAGTAAAATACTAGATTTAATACATCTTTGATACACAGCATTTTGACTGCTGCGTAGACAAGTATTTGAGTTTCCAGGTGACGTATGTTAAGCTTGGGTGTGTTGAAGTGATTGGTTCTCAGAGGGGGAATTCCATCTTGGACTGTCTTTTCTCTTTTTTTCTTCAGCAGGATGGGGCTGAAAGAAGCACTCAGGGGAATTTGAAGTGGCTTCATTACCAATAGGAAAGAGACCGGACACATTACGCATCACTGCTGGTTCTTTCTCTTCCCGCCCAAGGCTTTTGTCTCACTTCTATCACCTCCATGTTTGCAGTGGAAACTGTGGATGTTGCGTTCAAATGTCGGCTATGTTGTGATCGAAACCATTCTAACAGGATTTTTTTCATTTCATTCAACTATTTAAAGAGAACAAATAGCGACAAAATACTATGCCCACATCAGAAGATACCACGATCTACATTGACCTGATTCTACTCGGTTATGTAGAAACTGGACCTGTGAATAGCCAAGGATTGAGAAAGTGATTTACCTGTGATCTGAAACTGTTTTGATGGGTGGGTGGCGGAGGTCCTCCAACAGGTTTCTGAACAGGAAGAGGTGGAGGGGCATCCTGGGAATTGTCCACAGCTGAAGAACATTAAATCATATATTACACAATGCACAACCCAATATATTCATTACTACATTTAAACACAAACATGTAGCCATCCACATGAAAAAGACTGTACCAGTCAAAGACATCCAAATCTACACTTACACTTAGCAGAGGTACTTGGAACTCGGATCATTGTGGGCTTGCGAGTGACCAATCCACGGCTGAAGGATCCCTCTCCTTGGACCGGTTTGGGGGGAGTGGGAGCTAGAAGATCATTTAAATTAGCAACCGTTTTAATATAGTAAGCATAAAGACCAGATTCTGTAAATATTGTCAATCCAGCTATACTGTATAGAAGGACAAAACAAGCTGACCAACCTCGAGTAGAGAAATCCACATGCTCATTCTCTGGCTTGCTCTGACTAGAGTAATATTCTGCCGACTGGAGGTCAGGCCAGTCTGCAGAACTGCTGGGGTCTGATGAGAGGCTGGTTGAATTATGGTTGTTGTGGTTCAGGGAGGGCTTGCTCAGGACAGGTGGGGGAACTTTAGGAGTGTATGTCTCCTCTTGAGGAGAAAAGCTATTAGGTTTGCTCTGCACAGAAGGACGTCTAGGGGGCAGGAGGGCAACCTTTGATATAGCCATTGTGGACTCGTCCCTTTGGTCAACAGAAGGCTTCTTGGGAGGCACAGGGCGTGGAGCTGGGAGAGGTGCTGATTTGGTCTCCTCGTTTTCACTGACATTGTGGTTCTCATCTACCTGTCTCTTGACTGAGGGCCTTGGGACCAATGCTGGCTTAGGTGCCACCACAGGGGGTTTGGTCTGTTGGTTGCGGGGCTTTGGAACAGGGACAGGGGGAATCACGTGGAAATTTGGTCCGGCCTGGCCCTCAAAGGCCTGGATTTTATTTCGAATACTCATGTCAGAAGAGCCGTCTCCACTCTCCTCGCTAAGCTCCGGCTGGGAGCCCTCTGAATCACTGGCGTCAGTGGCAGTGTCCGAACCGAAGGCCTCCAACAGCTCTTTGAGATAGGGGTTAGGAGGAGAGTCTTTGCTACCGTCAGAGATCACCTGAAGGACATCCCTACTGTCTTTTATGCGGACAAGAGTTTGAACTTTGACCTCTGGGCAGACAGGTTTGCTGGGTCTTGTGCGCGGGTGAGGAACAGGCCGAGGTGTCTGCTGTATCGGTAGCGAGTCAGAGGGTAATAAGGGCTCAGGATTGGACACGTCAGGAACAGTGTTGTCAGAAATGCTACAATGCCCCGAGGGCTCTGAGACAGATACAGCTGGTGACTTATCTGGGTGTGCAGTGGTATTTGGGTGAATCACATTGGTTAGTGGAGCATTTGCACTAGAACCATCCTTTGTGAGTCTGCCTGTTGTTTCTGTTTGGTTCTCAGCAGGCTGAGCTGGAAGCACTGGGTTCCCCCTTGGTGCTGGTTTGGGCTTCCCAGGTAGCGATGGTCGAGGAGGTTTGGGGGGTCTTTTCACTGAAAACAGTCATTTAAGACATGTGGTTGATTTTTTTTAACAGCTGAACTGAAATATTTGCATTCAGAAATCAAGCCAAGCAGCAAACATTCTAGTATAGGGCCTTACATTTCGGTGCTTCACTGCTGCAGGGCTGTGAGGGAGATTTGCACTCTTGGTCAGGAGAGTCAGTCTGTGTGGCTATCGTTGTGGTGTGGGATCGACGAGGGGGTGGTGTGGGTGTGACAGTCTGCTCGTGGGTTTTCTCCTTGATGACCTGATCATAGGATGGTGGTGGCTGAGGCATGAGAGAGGGGGGTTCACTCACACGCAAGCACTGATGCAAGCCAAGTTAGATCACTCATCCTGACTACATGTATGATTCCATCAAGTCCAAGTTAGATCACTCTCATCCTGACTACATGTATGATTCAATCAAGTCCAAGTTAGATCACTCTGATTCTGACTACATGTATGATTCAATCAAGTCCAAGTTAGATCACTCTCATCCTGACTACATGTATGATTCAATCAAGTCCAAGTTAGATCACTCTGATTCTGACTACATGTATGATTCAATCAAGTCCAAGTTAGATCACTCTCATCCTGACTACATGTATAATGCAATCAAGTTCAAGTTCTCTCGTGACAAAATGAGTGCAGCTACAATCTTCTCCCCTCCATCAGCGAAGCATATAAAACTAGCGAGTTTCACAAGCTCTTGGATGAAAAAGAACTGCTCTGCCCAGTAACCAGTCATGGCAGTGACTCATGAATTGGCCAGCTTTGCAATGACTTCACACGCTATGCTGAAATGGGAAATAGGCACTACAGAACATTGTTGATCAGTACAGACCAGTCTTGCATTCAAAAGCAAAATCTGTAATATAGTCCACATGTCTGACTTTGATGAGATTTTAAAATTACCTGTAACATGTTAGATTAATAGATTAATATCTGCACTTCTCAGTCTCTTCATTTCCCAATGCTTTATTACTCTACAGATGAGAGGCCATTTCAGCTGGAAAAATGTGCTATATAAATAAAAGATACTTGTTTACTAGATGTAATAAGACACTATTATTTTCAGCACTCTGTTCTCTATTGAGAGCTGCAATGGATGTTTTCTATTTATTTTCCTTGTGGCTCCATCCATATCTTGCAATCCTGCAAGTTTCTGCAACTGAGGATTAAACCAAGTCCTGGTTTCTGTACACTGGTTTTCTACATTAAACACACAAATCACAAGTGCCCCCGTCTCTCTGGCTTACCACAAATTTCTCCTGAGTCTTAGGTGCTCTGCTTTTTGTCACTGTTGAACTCTACAACATGTCTGTCAAGTCTGAAATACTGCCCAATAATAAGCTCAAGGTCAGCGGATTGTAAGTTAGTAGGTCATACTATGGTGAGGCAACACAGATAAATGCCACTTCAGCAACATTGCGGCACACACAAGCTAGGCTCACACACACAGTGCTGTTAAGGAGGATACACAAAGGCCAACAAAGATACAGAGCATTACAACCAAACACACATCCTTATGTAATAAAACACTCCAACCTTGGCAGCCACTGGGACAGCAGCACTCCAGCCCGGCGGAGTGGAGGGAAGAGCAGGAGCAAAGCCCCCGGAGGTCCCTGGGAACCAGGAGGAAGAAGACAGAGGCTCAGCTGACACAATGGTTATCTCAGGCCGCCTGCAAGAAAGGACAAGTCTAATCAAGTTTAGGACCCAAGCAGCCTGCATTTAGTTTACACTGCTTATTCTACAGCTTCCAGGGAGAGAATTCCTATCTTGATCAAGTCATCAGTTAAGTACTGACTGCAACTGACTGTTAAGTTGCACTGACATGCAACTTCCCCACACCAAACCCCAGTCCACTGGTGACATTCAGTGCTGCTGCTCCACTAGGTGAAAAGGGCTACCCCAGCATGTCTGCTGTGCCCCCTCTCTGAGTCTGTTCAAAAAGTTCCTCAAAGCACACCTGTTCTCCGACACCTTCGGCATTCAATCCCCCACTTACTACATGACCCTGGCTATCTTGAAAGGCATTATATAAATCATGATCATTATTATTACTGGCATCAGAGCCACAAAGTGGTAGCAAACTGCTGGATAACAAGACAGGCTAAATCTTGTGTTAGCATTGTCTTGGGGACTAGAGGAGTTTTTGGCTCAGGCCTGCTGTCTGTTCAGACCCAACAAGATGTTATTCAGTGAAGGGACAACACCACATCTGGGGGCAAATAGATGAGATGTGTTGCTTAAGAAGCCGTACTGTAATTCGACTTCAGCCATTTTACTCCTCTGTCAAGTACTTCACACTAACACTCATAGACATCCATTGGAGCTGCTTTGTGTCCATGTGCAGTACAACGATTAGGATTCAACTAATGCATTTCTGTAGCCAAAAGACAAACAAGGTAGATGATATCATATTACAAGTTGTAGCTTTGCTAATCAGAAGTCATCTGGTGGCCAGTTACTTCTTGTTGCCTTAATAAGTGGATGATTTAGGTTGTATAACAAACCTTCTGTCTCTGGAGTGGTCACTCTGGGAAGGTGCTCTCCCTGAAGCTTCAACAACAAAAAAAAACCAAGTAATTTAATGGATTTGGAAAGTCTGTAGCTGTTGCTTAAAACAGCATGGGTCTAACATGAGGTCAAACATTGTCATTACACTCCCAGCCAAAACCTTTGGATTTAATGATTGAAAAGTACTTACTCCTTCTAAAGGCAGCTCGTATCGAAGCCAGGGGTCTTGAGCTGGAGGAAAACAATATGGAGAACAGGCTTTCACATCTAAGAACACACTAGGAATACTTAGCATCTTAGGAACATGTGGCATGGAACAGTTGGTTTCTGTTAAGACACACAGACCCAGAGGCTGAGCAGATGGCACTAATTACTAAAATACTGTGGATGTCAAAGATTTTACAAACAAATCCGTCCAAAACAGACAAAAGGCAGATTAGCCCTGCCTTAGAAAAGTATGAAATCCAACCCTGCAGAAAAATGTGATTCCCTGGGCTGCTTCCGATGATCAATGCAGCTGACTCAAGCTCCTCCATAGCCACTAAAAAAACCCAATTGAATCTGGTGCCTGCATTCACCTACCTGAGGCAAGGCCTGACATAAGCATTAAACCTTCGCCAATTGCTGTCGGTGACGCAGCAAATTCCAGCTTTATAAAAGGTTCAGGTGCCATCTTGCAGGACACGTTGCAGTTCCCAGAAAAGTGATCAGACACCCCTTCTACGTAAGCAAATGTATTTAGCTCTGAGGAGGGGCCAGTAAGCAGGGCCTCAAATATGTGGATGCTAATACACTGTCCATGACGGTCTAACAAGTTTTAAAGAACACCAGCTTTTACCACAGACTCACACTCTCCTGTCTTCTATCCTTCTCACACACACCCAGACACAGAGAGAAAGTAAGGGGGGAGAGCGAGAGAGAGAGATAGAATGTTGTAAGGATGCCAACCAGCTGAAGGGAGAAAGCTAACAATTCCTCTGTGTATGTGGCTAATTACCCTCAGAAGGTTCATTACAGGAATCACACATAAGTATGCCCAAAGAGGGTTTTAATGTTTTGGATGGATTGGTTGTATGCATGTAAACATACTGCCTCCTATGCCACCAACATTTGTAATTATACATATATTTACATCACATCAGAAATGACAAACCCAGTAATACATATGTTTACATGATCACATCAGAAGTGACAAACCCAATAATGATCTTTATTCCAACTACTGGACATTGAAGAAAATATGAAGAAACATGAAAAAAATATTTCTTTGGAGAGCTAAATTATCACTACAACACCATGACAACTACCCTGCCACCATGAGAATAAGGCCTCTAAACTAAACTGGGAGTAAGTTTGAAGCAAAATGAATTAGCCCATCTATGTTGGCAATAACAGAGTCAAGAATAATTCTGTGGAATACGTGTTCACACAACTACAACGGACAATAGAGAGTAATTATTTACAAACTTTAGCACAACTTAATTTCACCAATCCAATATACAAACTCTGATCTATTTATCTAGCCATAGACTTGGTAGTATTATATATCCAGTTGCCTGAAAGCCATGATGCACTAGACCTTTGACAGCAATTAACCGTCTATGATCTACAGTTTGTTATAGAAGAGCAGGAGCAGCATTGTTAGCCCTCTACCATTCCTACCTTGGCTGAATTTGGTCAGGCTTATTCCTCTCTGATCGATCTGTGGAAAAGAGGAAAGCTTGTCAGTGACGCAGCTGATGGTATTTTGGCAACACACACCTCTAGCGACATTCTTTGTAGGCTGGAACAGAAAAAGCACAGAACCTGCTGGGCCAGTTGCGTTTTGCATAGACCAAAGGAAACGTTAGCAAGTCTTACACCTCAAAGTTGTATTCTCACATCCGCCATGTGCCCTTACACCATGTCTACTATGCACAGGGTGAGTTTCCTCACACATGCGCTAATATTGCTGCAGGGACATAAAACAGCAGGCATGCTAGCTGTGCCTCCACATGGGCTTCCAGAGGCTACACCACTCAGAGAAAATATACTGAGTCATTTTTCAATGTCATGACTCACTGGTGCGGAACTTGGACTAAAGGTCTGTTTGCTAATACATAATCTGTGACAATGTGCATTAACAGAAACATGCTGAGAAACCAGTTCTGCTGCGACAAAAAGAGTAATGCCTTTTCTATTGAGAGAATAAGTTATCTAAACTAAATCAGATGCACAAAAAAGGCTTTCTATGTTGACGCTTTCTAGGGAATGAGGTGACAAACAGAAAACAATTTTAAATTCTAAAACGACTTCTTTCCTTAAGGTTTGGTGGCAGTAGAGCATGGCACTGTGCTGCTAGTAGTGTAGTGTGCTGTCCCTGTTGACCCACCCCAACAGACTTCCAGAGTTACAGCTGGAGCGTCCACCTGTCACACAGCCCTCCTCCACACCTGCTAGATCAATTACCACAGCAGCCTCTGGGCCCAGCATAATCCCACCCACACCACACAGATCTCTCTAGCTACACTATTCATCTCAAGCAGATTCAATGTTTCTCAGAGCTAGAAATGCTTTTGACAGAAAACACAAAATATGAATGACCTTCGTCTACTCGCAAGATTCAGCTCATTAACCAAACTATGTTGATAATTAATACCACATCGGGGATCTGTGGGTATTCATTTAGCGCAATTAGTTAAACACCTGACTTCAGTCATCTGACCAGCTGAGCATCTTTGCATAGATTAGCTAGTTCACAGTTCCTCTAAATCTAATCAACCCAACACTGAAAATGCTGTAGATTACATTTTTTCATTAATGTAAGAGACTCCTACCTGGTTTAAAAATGATTGACAAATAGCTCCCAAAGCTTCTAAATAAATATAAGTTGACTTCCAATTGTTGCTGTGTTTCTTTTTCTGTGCATGTGACAGTAACAGGTGTGTGAGACGGCAGAGGAGCAGAAGTAGCTACTGACAACAATGACACTACCTATGGGGAGGGGCTCCAGAACTGCTGTGGTGTTGACAAGAGAAACCTGATTTACAAGAATGAAGCCTATCAGGATGAACACACCCATTAAAAATTTCATCATGGTCATCTCGTACTGTGATTTGTTCCATGTTGCATCTCCCCTTCAGAAATGCTCCAAAGTCCTGACATACTATTTGGAGTGGCCTCCTGCTCCATGTACACTCCTGCACTCGACTCTCTTACCACACCCCCGAAACCACGCTGATCATTCACAAGGTACCAGGAAGAGAAAAAAACGAATTTTCTTATCTTTACCAGGTTTGATGACCTAAATTCAGTTTCACTCATGAAGGAAATTAGACTAAATTTCTGTATGAGCTAAAGATGAGACTAAGTTATACTTCAGAAGTTATGAAAACATAAATTGCATAAAGCCTTAGAATTCTGACTTAGTTGAACTGTTTGGTGATCTTTTGACTAGAATAATGTTCTAAAATAATAAAGATAATAATCTTCTCTTTGAGAAAATCCACTGATTATACTGAATGTGATGACATGACATTAAACTCAATAGCAAAACATCATTCATTCATTCTCCCATTCATTCATTCCACTTGTCAGTTTCCCCCGTTGTCTCTCAACCACCACTGTGTATTATCACATGCACTCAAAGTTATTAGCAATTGGGCTTTTTAACACATTCTAGAGGGAAAATTCTTCCATCAGGACAGCATCTGTGGACATTGGTAGGGAATGAGATGAGAATGGACCCATTTCGAAGAATCCAATTTTCCGTGAAGTTAAAGGTAACCGCAGGTACTTCTAATGACATCTTGATGACATCCAATAAGGATCTGATTCTGCTACACTGAATCAGAATCTTATTGGCTAACATTAATAACACCTGTGCTTACCTTGTCACTTGAAAAATGGAAAAATGGCTGCTGTGACATGAACCCATTACTACAGTGTTGAAATAGCACAGCATTTCTAATGACTATGGCTGCAATACAATTCAATTGAGGCAAGATAGCATTAAAAAAGACAGCACAGACAAGACTGTACAAATACATACACAGTTTCTGTATTGTGGTAAAATGGTCACAGGTTTATAACTATCCTGTCCATGTTTGCTGACTCTTGTAATGACATAGTGGGCTGAGTCAGTGGTGAAAGCCCTGTAATTTGACATGATTCAACTTACCCCTGAGGCTCTGTCCTTGCCCCACAGCAATCAGTCTGGGAAAAATGCCCTTTGTTAGCACTTCACTCACTTAATACCAGAACAACATAACTGGAATAATTATATATAATGTGTCTGATAGGCTATCTTAGGCTACCGCTCCAACTTGTAAATGTAATGGAAATTTAGGGTCACGTGAGAAAAGTTTTGCATTCCAAGATAAAAGACGAGGCTCAGCTTAGCGCTGTTCCCTACACAGAAATCAAATTGCAGGCATACTTTTATATGGTGTCTGAAAGTTGATACATTTCTCTCTTTCCTTCTCTCTCTCTCCTGTCTTCATCTTTCATTCCATCATAAAAATGTAGTGTTTTTCAAAACGTTGTTGTTTTTTATGTAGGCTCTCAAGGCACAGTACAGTGAAGAAGTAGTAGTAGTTTTATTTTGTTCCAGAATCTGGTTTAGTCTATGTAAGTAAATGTAAACCTGGCATGAGCTCATTATGATGCCTGTCTAATGTTTGAATTGCACATTTTGTCCGAAAATGAGGATTTACACATTGATGCAGCTTTGCACCAGCTGCACAGAATATGTATGTTCCATTTAGCTTTCACTCAAACTCTTTGCGCCTGTTTCCCACCTGCTGACAGACCCACTCTTTCACTCAAACTCTTTGAGTCCCTGCCTGTTTCCCACCTGCTGACAGACCCCCTAGCTGGGCTTGGCTTTGAAAGCAGCTGTGTACAGTCCATGCCTGAACAAACAACCTGGGTGCGTCAGTCCCACAGGCCTGGGTGGGGTGAGTGGTCAACAACTGTGCCGGACAAACAGGTGTGAATATGTCATCTATCATAATGAAGGCACAAATACTGTGGAGGGAAAATATTGGTATGTCTAACTAAAAGGAAATGAAGATTTATACCCTATGTGCAAGCATATGACAGGATCAAAAGTATATTCAAACGTTAGCTTGTCATGGAATATTTTTCCATAAAAAGGAAACAGAGCAATATTGCTCATTACCATACATAGAGTATAAGATTATCAAAGTGGAGAAAAAGAAGACCTGCAAAACCATGTCTGGACATTCATGTCTGCTTATCATGATTTCCTCTTAGTAGTCCAGAAATGGGCTTTTCATAGCAGGACTGCATGGTAATAGAGCAAAGGTATTTGGCTTGAAGACTTGAGGGCTTTGACAATTGTAGTCATGACAGCAGGGCAGACAATGCCGCATGACACTCTCCCCACTGTACTGTGCCTGGAGAGCCTGAAGCTAGGAATTTAACCTTCTAAAAATTTACCTACGTAGGTTGTTATTGTGCTAAGTGGAGGAGGGATCATTTTCATCCAATTCATACATGTGGTAAATGGGTGAACATACTGATTGGACTGTACAATGTAAGTTAAGCACCATGCTTCTTGATAGTGTAAAACTGTTCTTCAGACAGGATTCAATAGCCAACTGGTGCATGTCGAGATGAACTGTGTCTCACAACAGTACTTTTTTGGCTACTTTCTGTCTCTCACAAAGCTGCATAAAGTAGGCTAGCTTAACGTCATAGATCTCACGGGTGTCCCAGGTAGACAAGGACTAATGAAAAACATCTCCCATATCACTTCTTTTTTATGTAGGTAATATCACAATCGATAGACCTTCTGGACAGTAGCTAGGCTTTCGTAGTCCTATATCAAAGCGTTTAGGACATTCTTTCAGACAGGTGATTTTGGATGATCAACAATAGAAATGCCTTTCTTACCTGTTGGTTGATTTCGGTTGCGCATAACACTGACATCTTTCAATTCTCCTTCCTCCTCGTGCCTAGCTTCGGCCATCAGACAGATTACGCTCCCTTTAACACCTTTGGGTGCTGATGGTACGGAGTTACAGTCCTAAAAAGTCCACTCCTTTCTTTCATGCAAGTTCTGGCAGGTTGCAAACTCCACCGGATCGAGTTTCTCTCCACCAGGCTATATCCGCTGTAATTTTGTCTTGGTTTTAATGTCTTCATACATACGCCAACAACGATGAAAATCACCGGTTTGTCTCAACCTCTAGAAGACTGACCAGCGACAGATCGGCACGCAAAATGACTAGAGGAGACTAGGCTGTCGTAGGGGTGGGGTGGGGGTCAGCCCTCCGAAACCGGAAATTTTGATTTTCATTTCACTTGCGAAATTGTGAATGAGCATTCATATTTTAGATGAAGTTAAAACGATGTGTAGGGTTGCCGTCGATGCCAGTTAAAAGCAAAAGTACCATTCTAATTCTGTCTGCTAATCTCATTTTAGTAGCATAGACCTACATTCTGTCTGGGCTACATGTGTAGACATGTATCATGTATGCAGTCTCTTATCATATCTGATCCCACTGGTCGCTTTTGGGCTCCCTGGAAATAAGACTCCTGAAAGAAAAGGTTAAAAAAAACTGGATGCACTCAAAGGCCTTGCTGGTATAGGGCTGTTGTGCGCGGCTATAACATCGCATCTGCATTTGTGTTGTACGTGGAGAGTAACAGATGGAGGACTGAAAAAGACTTGGATTAGTTATCTACATGACATCTACATTTTGTTTCCTTGTCACAATAAACACCAAAGAGATGCCAAGAATGCTCAACGGGCTAGTCAAAGTAGCCTTTGCGCCTTGCTTGAGTCCCATACGCTAAAAGCTGTCATGCACTGTGGAGACGGAACACATCAAACCTATGACAACAGCTGGAGCAAATGAGAGGGTCATGTTGTATGGGACTAATGCATTTAAAACTGTTGGCAGTTGTTGCTAGTACTGAACAAAACAGAGTTGAATCAAATTGTAATTTTGTCATAACTATTGTGCATGTCATTTACATGTGTTTTATTTTAAATATACCGAACTTAAAGGTTTGATGTAGAATAGTAAAACGATATAGGTAGGCCTATTTAGGCTACACGCGTAGCCCATTCGTCCTGATTGATTCGCCGACTGCGTCATCTTCTGGAGAAATATGGTAGTGAATTGTCGTCAAACTAAAAGGTTTTCTCAGATGATAAAGAAATGCAGGCTGGCCTACACATAGGCTATTACAAGCACACACGTAGATTAATTCTTATAATGGTAAAGTGTATCAACAAAGCACATTTTAAAGTATTGAGTATTGAGAGGCTTATCGCTTAATAGTGAACGGCACATGTTAATAAGGCAACAAATCCATCTGAGTCCATGGTTGTAGGCAATTACCCAAATGTACATTTAACTGTTGCTGAATTGTAACTTGTAGAACATAGGTTTACCGATCGTTGCAGGGTCTGTTTGGTGTTGTATTAGGCTAACCATGGCTCTTATTGCTACCTGGTTCTAGCTGTGAGCAGCCGATTTGAAAGGCATAGCAACCGGATAAGCTAAATGTAACTATTTAAGGAAACGTTAAATTATCAATATATTTAGGCTTCTTACTTAATAAAAAAACGTCATTATTTATACACTCAAACGAATTAACTCATTAACGAATTAAATTCATTGCAGTGCCCTACATATTTTGATTTTGGTATTAGAGTTACTATCATGACTTTTAACAACATATGATTCATTCATAAGGCCATCCTCCTATCCATGCGCCATCACTAATGAGGTAATCGCAAATAACTGCAGCCGAGGATGCTTAGGTCAGACATCCCGTAGGTGCAGCTGCATTCCACTGAGCTCAACGGGACAAATCACGCCGCCCTGTCCTCGTGTTAAGGGGTGTGAAAGAAGCCCATTACGACACTGACATGTTACCAGTTCTAATCCGTAAATCCATTTGGATAACTTTTACGTTGCTTATTTTATCTCAGCCGTCACTTTTCAAAAAGGTTTTCAAATGTCCTTCCGGATGCACCTGCTCCAAAGACTCCATCATATGCGTCGGTTCGTCTATCATTCCGCGTACGATTCCTAATGATATAAATTCTCTGTAAGTACATACTGACGTTGTCTTGTATGAGCGTAACTATCAAATGTCATCCGTTTCTTACTGTGTTCCTACTGTGATAATTATGGCCTTTCATGTAATTTAGCGAGTGTTTTGTGGCAATCTACGCGCACAAGATATAGCTTACTATGCATATATGCACTAAAGGCTTAAGTTATAACCTTAATAATTTAAAATTGCATTAATGTTTCAATAATCATCTGTTTTTTTAAAGGAGTATTGTAAATGGAAGCTTTCCAGAAATCAAGGAAGCAATGTTTGCCCTCATGCCCTCGCTGCAGTTACTGTAAGCTGTACCCGCAGTTTGTCTTTCATTCATGCAGTCATTCTTAGGCTCTGTGTTCCACTGTTTTCCATTCTAATGTCCTGAACTCAGTGCATAGGCCTACTTGAGTTAATGTAAATTGGCAATGCATTTGAAGTATGGCAAATCATTAAAATAACACAGATTTCTTGTATAATATAGAATGGTTTTGTGTGAATACTGTTATATGTGGGAGAAATCACGACACTTGCAAAATATATCAACTCAATTATAACATTTGTTTTGTCCCAGACTACTCAATTCTAATTCACTCTCTGCCATTCAAGATGATGCGTTCTCTGGGCTTCCGCATCTGGAGTATTTGTAAGTCTGTGTTCATTGTTTTCTTCCACGTGGGCAAAAGGAGACACATTTTTCCCCGTAAGTCAGACTAATCATGCATCTTTTTCAGATTTATTGAAGGCAACAAAATTGAGGCAATCACCAAATATGCCTTCAGGGGTCTTCGTGACATTACCCACCTGTGAGTTACTTCTTCTACAGACACACACACACAGTACACTCCGGGCGCACACAGCATTCATTGTGAATCTTGCAGAGTCACTGTGTTCTTTTCTTTTTCATCTGCTTTTATTGCTGACAGGTCACTTGCCAATAACAACATGAAATCACTCCCAAAGAACCTATTCTTCGGTCTGGACTCTCTGATAGAATTGTGAGTTAAGTATTTTGCCCACGGAGGTTTTTGTCATAGATGTTACATTGTTTTGTTGAGCACTAGATGGAATTATTTCAATATTATCATAATAAATGTAGTCTGCTCTCTGCTCCCTGACTGTTTTGGCAGGGATCTGCGTGGTAACATGTTTGAGTGTGATTGTCATGCCAAGTGGCTGATAGACTGGCTGAAGCAATCCAATGCCACAGTGTCTGATGTATATTGTGCCGGGCCAGCAGACAGAAAGGGCATGCGTCTCAAAGATGTTCCTGATCAGCAGAAGGAGTGTCTCTCCACTGGTAATCAGTATTAGAAGGCTTTATACTGTATGTACAGCATTGCAATTACACCTTCCGTGATTGTCTTTAACAAATAGTAAATAACAAGAACATAAGTTCAATTTAACATGAAGGTGTTCAACATTCAAGACTGAAACAAAGAGTAGACTGTGGCTGACATTTTGGTATGTTTTGTCATTTCTTCTGTTTGTCATTTGTCATTATGCCTTACAGACTTCGTTCTCCATCAGACCCTGGCAACACAATCCATGTCAGCTGACATCTTCTCCTACAAAGAAGACATATATGTAGCAATGGCTGTGCCAAACTCTGACAGCTGTGTCATTATGGAGTGGGATCACATTGAAATACAATTCAGGCCTTTTGACACTATTACAGGTTTGTTTTGGAATATGCCCACTGTAGTCTATTTATTGTACACAGCTTTTTTATGAATGAATCAGTCTTTCATGAATGATGATGCTATTATTTTCTCTGTATTTTGGTGCTTACAGGGCGTTCCATTGTTGGGTGCAGATCGGTCGTAATTGATGACCAGGCCTTTGTCATCGTCACTCAGCTCTTTGATGGCTCCCACATTCACAAATTTGAACCACAGCAAAATAAATTCACAAAATTTCAAGTTGTTGAGGCCACCAACATCTCTAAGCCCAATGACCTTGAAGTCTTTCAAATTGGTGATGACTGGTTCTTTTTGGTTGTGGATAGTTCTAAAGCTGGCTTATCAACACTCTACAAATGGAATGACACAGGATTCTACTCCTACCAGTATCTCCACGAGTGGTTCCGTGACACTGATGCAGAGTTTGTTGAAATAGATGGCAAGGGACACCTGATCTTGGCAAGCCGATCTCAAGTTCCAGTGATCTACCAATGGAACAAGAGTACCCAGAAATTTGCTTCACTCACCGATATCCCCAATATGGATGATATTGTTACAGTGAAGGCATTTGACATAAATGGAGACTTGTATCTGGCTATGGCCTGTTATATTGGTGACTCAAAAGTCCTCCAATGGACTGGCAAACAGTTTGTTGAAGTCCAAACATTCCCTTCTCGAGGAGCCATGGTCCTGCAGCCCTTCAAGTTTAAAGACCAACACTTCCTTGTTCTAGGAAGTGACTATTCTTTCTCTTTGGTGTACAGGTGGGACGAGAAGGGCAAACAGTTTGTCAAGTTCCGGGAGATTTATGTGCAATGGCCCCGTTCTTTCACCACTCTTTCAACAGACCAAAGGGATTTTCTTTTGGCCACCAGCTTCAAGGGCAAAACCAAAGTGTTTGAGCACATCCCAGTTGACAGCAGCTTATAAATTCAACAATGCTTCCAATAATACAAGCTAATGCAAACCAATATAGCTACCAATCATTATTTATAATAGTCCACTATGCATTTGTCTTTCTGCCAAAAATGTATCCAAATCCACCACAGGAGGAAAGTGTGCAGATCTCTCTTAATTTTAGTTTATATCCAACTTTGAACCTTCCTGAGTAGGCTAAGTGTACTGAAAAGCCTGAATTGGACATGGAAGATACATTTCATGAAGAGTAGTTAGGTATCCTCATTTTTAATTCATGGAATACCTTGGAATCATGATATTACTATCTGGGTACCTTTTGCTTATTTTTAAGTTTGACTTGACAGATGACTTGTAGTAAATGTAACAATGCTTTAAACTGTAAAATGGCTTTACTCACACCAGCTACATCAGTACGTTTACATGCACTAAGAGAAAATCAAATTATTGCCTTAGTCCGACTAAAATTTTTAAAATGCATGTATACACCTTAGTCCAGCTGAAATCAAACCAAACTGGACTACTCATAGTCCGACCAACACACCCAGATAATGCAACTGAAAGTCGAATAACTTGTGCATGTATACCTCAGTCAGACTGAAGTTGGACTGGAGGTGCTATTATGTTATCTGCCTTCTGCATCGTCTTTCAATGAAGATGCTTTAGGATTTACATTGTTATAGGTCTTTTGTAACAGGAAACAATTTAGATGCGAGTAGCCAAAATTAAAGTCGTTTCATTTGACTATTCTTTGTTGTATAAAATATTCCATGCCATGAATTTGAACATATGGGCTCCTTTTGAGATCATTGCCATTGTGAAACAATGTTGTAGATTTGTTGATTAAGAGCATGTTTATCCTAGCATAGAAATCTACACTGACCCTAGTGGTAGCAAATAATTTTTTTCAGCCGACACGTCTAGCCATGCACCATATGGCCTCAGTAAGTGTTCTACCGAGGCTTGGTAGGACCAATCACAATGCTCTCTTTGTAGAGAGTCGTTGGGCAGGCTTAGCACAATGATGACAGGGCTGTGACGATGCAAAACAACTAAGATGGCTGCGGCCAAGGAACAAAGGTCTTTTGAATCTGCTTTTGGCATCGACTTTGGAAGAGTTAGACTTGGGCTTCGAAAACTGAGCATCAAATATTTGTTTCAAAGAATGACGTATTTGCTGTTTTGCCGACATAGCTCTGATTAGTCGTAGCACTATCCTATTGTGTGCAGTGGCAGTTTGAAAGACTGATTCCGCCCCAAGGATTGAGCCCGGGCTATCGGTGATGTCCAGACAATACATTTTGATGTTATGGTCTGGCTTGTCAGGGTATGTTTATCCTGCAACCAAAGAAAAGCAGGGATGCAGTCACAAGGTGCTGGTTTGGATAAACGATAACAATAGAGTAATAGCTGCACACTTTGTGTCATTTTCTTTGTAGGATACATTTCCCAGGTTTCAGTTCATCGTCTTCTAGTCAGCAATAATACACAGCAAAGAAAATATGCGGCTAATATTCCATAAAAAGGAGGGAGTTGTGGGAGGGAGATGTCAAAATTGCACATATGCAGGTCATGCTTGCACAGCCTGCACAAGGAAAAGTGTACACACTATGAAAGAGGACATGAACACCTATCATATCATAGAGGTGGACATAGTTTAAGTCATTAAATTGATTCCATACTTTGCATGTAAACTTGGACAAAGGACTCCGGGCTGATTAAGACGTAAATCGAATTAGTCTCTTAGTTCGGTTAATTAGTGTGCGTAAACGTACTGACTGATGCATCTGGATTCAGAGCATGAACAGCATGCTATACAGTAGGATACTACTGTAGTAACAGAGCATATTCGTTAAATATTCCAATAATTGCTAAAAAGACACCCATGAATGTCACTGTCATCATTCTAGACTCTGATTAGAGTCTATATGGGCTATTGGATTAAAATACATTTTTGTGTGACTGCTTCAATGATACCGGGAGAGAAGACACATGAGAAAAATGAAATCTAAAAACCTGAATTTACAGAAAATTGACACCACATAGCAATCTGATCTGGTCTTGCCATTTTGATTAGGGTCAAATATGCCTAGGCTGTACTTAATATTTACTTAATATTTACTGTTGAAATCTCAGGAAAAGCAAAGCAGACATTGTGGTTTCATTGTGTTTAGTTAAACTGGTGGAAATGTCCTTCTCCATTAGAGCAAATAACAATGCTGCTAATCTGTGATTGTAAGGTATAATCAGCTTTGAAATATTCACTGATGTAGCCCTTTGATTCTGAGTTAATGCCTCTGCTGATGCCTTATCGCTATGCAAAACAATGAGGTTGATCATGGTGTTCAGCTGTTGAAACATATAAAGCAGAATTTGCCAATATATGCATATGTACACAGTGGCAAACCACATAATAAATGCAATCTGTATTATAAGTCTTTTGCACTCTATACTTTTAAAGTGAGATATGGATTGAGGCCATCATATTTTGTGAATGTAAGGTATATCCTATTATTTCATTTGGTGTATTATTTTGTGTATTGTATTTAGTTTGAATGATTGCATCTGTACTTTACCTTACAGGATGTGTGTGAAAAGTAGTTTCCTTAATAATTAATGTTTTTGATTTTTCCCTGTAGATTAGTGCATTAGTGCTTAGGGAGAGCACTTAAACGCTAATGGAGTGTAGTACACTCTTAATGCCATGGGGAATGCTCTGCAAGGAACAATTTAAAGAGGACTCAGCACAATGTTGTTCTTGCAACATCAGTTATAGCCAGGCATACTGCTTACTGTGCATTGGAAATGCAGTGTATGAAGCTCTGAGCAGGTCTTGGCCTCGCCGCCTTGTGCTGGGTGTCTTGGTGTGTTTGTCTCCTCCATGTATGAGCTCTAAATCAGATGTTTGCCACCATGCCTCTATTCTACAAATGTCTCTAAAGAAGTAGGCCTGGCCTGGGCCTTTGAAGCTCTATTTAACTGAGCAGATGCCAGAAATTGGTCATTAATTAATTAATATATTGCCTGCCCTAGCTAATGAGGATCCAATAAATAAGTAAATAATAGCGGTGGGTGGTGGCGCAGGTGGTAGGGGTGCTGTTCGGCAACCGAAGGGTTGCAGGTTCGAGTTCCTCTCTGCCTGACCCCATCAAAGTGTCCTTGAGCAAGATACTGAACCCCAGATTGCTCTGGCAGGTTGGCACCTTGCATGGCAGCCTCCGCCACTGGTGTGTGAATGCATGTGGGTGAATGTGAGGCATACTCTGTAAAGCGCTTTGAGTACTTGTAGAAAAGCGCTATATAAATGCAGTCCATTTAAATAATAGTCGATCAGAGTTCAGCAACCAATACAGACTGTGTCAATTTCTTGTGATCTAAAGGTTCAAACTTGTGAGGCCAAGGTTCATGCCACAATTTTGGATACACACCACATTTTGTGCAATTCCGTCCATAGAGGGTGCTGCAACTCCTAGTCTTCAATATCTCATGCCTACTGCATGAAGACTCCAACATAGCAGAGCCACAGAGCCAGACTTTGGCCGGCTGTAACCTAAAGTCTTAAAACAAACCTATGCAAACATGCAATGTCAAAGTGCTTCTGTTAACAACTGACAGCCTCTTCAACATGTGAAGGACCCAGATACCCCAGTGTTTCTTACTTTGTAAGTTTTTTCTGGTCTGGTGAATTACTCTAGTGAGACTGAATTCTCAAAACTGCTTGTTCCACACCATCATACTAACGCATATATACATTATTATTTTGATAAGATGTTAAATACGTGATTTTTGTTTGCTTGCTTGTTTTTACATCAATAGGACCCCCTGAACCACAAATAAGAATTTATTTATTATAGTCATTCAGTCATTAACCTCATTAAATAAAAGATTGGTGTCGGTCATTGCACAATACTTTTTTGTCCTTTCAGTTAGAGAAAGAAGGCATGGAGACATGGAGAGATTGGTGTTTTCTCTTCCAGAACATAACTTCTCCATGAAATACATTTTTGTCTAGGTAGCCCTTTAAATCACAAATCATTATACTGGTTCAGTTTCTATAGAAGTAATAAGTAACCATGTAATTTATTAACTATAGCACATTTGTCAAACTCAAGGCCCACTGGCCAAATCGTAACGTGTAAAATGTCATTTTATCTGGATCCAGATAATATCTAATGTCTATCAGAACGGGCCCACAGGTATTTCGCATACACCGTTAAAACTGCGCTGGTATTACGTCAATCAAGGCCCGAGCACGAGCCCTATCTCCACTACCTGCTCTAGAATCTTTACCATTATTTAGCAGCCTCATATAGTTGTTTGTGATTATTGTCACCTGAAGTAGCCTAGCCTATGTATGTGTTTATAAAATGTATTTATTTCAAAGTAAATTTCAGTAATCATTTACTTTGTAGGCTTACAGTGTTTTGTAGGTAGTCCAGTATGTGATGCTGGAAATGCATTTTATGGAAATTTGTGAAATGCACAAAAGAAAAGAAAAAGAACCAGACTACAAGAGACCTTTACTTTGAAAGATATGGGCGTGGCCATGCGAATATGATCCCGGAATTGGGAATTGACGTTGCGCCTTCCTTTGCTGTCTATGGTTGCGACCAAGTAGACGTGAAAGAGAAGTGTCGTGGAACTCAAAGAAATCTGCAGTCATTTTTTCTCTTTGCCATACACATAACTGTCCAGATTTTGCGCTACATATTACGTTACTTGCTGTAAGATCTTCAAGATGCCTGTTAAATTCGAGCTTTGTCCTGGAAGAATGATCGGGGGTAGCCATCCCTGCTTCATCATTGCAGAAATTGGACAAAATCATCAAGGCGATATTGAAATCGCAAAGAAAATGATTAAGCTTGCCAAGGTATATTTCCTGATTATCAATGAAGTGAAGTGTATTTTTTGTTGATCAAAAACGTAAATCAGCATAGATTAGGCTAGTATGACATTTCCTTGTAACGTAAGGTTACCGTTACTGGCTGTGAGGAGTTCATCACAGCCCTAGGGGAGGGTATCTGGTGCCTCTTAAAATGGAAAGAAATGTCAAGATATAGCTCGGAATGTGACATAACGTTAGGTCTGCAATTCAGGTTGATGCCAGAGTATGAACGATCTTTGTCGATACACCGATTAGCATTACAATTGTCAGTGAATTTGTGGGTGTGTACTGGCTTTAATGTTTAGACCAAGCCATTCAATGTTTAACCTTTTGTCCAGGATGAATTTGCACTTATCTTGTCATTTTGTAGGAGGCTGGAGCGGATTGTGCCAAGTTTCAAAAGAGCGAACTTGAATTCAAATTCAATAAACGTGCTTTGGAGCGCCCTTACACCTCCAAACACTCTTGGGGAAAGACTTATGGGGAGCACAAGCGTCATCTTGAGTTTAGCCATGAACAGTACAGAGAGTTACAGAAGTATGCCAAAGAGGTTGGCATCTTCTTCACCGCATCAGGCATGGATGAGGTAAAGTGTTGATGCATGGCTGTCAGGTGTCAATGAGGATAGCACTGCTAACATAGAGTGTTTCTGTCATTGGTCCCTGTCATGTCTATTCCATTTTATAGCTGTCTTAGATCTGCTCTGTCTACTCTGTAGCATTGTTGAAGCTTTGACACATGTTGGAATATGCCATTATCTTATCCTTAAAAGTTATGACTTATTGTAAGAATGCCAACCAGGATGTTGTGCTGTCTTCCTCCACTCAGATGGCTGTAGAATTCCTCCATGAGTTGAACGTTCCATTTTTCAAAGTTGGATCTGGAGACACCAATAACTTTCCCTATCTTGAAAAGACAGCAAAGAAAGGTGAGGGTATTGTTAAATTTGCTGAATTGAGAATCAAACAGCAACATTTAACTTTAAGGACCTGTAAGATCTCATAGTGTCTGCATGCTCTCACTGCAGTGTGTTTCAAAGATAACTAAATATTGCATTACTCGAAACCTTTTCTTGAGAGTTCACTTACACTGACTTCATGCATTCCTTTTGGTGACATGCTCTGTTACCTTTCTAAACATCTTGCTAAATCTTTTTTTTTTTTGCCCATTCATGTCCATTCATGAATTTTTATTTTTGCCCATTCATGTCCAATCATAATAGGGAGGCCCATGGTGGTGTCGAGTGGAATGCAGTCCATGGAGACCATGCGGCGTGTCTACCAAACGGTGAAGAAGCACAACCAGAACTTTTGCATCCTTCAGTGCACCAGTGCCTATCCTCTTGAGGCTGAGGATGTTAACCTGCGGGTCATCACTGTGAGACATTTGGCAAATCAAATAATTTAATATGTTTAGCACGAAGCAGTGGAGACTGGGTATTCATTAATGTTGAATGAGCTCTTTCAGCCTCTGATACATATGACACTATACAAAACGAACTACTTGCACACTTATACATTTAACAAATTGTGTTGGAAACACAGGAATACCAGAAGGAGTTTCCTGACATTCCCATCGGATACTCGGGTCATGAGTCAGGAATTGCCATCAGTGTGGGGGCAGTGGCACTGGGTGCAAAGGTGGTTGAGCGCCATGTTACTCTGGACAAGACCTGGAAAGGCAGCGACCACGAAGCTTCCCTGGACTTCAGTGAGCTGTCAGAGCTTGTGCGCTCCATCCGCACAGTGGAGCGGGCACTGGGCACGGGCATTAAACAGATGCTGCCCTGTGAGGTGCCATGCCATGACAAGGTGGGTGTCAATGCTTTGCCACTCCAGTGTGGTTTTGTAGGATGGCAGGGAGGATGTGATGGAGCAGTACTAACTGTCAGCACAATCTTTGGCTTTACATATTGATACTCACTTGCCAAAGAACCATATACATAGTCATTTCATGGCGTTTACCCATTGTCTTTACTAACATGAAAGTGAGTCAAATCAGCAGTAAACTAATTTGCCGGTGCAAAGTGCAATTCATGGTCAACATAGAATTCATTTTAGCAACACACCTTGAGACACACCTTAAATGAGTTGGATGGACATAAAGTTATAGTAAAGTTGCAATAAAACAAACCTTTAAACACATGACTGCGTCTTTGAGATCCTGCACAGGGCAAGTAATCTTTGATCAATACTGTTTCATGTACAGAAATGTGTATGCTCAGCAAGATTTTAGTGTAAATGCATCACTGATACACTCACTGTCCTAGTGAGGTCTGCCTTGCTAACATATGATGCCTATCTCTTTTAGTACGCTACAAGACAGATGCTGGTGAATGCAATCAGCATATCAGACATCTTTCACAGTAGATATTCATTCACAGAAGAGTTTGAATATTGTAACTTGTAAGGGTTGCTGCAGTTCATTTGTGCTTTTCACTCAGTGTGCTGCAAGTAACACTTTTAGTAAAAATAGATGCATGCACATCCTTCCTCCCTGAGGCCAGGTGCAGGAGAGAAAAGTATCAGAAAAAGAGTAGTGGTGAAAAGTAGGTTTCACTAAGATCTCCCCTAATGAAATTGGATTAAAGACATGGTGGATTGAAATATTGTGCTGTTTTTAATTTAACAAAATCAGTTTGAGGAGATGTAAAGTATGTAACACTCACACACACATATACTCTCTCTGGCAGCTGGGCAAGTCTATTGTGGCAAAAACAGCCATTCCGAAGGACACCACTTTGACCCTGGACATGATGACTGTGAAAGTGGCGGAGCCAAAAGGGGTGCCACCTGAAGACATTTTCCAGCTGGTGGGCAAGAAGGTCACAGCAGATGTGGAAGAGGACGAAAGCATCACTGAGGACATTGTTGACAACTATGGCAAAAAGGCCAAATGTTGAAAAAGATCCATTACAGAACATCCGTGCCATTGCTGTCCCTCAGGCAGTGTAGTCCCTACTTAAGTTAAGTGTAAATCTGTTTAAAGCCGGTGCTCTTCTGTCCTGCTCATTTCTGTGAGCCTGGCCAGAATCCTGATTTTTGATACAGTAATGTCTGTGTAACCACTTCCTGGAAAGCACTTTGCTTTTGATGTGGGATGAAATACATCATTCTTCTTTGAAAAAAAATAAATGCCATGACTTAATAGGAGTCCATTAAAACCTTTTCCAGCACATTGTATTCAGAGTGATTTAATTCCAACACTACCTACATGTTCTATTGTATATCAAAAGAACTTGCAAACTGCAGTCAGTAACGCATAGATATATATAGATATATATATATAAAGATATATGTGAGTGCAAGTCAGAAATACTCATAAATGTTCCTGTTGGTCAGACTGTAGAGAAAAGTGCCAATAAGCCTGAAGTCGTGGGTCTGATAATTCAATTCAATTCAATTCAGTTTAGTTTTATTTATACAGCGCCTTTTACAATAGTATTGTATCTTGGCGCTTCACAGAAGGAGCACCCAAGAGCAACAGGGGCAAGGAAAAACTCCCTTATGTTCAGTTAATCTAGGAAGAAACCTTGGGCAGATCCACGACTCAAGGGGCTAACCCAACTGCCAGGGGTCATGGAGAAAAATTACAATCTGTAGTAACCATGACAGACTATAAGTTGCCTATGGTTTTAGCTAAGGTTCATAATAGTTCACAATTGAGTATTATCCCACTTTTACATTACATGGTAGTCAGTCTATAGGTGGTTATCAGGAATTATGGCTGGACAATGTAGCAGTGGCCAGGCATAGTGACAAACTCAAAGGAGTGAGATGGGTCATGGGGGTAACAGTAAGGGTCCATATGACAGCGCCATTGTGAGGGGGGTCAATCACAAAGCCTCAGGAAGGGGAGTCAGGCCCAGCATCGGCGTCCAGGAAGGTCCTCTGTGATGGGGAGTCGGTCCTGACATGGGCCTCCCGTAGTGTTGGTTGTAGTCCACTCAGGAGGGGAGGGTGAGAGGAGTCCGCTGGAATGAGGCAGGGATGACACTCAGCAAAGATAAATTGTGGACAGAGGAAAATAGTGAATTAGGCCAGGCTCACACATCAGAAAGCAAATGTGTAATTTGGGCATACATATATGTGTATAAATATATATATATATATTTATATATATATATTGAGAGAGAGAGAGTTGTACGGCATGACACATGAAGGTTGTGTGGCGGCGCTAGGCTATAGCAGCATAACTAAGGTATGATGCATGGTAACCCAGCACCACTGCAGGGATGGTCAGTGGCCGCCATGCCTCGCAACTGGGGGCAACAGCAGAGGCAGTCCCTCCCAAAAGACCCATGAAAAGTGATGATTTGCCATGCACCATCCCTAACTATGGGAAACAGTAAAGAGGAAGGTTTTAAGTCTAGACTTAAAGGTATTGAGAGTGTCCGCTTGTCGAATGTGTGGGGGGAGATTATTCCACAGGAGGGGTGCACGGTAACAAAAGGCTCTTCCTCCTATCGTAGATTTTGATATTCTTGGGATTACAAGGAGACCACCATTTTGGGATCTTAGGGTTCTAGGAGGGTGGTAAGGGACAAGTAAGTCTTTAATATATGTTGGCGCATCGCCCTTGAGGGCTTTGTAGGTTAGGAGGAGTATTATAAAATCAATTTGACTTTTAATAGGGAGCCAGTGTAGGGAAGCAAGGATAGGAGAGATATGTCCTGGTGAGTGTTTGAGCCACAGCATTTTGTATTAGTTGTAGGTTTTTGATGCAGGTATTACTACACCCAGAGAACAGAGCATTGCAATAATCGAGCCTGGAAGTAATAAATGCGTGTATTAATTTTTCAGCATCCTCAAAGGATAGGAACTTTCTAACCTTAGCAATATTTTGTAGGTGGAAAAAAGATGTTTTTGAAATGTGTTTTACATGACTATATAGAGAGAGGTCCTGGTCAATAATTACCCCGAGGTCTTTAACTTTTGCGTTACATGACAGTGACAGGCCACTGAGTAAGTTTTGGTGATGGGGTAGAGTGTTGGTCAGCTGTGTAGGACCAATCATCATAACTTCAGTTTTATCAGAATTTAAACAAAGGAAATTATTAGTCATCCAGGTTTTGATGTCTAGGAGACATGCACATCAAGTTTAGTCATTGGCATATAGTCATTAGGCTTCATAGAAAGTAAAGCTGGTATCATCAGCATAGGAGTGGAAAGTAATACCATGTTTCCTTATAACAGATCCTAAAGGTAACATGTACAGGGAGAACAGCAGGGGACCTAGCACTGAGCCTTGGGGTACACCAAACTTTACTTTGGTATGGGTTGATGACTCATTATGAGCGTGTACAAACTGGTAGCTACCAGAGAGGTATGATTTGGACCAGGCTAATGCAGTGTCTTTGATGCCTATCATGTGTTCAAGCCTGTGTAGTAGGATACCATGGTCAATAGTGTCAAAGGCAGCACTAAGATCCAATAGGATTAATATTGATATATATCCATTATCAGATGCGATAAGGAGGTCATTGAAGACTTTAACTAGGGCTGATTCTGTGCTATGATTAGTTCTAAAGCCTGACTGGAAGGTTTCCTGGATATTATTGTCATTTAAGAAGCTACAGATTTGCTTAGACACTATTTTTTCAAGTATTTTTGAAACAAATGGAAGGTTAGATATGGGTCTGTAATTAGCAAGGACATCAGGATCAAGGTTTGGTTTTTTAATTGATGGTTTAATAACAGATGTCTTGAAAGACTTTGGGACATGCCCAGCTATGATGCAGCTATAATGCAAAGTACATAAAAGCATCTGTGAGGTGAAATGAATGCAAAACATTATCCCAGGCCCTGTGTAAAACTGAACGTTTACTGTAAAAAGAATGTCTATTTGCACTTGTTCAATATTTCACAGTAAGGAGGATAAGGATGTTGGCACCCTGACAGGAAAGTTTTAAGAGGGCTAGAGAGGTTGTTTGTCTTGTCAGAAAATACACAAAGGCTGGTCTTAAGTTCCATATACTTTTAATGATATTCAAATAGAGGATGACGTGTGATGCAACAAGTCAGGTTAGCTCTGCTTGTGAGACAATTCTCTATTATCTATTTCTGTCCTCATACGCATGTATACATGGGAGCCAGTATTCTTTATGTACAAACATACACACACAGAAGATACGTATAGTACACTGTATGTATACAGACAAATACACAGGTCACATTTATTAACCAATTCCTGGAGAGGTCATGGAGAAATGCATAGATTTATAAGTCACAATGCAAACACGCCAGCTCTATGGGAATGGAAAAAAAACAGAAAGAAAAACAACAGAAATAAAAGAAAACTCGCACATGTTAATGACGTTTGGTCCTCTGAAGACTAAACACACACATTCAGAAAATAAAACACCTTCTTATTTGAAACAATGGGACTTGAAATAGGGTTGAAATGATTAGACACTACAGCCACAAAGAGGTTTTACATGGTGCACTGTGGAATGGTAGTGTTGCCCTCGTGGCCGCTGTAGTTAAGGATCAGTAGCGCTTCATTCTTCTGCCTTTTCCCTGCTCCTAACCCCCCGCACCCCACCCCTCCCGTGTGCCAGCAGACCTAACGGACAAGGGGTGACTGCTTAAGAGAGATGAGAACAGAGCGCATACGAGATACATCTTTGGCCTGCTTGTTTGACTTGGGGTTGAAGTCACAGAGGCGCGCCACACGCTCCCACTCTGTTCCGGGGTTGTTCTCATCGAGGTCAGACACCATGGCCTCCTCCGCCGCCCTGGTGAGAGGAACACAAGTGAATAACATGCAATGACACAGGCCTCAGACCACCACCCAAATACACCCATATACACCTCATGTGCCAGCCTGCAGCATCTATACTTCTAGAGGCCCAAAGGTTTGCCAATGGATTTCTCATTTCTGACTTCCCATCTCACTAGCTAATGATCTGACTCTACTCGTAAATATTAAATGTGCTGAGGCAGAGTAACATAGCAGACTGACAGGATCAGTCCCCTTCCTCAAAGTTGGCATTGTAGCTTCTGTTGTCCACTGAGTATCAATATGAAATTGATATGAAATACACTGTATAGCTGCAGGAGGGATCCAAAGGTGTGTATAGAACTTGGGGTAAGTGTCAGAGGCAAACATACCAAGAACTCAGAACGACCATAGAAAAACATTCTCAAGGCGACCACATCAAAAAGCAGATGATATTTTAAATTAACTTGGAGTATAAAGCATGCCCCATTTCCAATCAGGGTCGCACATCTTTTAGCTCAGGTTTTCCCCAGAATTAGAGAGGTACGTGTCAAAGGCCTGAGCTAGTGCCACACAAGGAACAAAGAAGCTAATTGAAGTGCTTTCCCCTTCCCCTTGGAATATTCCTTTGACCTCAGAGAGCTGAGATGGACCAATGTTCTGCTACTTCTATTTGTCCTGCAGAAGAAGACTAATCAAGCAACTTACAGAAGCCAGATCTGCCATGCAGAGAAGCAGGGCGGTTGACAGGAATCAGGTATTATTAGGATTTTTGTTTGTTTGTTTGTTGTAACAAATATAACCATCTCTAATGAAAAAGCTTCAGTAGCTCCAAAAGGAAAAAGAGAAGCAAAGGGGGACCTTGTCCTAAAAGGTCAGGCAAGAGCTTGTGGCCTAGTGCAAGCCAAACAGGGCACTGGCATGGCAAACCAAACCCAACCCACCCAACCAGGACAAGACACCTTTCCACTGCCATGGTCTCCAGTTTCTGGGGAGGAGGAGACCCCTCTACACTAGTACACAATACACACAGCAAAATGGGAATGAGAAGCCAATGAAGATCACCGTCACATCCAACTACAAAGAAAGCACAGCACTGGTGGACCAACACATCACCACAAAGGGACATTCATTTTCTGATTTGGCAGTGGATTAGAATTACCAATAAAGAAAAATATAGATATATATATGTATATATATATAGGTATATATATATATAAAAAGAGAAAAAATGTAGCATCTCAGATTGTTTTTTTTTGGCATACTACTTTTCCTGAAAAGTATTTGTTTTCGGTTTTGTTTGTTTTTGTTTGTATTTTTACTTAACTGGTCTAGGCGGTAGCAAGGATGGTTAATGTGTGTGCTTAAAGGTGCGAAGAGAAAGAAAAAGAAGAAACAGATCAGAAGTCAGATATATAGAAATGAAAATAAATGAATTTTATGCAGATGACCAAAGCCAGCATGCATTTTCTTTTCTTTTGTTTTTGAAACCAGGTTATCTTTGATATGCCTTCATCTAACAGTTAGCTTAGCTTGCAGCCTTCATGAAAATGCCTATTGTATTCCTGAACTACAAGAATGGATGTAATATGATCTTTGCAGCCATAAACGCTGGCTTTAGCAGGTACAGCTTGACTCGTAGGTTGTCCAAAGGCAGAGATGAGGGCTGCAATGCTATGAAGCCAACATCAGATTTTCTCCATCTAAGAAAAAACAGCAGTTTTTCAAACAAGGCCTACAGCCTACAATTTGTGTTAGAAGCAACTAGGTGTCCAACAATCCACTGTTGTAGCACAGCAAAGGAGCTATGAGAAGGAACGGGAAAAACGTTAGCGCTCTCTGAAGGAAAGAATGCCAGGATTGGGTGTTCATTTGAGACAGCAGACCAATCCACTACCGTTTCAGCAGTGCAAAGAGCCCCACTAATAGTCTCAGCATTAAATAAATCAGAGACAGAAATGTGTGATCTTTGATACATCTTGGATTCTGTTGCCGAGTGAAAGACACTTTACTGCAGAGGGTGCTAGCTTTTCCCGCCTGATCGACTGTGACTAAGCAAATTAAACAAGAGAGCGTAGCACAGTGTCACTAGGTCTATGGTAGCAAACACATGATTAGCACTTAGAGTTTGCATCATTTGGACAAAGCTGGAAACACAGTTGCTTGGAACAAATGAACTAATCTATAGCTACCAGCTAATGGTATCTTGGCTATAAGAGAAAACACTACTTTGCCAGTCACAAAAAGTTTCATTGTACCGTTTCATCAAAACAACTGTTTGACACATTAAAATCACTACTGAAGGCTAATCACTTTCTTTTTATCTGTGCTAAAACAAACATCTACTGACAAATGGTTTCTAGCACACAAGTAAAATGAGTTGAAATAAGCATGTGTCACTGATATGGTGATAGGGAGAAATGACATGGAGTGATGAATGAATGTAAGATTTTAGAGCACACATCCTGTCAAAATTAGCATGAAAAATGGTCTGGTATTAATCGGAAGAACAATGCCTGTCCTTACTCGTCATGCACTGTCACATGGACGGAAAACTATTGTTTTCATAAAAGGTTCATTCATTTGAACCTTTTTAATTCTAAAAGGGGAACTGGTGGGGAAAATAAATTAAAGAAAAATGTGCATTTCTTTGCATTTCAGTAGAAAAGAATCATTCTCCAGAATTACAAGCGATGCCAGTAAGTGGGTGTTGGGTGGAAACTTAAACTGTGGGGTCTGGAAGATAAAAAAAAACTCAATGCACAGACAAAAAAAATAAAACTGAGAACAGGGAAGAGGTGGAATAAAGCGTGTTAATGCGAGATGTATGTGAAAAGAAAGGATGTTAGTTTAGCAACATACACATAACCAATGAGCTCAGAGAAGGGCTGTTTGTAGAAATCTTCATCCAGCACCCTGGATCAAGAGGCGTTCCAGAGGAGAGCAGCAAAGCGGGAAAAAAGAGAGAGAGAGCGGTAAAAAGGAGAAGAAACACGCTCACCCTCAAAGATCAACACACACACCCACACACCCAGACAGACAGACAGACAGACAGACACAGACAGACACAGACACAGACACACAATCTGGACACCAACTTACTTACACTCTCAAAGATCAATCTGGACGCTAACTAACTAACTTACGCTCTCAAAGATCAATCTGGACACTAACTAACTAACTTACACACACTCACTCACTAACTTGCACTCTCAAAGATCATTCTGGACGCTAACTAACTAACTTATACTCTCAAAGATCAATCTGGACGCTAACTAACAAACTTACCCTCTCAAAGATCAATCTGGACTCTCACTAACTAACTTACACTCTCAAAGATCAATCTAGACAAGCACACACAGTCATATCACACAAGCGACACAGAGCACACAAACCCATAGTCTGACCACATCAACATTCACAAGTGTTTGTGCGTGTGCAACCCTCCCTCCCTGCACACGCGCATGCACACACACGCACGCACACAATTTGCAATATTCATGCTGGAAAGACTCTAATACTAAACTACAGGCCAAGAATCTAATATTGGCCATGTCTGTCAGTGACTGTCAGGCGTGGGAAGATTCATATGTAACTCATGATTCTGACACGACGCATGATTCTAAGAGAAGGAAACTAACAGCTTGCATCTGTAATTCAGAATTCAGGAGCCAATTGCTTAAAGCTGGAAATGGCAATATATCCGCTAACTGACAGAAGACAAACTCTTAAGACAGGCCTGAATGTAAAGCACACTTCATATCAATTGGACTGTTCAAGTATCTAATACAGCTGCACTGTTTAAATCACATAAAACATGGCTACACACAACTCCCTGTACTCCCAACCCACAGCCTTGTTGGTCAAGGTCACCGACCGCTGTCGACAGGAGGAACAACATTTGGTGCCGCATTCACCAATTAGTGAGACGGCAGGTAACGCTAACTGATATGGGTAAGGAAACCCTGCTTCAGTTTAATTTTTTCATCTTTTCACATTAAGTTGTTGAGTGTTAGTTGGCAGTTTGCAAATTTGTTATACGTTTGTTATACTAATTTTATTTTTCTTCTACGGACAGCACTTGTGACCTCGAACAACAGGGCTATGAGTTTATTTACTGAAATTTTATCCTGTAACTGATTTTGCTCTATTTCTTCCATAAAATGTTCTTTGACAAAATTGAAGTTTGTCACGCAGAGAATGACTAATTAAACATTTATTCTTTTTTTCCACATGACCTCAACAAAACAAAAAATATCCAACTACTCAATGTCAAAATGTGGCTGGGATTGATTAACCTACTGTATGTAAAATTATCAAATTAGAACATGATGTTCCAAGATCACAATAACCTTAGATGTATATTATATTGTGCTGATGGCTATAACTGATGGACAGCTCAGTCTATTTAAGCACTGCTATAGGTATATAGCAACTGCTCTAATTTCTTTCTGTAGAGAAAACCTACTGTAGAGTTGCAAACACTGTTTTTTTCTGTCTAATAGATCCTATGAAGTAGTTTTGCTCAACTCCAGGGGACAGTTTCTGTAACGGCAGCTGTCAGAGCCTGGCAAATCATACCTACTGGGACTCAAGTGTCTAGACTGGCGGGGAGTAATGTACAGCACAAACAGCCATACAGTTGTGCAGCCATACAGTGTGCTCTTTGGTGGGCGGTGGGCGACACGTTACCTGTTGTTGACTTTGGTCTTTGCCAGCTGCTCTTCCTGCCGTGTGTGCCAGTCCTCGAGTTCAACCTTGGCCTTGTCCTTCCATTCAGTCTCCTGTTTGCGAGAGTTAGCATCTAGAGAAGAAAAGGGAATGTAGTTAGCATCTACAGGGATCATAAAGGACATTACTCACCCTGGCTTCCATCTGTTCAACCTGCTACCCTCTGGCAGGCGATACAGGTCCATACCAGCCAGAACAAATAGACTCAGAGACAGCTTTTTCCCTAAAGCTGTCACAATACTCAACTCTAGTCTGCACTGAGAAACTGACATACTTTGCACTGGATGTCACATGCACCTCTTGTCATAGGCCACTTGTAAGCTGTATTTTGCACTATCAACAACCAATATTTATTACTGAATGCTGCTATCACATGTCACTTTACCTATACCACCAGAGTATCACCAAACCATTTTTATTATTATTACTTATTTTATATTTTATTTTATTTATTTTTTATTTATACGGTTTTATCTTTTGTTGTGTAAATATATATATATTTTTTCTTTTGCATATTGGATTTGTACATACTTTTCAATCCATTTTATGTGTGCACTCTATGGGGCAGCTTTGAATCTCATTACACTCTGTATAATGACAATAAAGGCGTTCTATTCTATTCTAAAGGAGAAATGGGAATGTGGCTAGCATGTAGAAAAGAAATGCCAATGTAGTTAGCATCTAGAGAAAAAGTGGACAGTGTTGGTGTGCCACACACACAGGGTTATTAATATAAAAATGTTAAGATTTATTTAGATTTTCTACATTCAAACAATATAAAACTAAACAGGTGCAAGAAATTCTGTGTGTGTGTGTGTGTGTGTGTGTGTGTGTGTGTGTGTGTGTGTGTGTGTAGTGGTGTGGGGGCTCTGGGTCCCTGGCCCTATGGTCACACGTATCGGCGACTAAGCGATTTGAGTAGGTAACACTTATAGCCAAGGAGGCATTGCCAGCTCATAAACAAGCAGCGATTCATTGGTAGTTGGTTGCTAACTTGCTAATGCAAGTAGGTGGCTGTTAGATTAATTGCATATCCTCAGATGTATTTTCTGTTTTTTTTTTAGATTTAACAGTCAACATTTCTCGTCTCGTTTTACAAAATACAAAAGTCATATATCCCAAACTTTTTCGCCTGGTGTTGCCCAACATTTGTACAAAATAGAAAGCTTTTCTATTTTTTTCCCCGCACACCAGGCGATGTGTGGCCTAATCATCTCCACTTGTCGCCTGTCACCTACTGTCATTGAAAATGAATTGTAAATCACCACGCATATGTGTTTTTGTCGTCCATTATGACCATCGGGTAATGCTCACCCAAAAGTTCTAGACGTTCTCTCTGCTCTTCCCTCCACTTGCGTAGACTCTCTGGCTCAGCCTGTAAGCGGTCAGCATTGGAGATGGCTGCATACGCATCAGATGGACCATTACTCTCCTGGAAGGGATTCAGACACAAGTTTTTGTTTAATATACTGTTTAAACATCTTTTTCAAAAATTTCAAACTTGGCCTATTTTCAAATTCACTGACATGTCCCCCTCACCTCATGTACATCTCCATTCACCGCTCCACCTGTACGAGAAATTAAAAGATCAGTAATCTGTTGACACAGCTCGACAAGAGGTAGATTAGGGATTTACTTGATTTTAATACACCACAATCAACCAAGGGATGAAGTGTTAATTTAGCATAAGTACCAACTGTTGCTATAGTTATGCTTGCTGACACAGCATCACAAAGGTACAATACCTCTTAGATATGCAACTCATGGATATTTTGGTTTGTTTGTGATTTCTATGTGATTACCTCCACCAAGACGTCTATGCAGTTAACTAATTAGCCTAGCCGTTTCCTGAATTGATCTGGACACTGACATTCGTGGAAAGGAAATTATGAAGTAATGACCATCACAGAGAACTTTCTTTCATGGAGACCGAGACTTACTGTGAAAATGGCATAGGCATGCATCATAGACCATGGTAAGCAAAATACGTCATGTTTACTGTTCGTTTTTTGGCAATGTGGACTGGCTAACTAAGTTAGGCTAAGCTACATTCATGGTAAGATCAGAGGAATTTTAATAGTAAATAGTTAATAGTCATTCTACACATAATCGGTAATGTCAGGTTGGTTAAAATGCAATGCAGAAACAATAGGTTTAGATGCAAAAGTGTTGCAACAGTTGCCATATACAGTTTGCTATTTCAAGTAAGCTTGCACTTACGAATCCTGTATGATCTCCCACAGTCTCTTGACAGCACATCATTTTGACAATCGTGTTTATGTGACAGGAACTTTTCATTCTGATGGCAACAGTTTCAATGGCATTTGCTTTTAAGACAAACTAAGCAGGCTGTCCACTGTATTCTGCAGTTTGTAGAGCTAACTGTTTTGAGAAATGCACATTGTTGCTAACCTTCAGAGGTGTAGTGGGATTTTTCTAAGTGGGGGTACGCGATTTACTATACCCCTGCTAACCTTGGCGTAATAGGAAATCAAGGTCTAATCAACTACACGGGTTTTGCTGTGTCAGCATTAAATAGTATTTTTAGTTCTCCGATACTAGGCTTATGTTACTTAGCCTATCAAAATTCAGCGACAACCAAACAAGATGGTTTCACCAAAAATTTTGCCCAGCAGCCACCACTGATTTCCAGTGCATTCATTTGGATTGAAAAGTGAGCTTCGAGGCGAGGGCAGTATCTTACCATCCACAGAATCATGATATGAAGTATCTCTGACTGACAAGAAAACAACCAACAACGTATTATTACAGACAATAGCGCAAATATTTTAATTTAAACACTGCTTAATACTAGATGAACGTAAAAAAAACATTTAAAATCCCGTCAATAACACGTACAGCAAATTTAGCCTCAGAACGGCCGGCAAGATCAAATTAATTATCACTTTGGTCTTTCCATGACTTGCCCGTGAATATTCTTGTATACCTGGTGGCTTTGTGTAACTGCATCTCCCTATTCAATTATTTAACCATTCCAGACAGAATAACACTGAAGTCAGTGGAGAACAAGAACCGGAGGCGTACGAGAGGGATGTTGCACACTGGCAAGTTAAATGACAAGGTCATTAGTACACCATGTAAGAAACGATGACAGAAGAGTAGAAATAGACCTTGACGCATATAAAACGCAAATACCTTATCATTAAACTAAATTGTCTTTCAAAGCATCCTCCAAAATAAACCATACGTGCGTATTCTCGCCGTCAGGATTTCACATCAGTCGCATTCACAAGGTCCACCATGACTAACACAGACAAACGTCATCGGTAGGCTACACATGGAGGGCTCTTCTCTGAAATGTGCATGATAGCCAAAGCCTTGACAGAGACAGGAAAACCTTGAGCTGTGTCAGCCTACTTTGAGGAAACAGAAAACGCTGATCGTCTTTGTTGGTACAAAGGTCGTGGTGCAACATAAACGACGCATTGGGGTTAGGAGAACCTTGGCTAGCTATAAACCAGCTCGACACCTTGGTTAGCCACAGCTGAGACAAGTGACATAGCTAGTTAGCTGGCTAGGGGTAACTTAACCATACATCTAGATAGAATATGGTTTACATTAAATTTATTTAATAATACTCTTGACACCCACATAACTAACTAAATGGAGAAGTGATTCTTTAATATCGACCAAGAGATAATCGAATTAACAGTGGCCGTAGCCAGTTTTCATGACCATAAAATAGCGATAGCTAACGTTAGCATTAACGTTAAAATCGGCCCCGATGGCCAGCGCAAGCAACGTTAACATTAACGCTAGCAGTTTATTTAAAGAAAAAGTTTCCACATGATACATAACACTGTTTAACCGCTAAATAATTTTTGACAGTGTTTAGATTAGATACCAATTTTCTTGCTGGTAGTATCATGATATCCGTTCATTCAAACACATCGAATTGGCCAAGAGACGAGTCCCACAATACAGGTGCAATGTTACTATTACTGTCCGTATTTCAATAGCTAGGATGCTCCCGGGGTATCCTTTACACAATGATTAACATCAAGGAATTAACGTTGTCTTCAGTGTTAACGCAATGATGTACATAATGTTAGCGCTATGTGAAGTAACGGTATATGGTTATAATACCACACATAACTATTGTATCTGGTTACAAACATCTCAGAATTAACGTAACAAGCCAAACCACATACCAGCATCCTGATCTGTCAGATTATTGCTAAGAGAAGAGGGGACTTCTCCACTGTCCAGGATGCTGAACCCTTCATCGTTCTCAATCCCCGCGATCTCACTTTCTTGCTGAGCCAAGAAAGCGGCAGCGGGATCCTCTTCAGTCCCAACACCATTTCCAGCATTCGACTGTGGTGCGCTAAGCATATCAAAGTCGTCCATATCTACCTATACGTTACTATAGACCTAATATTATTAAAAGTGTGTTTATAAAATGGCCAGTGGGCAATCCTCTTCTCGACAACAGCAGAGATAGACGAGAGGCGCAAACGGAAACAATGAGTAGACCAATAAGATGCAGAATATTTGGAATGATCGGGCAACTGTCCAACCATAGGACAAGACATACTCAACAGCCCAATGAAATGATTGAACTCCTTACGTACACGTCCCGTGACCCTCAGGTTGTACAATCAGGATTGGATATTGAAACAGGCCGACGCTCTACGCTCTGACCGAAGCTACAGGATAGCCTCTTCTCTGCCACTGAGAGATAATCTCAAATGTAGGACGAATCTGGAATTTTAGAGACTAGTTTGCTAGTCATGGTAATGTACCAAAATATTGAAATGTCCTGGAAATTTGTAGTTGCATTTCAGTCCCTCATTGCTAGACCTACCTTGCTTATTTTGGGTATAGTATCCTGATCATTGTGCCGACTTGAAGCTTTGTGGGTGCAGTGAAATACTGACTGGCTAAATATAGTTTTTCATCATCACCTCTATTGCTAGATTCTGGGTCAAATTCAAAGAACGCACAGAAATACACTATACACAACATAAAACAAAACAGAAATATTAAAAAGAAGTAGGTTACTGGCATGAAAATGAAAGATGATATAAAACACACTCATCCTGGTAAGCTACCAGGCTTCACATAAATTGACTGATTGGCACGACGTACAACACTATAGCCAGGATTTATCAGCAGATTAATGTTCTGGGTAAAGTGGCAAATGAATTTATACGTCTCACCAATGCCCTTAGGCCCTTAGGTGCAGACCCCTTCATCACAGAGCAGGGCACTCATACGCCCACGGTCAGTGTTGGGAAGGTTACTGTTCAAATGTATTCCAGTACAGATTACATGCCCTAATGTATTTTGTAACGAAGCCTATTCCGTTACAGCACTCTGTGTGAGTAACGTAATCCAAATACTTTGGATTACTTTCATTCATTCATTTCATTCATTTAGTAGGTGGTGCATGTCCTAAATGCTTATTATTGTTTGCACAAGATGAGGAGAGCTGACCTCCCCCCTTTTGCACTCATCACCTTCTACTATTGAGAGCATCCTTACCAGCAGCCTCTCTGTCTGACATGACAGCTGCTCAGCTGCAGACAAGAAGGCACTACAGAGGGTGGTGAGGACTGCAGAAAAGAACATTAGATCACCCCAACCAGCCATTCAGGACTTATACACATCACACTGTTCCAAGAGAGCCATCAACATCATCAAATCATCCAGCACACAAACTGTTTTCCATCCTACCATCTGGAAAGTGCAACCGCAACATGCGGAGCCACACAAGTAGACTGGGAAATAGCTTCTTTCCACAAGCCATCAGGATTATCAACACATAAAAGTAAATTCAGTGAACATTCCATGAACATGTTACTGACATCAAAAACAAACCCCATACACACTGCTATCCATGCTACCCTCAGCACTCTTGTCCTGTATATTTTGCACCTTAAATATTGCACCTACACCTTACTGCAACTTTACATATTGCACATTTCATATTACACATTACACTTTACCTTACCTCACCAGCTAACAAGAAGAGCTACCTCAGTACTTCCTTCTTGTTGGAAGCCTTTATGTTTACCTGTATGTTTTCTGTCTATTTATTATTGTGTGTGTGTACACGCGTGTACGTGTCTTGGTTAAATTGCATTTGGTGACTGGTGAAACGCAATTTCAATCCTCTTTGTAATGCTTGTTACATAGTGAATTGACAATAAAGTACCCTTTGACTTTGCTGACTTGGAATGGTAGCACCTGTCAAATGCACTAGCTGCATGTGCTATTGACATAGGCCACCAATGCTGCGCTCTGCTAATGAGTTTATGTGTAGTGTGCCTCAGGATAAAAATGAAGTAGCACTTAATGGACTCATTTATGTTTAAATTCTCATTTATTTATATTCTAAACAATTCTCAACAAAACTATTGTATTTCGGATAAGGGTTGGTACGCCCTCCAACACATACTGCCCAAGCAAGATAATGCAAGACTTAATGATTTGATTCAAAATAGAAAGGTTATGTACTATGACCATCAGTCTACAGAGCCCCTGAAGGCACACAAGAAAACTTACGTTTCTGGTGCACACCAGAAACTTTCCGGGTTTCCCAGGAAATTGACTGTAGGAAATAGAACTAGAAAATTTGATACAACATAGACTGAACGGCAAACCGACATCTAACATGAACTGAATGAGCCATTCAATATGGTTTAATATTTAGTTTAATATGGAAACATATCCTGACACAAACACAAAATGTCCACAGTAGCTGCTGATTGCTCCCAGGCATGCAGCAAGAAGTCAAATAAAATTAAACAGAAATGATAATGGAGGCTAGGTAGTAAATTTTGTACATAAAGGATATGGGATATTCAACTGAATAGTCCTCATGTTTACATCAGGCACATCTGTCAAATTTGAATTTGAAATTAAATTAAATTACAATTACAAATATCTTAACACAGATTTCCACAGTTGGGAAAATGAACTGAAAGTGAGTTTCTATGCCCCATTCAGTTAGTGTTGTTGTTCTGATTCTCTATTTGTCTATGTTGAATCAAATTTTCTTGTTTTTTCTCTACCGACAGCAGTCAGTGAGCTACAACAACAGGGCTATAGATTGATTCACAGCAGATTTCTCCTTTCACTTTTAAGTGAGTAACCTTTCACTTGCAATGTTTGTGATTAGGGGTGCATGTATGTGTGTGTGTGTGTGTGTGTGTGTGTGTGTGTGTGTGGTGACCCAACTTCAGTCACTTATTTAAGTCAATAAAATTAAATATTTGTCGCTGACTTGATTTGTCATAGAAGTGACCAGTTAAGTACTAACAAATTAGTTGGAATGCAAATTGTTTTATTTTGGCAATACAAATATAGGTCCAACACATTTTTTTCTTATTTGAAAAAAAAAATGTAATCCAGTTACAAAAAAAATTAAATTGAGCAGACACAATTACCATAGCTAGGCAAAGTAAGGTTGCAAGAACTTAGCACAGCGCTGCACGTTCAGGGTTTTTGTACCTCCCTATGTTACTATTCCCTTGAATGTGACATTTTTGGTGTCAAAATAATTCTGCTGGTCTCTCTGGAACAAAGCCCATTGCAGCAGCATATTTCTGAACCACCAAACACCCCGGGACCTATCCCAGGTACTCCTGCATGGAACAGGTTTTTTATGATGACAGCCAACAGTGTATTCAACAAAACCAACGATGAAGTCAGTGTTAAAACATATTGACATCTACTTGCCTGACACTGAAATAAACTGCATTTAAAATCTACACAAAATTCACTGTACATTTGTTGCACCTCTGAAAAGACTTAAATTGGTGTGTTAAAGTGGATATTGTAATGAATGAATCAATCAATCTCAATCTCAATTTGAGAGGTGGTCTGGTTTACTGGGTTTAATACGGAAAGATATCCTGACACAAACACAAAATGTCCACAGTAGCTGCTGAAGTCAAATAAAATTAAACAGAAATGATAATGGAGGCTAGGTAGTAAATTTTGTACATAAAGGATATGGGATATTCAACTGAATAGTCCTCATGTTTACATCAGGCACATCTGTCAAATTTGAATTTGAAATTAAATAAAATTAAATTGCATGACACAAACACACACACAAATATCTAAACACAGATTCCCACAGTTGTGGTCATGACAAATGTTGTCAAACTGATTCACATTTGATTCACGCACTGATGGTGACAGTTATGATTTGTCTGCCATTTATTTGTCTGTACTAGCAACTCAAAAATCCAGTATTTAGTTAACAGTAATTGCTGTTTTATAGTTAGGTATTTAAATTAGTTACATAATATATTGTATGTATATACACTTACATTTTGGTATAAATAATATGTATTGTTGGTCTTGTTCAATGTTAGAGGAAATCATAGGATGTTTTCACAAATTCAGATGTGCTTTCAGATAAAGCATCCAAAGGGATTGTCGGACTTTGACAGAGGTATGTGCTCAATGGAGCACCATTCCAGTTCCATATCTCTTCAAAGCTTTCTATCTATGTCACTACTAAGGTGCACTTTATGAAGCACTGCTGTTCTTATGTTCTTCCTGCAAAATGACCGTCACCAGAACCCGTGCATGAAAATGGCTTTATGCTGTGGGCATGCTGATCCACAATTCCCATGTCACACACCTGTCAGGAATGGCTGGTGTTTGATCCCAAGTTCAGCCGTTAGGGCATAACGTTAGCAGTTCTCGTAGTCCTGTTCTCTCCACGAGTATTGTTTTGGACAAATACAGGAAGCGCAACAGGGGACTCCTATAGTTGTGAATGGTCATCAGATGCTAGACACAGCAGCAGCACCTGCAGGCATCATTGTTTAAGCATGTGTGGCAGCTCTGATCAGGGAGGTCAAGCCCTCTGCAAGAAAGCTGTTGGCAGCCAGCTTGCAGCTATTTGGTGCACTATGTGAGATGAGAACAGGTAAGGTAGTTACTGGTTCAGGTGGGGAAACAAAGGATAAAAAAAAGCTATCCATCTAAAATTAAGTTCAGCCATCTTTGTCATATGTATGCATGTGTTATGCAAGTAGCATAGGGTACAGGGGGCTGGGCTTTGGGTCCAGGAGGTCAAAGGTTAAGGGTGGGGATGCTGTAGCGGAGCTTCTCTAGGTGTGACGCTCAGTAAGTCCGACGTGTGGCATAATCCAGCACCATGCTGGCTGCCCCCAACAGGGCAGGCTCCTCCAGGTCAGAGGTCAGGACTTTGACATCCTTTGCAGAAGTGAGAGCACGCTGGCTGATGATCTGTCGCACAGGGCTTTCGTAGAAAGAGGCCAGAACGCCAGAGAGGATCACCATGGCTGGGTTCACCATGTGAAGAATATTTATGATGCCAACCCCCAGTGCCATGCCAGCTGACAAAAGGAAAGGCAGGGCTGTTAGAATGACATGTAGCTGAAGTATCAGTGCACAGAGCTGCAGACAGTGTGATAATAAAGACTACCCTAATGAGTGAGGCACATACCTGTTTGCAGCACAGCCTCCGCTTTGGGGTTTCCCAAACAAGCAGCATTAATCAGGTGGCTAGCATTCACTGGTTCTTCTTTCTTCATTCCCTCTAGAAACAGCAGATCCTCTGTATACACATATAAAGACATAATCATGAAGTGCTGGTAGGGAGTCATAGCTATTGCAAGTGCAAGTGTAATTTCAACTCGATGTATGTGAGAAGCAAGTCTGAGGGGAAGATGAAGAGCACACGTGCCTTGAAGATTTTTTTTAAGTAGCACCTAGTCATCAGAAAAAACAGCGGCCTAAAAGCGCAACTAAATAGGCTTTCAGCATATAACTGATTTCGGATAGTTTACATTGGAGTCATCAACGTTTTACAGGAAAAGAATCCCCTGGCATACAGAGACATACCCCCCAGTAGACGTACCCCATAGGCTATTACCTAGAATTTCACATGGAAGGCCTTGGCCTATAGCTTCAGTCAACTAGGTCAATGTTGATGTGTGGCTTCTAGGGTCAGGTATTTTGTAGTCACTAATGTAATCAGGTGATATGTTTGTTGACAACATTTTTTTTTTTTAACAAATTTTACAATTTGGCAAACAACATTAACTATAAGTAGTCACAGACCCCTCTTTTTAAGCATGATGTAATAAAGTTAAAATAAAATAAAAACTAAACCATTCACAGTGGATCACATGGAAACATAAGAAACCTTGCCTGACAATTCTGTTCTTTGATCTTCAGAATCCGAGCTGCCAATGGTTTTGTCTCTACTGAAATTTTTGTAATCATTATCATAATATACCGATTGTTCTAACCTCTTTTTTTGTATACAGCATTTTTTATTGCATGTTACATGCACTACTACTTACATATATTTTTCGAATAACACAAAACTATTACAACACATCCTTTCGGACAACTGCATTTATGCACATTATTCTGCCTGATCACAATGCATCATACAAGATAACAGACAGCATTTGTACTGCTTGTGACATTGTTGTGTTTTTGTCTTGTAAGGAACTCGAGAGGTCAGCACTGCCACTGCCTCTGTGCTTTTATTGTTCACACTTGATATTTCTTATTGTACCGGGAGGGAAAGGAGAACCAATACTGCACTATGACTGGTCCAAACTTTTTCAGGAGACAATCTTGCAATCTGCAGCAGCACTGGAGTCTGTCTAAAAATTCTGGTTAATTTCAAATAAACCAAACTCACTTGATTTGCATACTTGTAAGTGGCAATGCATATAACCTTATTTCAGTGTTAAAAATGCATGGCTGCTACGCAAAACGTGTACAGGTTGGCAGGTCTGGAAGAGTGCTTGTGCGTGACTCACCATCGTGCAATCTCTTGGCCTCTCTCTGCAGGGCTATGCCAGATGCATAGGCCTCAATGCAACCACGGCTGCCGCACATGCACTCTGGCCCATCCAGAGACACCATAATGTGGCCGAGTTCTGCTGCACAGAACGTGCTACCATGGATCAACTCATTGTGCTGGACGATCCCACCGCCTATACCTGTTCATTTCAAAACACACACACGCATATGCACACGAACACACACACAAACAGTGATTAAAAAACTACTGCATTGCAAAAAGAAAATTGTTTTGGCTTTTACTTTTTAGAAAATGTTACTTGTGGTGGTTATGTTTCTAGAATGTCTTGCTTTCTTACTAGTTTAAATGTCTTTTGTGTATTTTGTGTGTCAAGCGCTTTGTGGTGCACTCTGTGCATGACAAATGTGCTATATAAATAAATATCATTCATGCTACTACTTGTACTGAGGTATTGCACTCAGATCCAGCGTTTGACTTTTTCCGATGCACCATTTCAGCCAAGTAAGTACAAATATATTTTATTTTGAGTTTCCTCAAGTTTCAGTCATTCAAAATATTGTGTTGTTTGGTAATGTTGTTGTGTAGTTTCCACAGAAATAGTAACAGTGAAACTGAAATTTGAGATTTACACTGGCAGTCAGACTGGTTGGTCAGGCAGTCAGTTAACAAACTTGAGATTGATACTGGCAGTCAGACTGTACCTGTTCCGGTGATGATGGTAACGAAGTTCTCCACGCCCATCCCATGACCAAACTTGCGCTCAGCCAGGGCAGCACAGTTCCCATCGTTGTCTACCCACACAGGCAGGTGCAACTCGTTGGAAATTGGTGTCCTGAGATCCACTGAGCTCCATTCCTGAATCAGTTTTGTGGAGTGAAGCACCACACCCTCTTGCGGGTTGACTCGCCCACCCGTTGATACACCTTTCAGAGAACAGAGGGGGCACGGACACACATGCGCACACGGAGGTCCAGTCATCAATGCCAAACATCAAATGAGAAACTGGATTTAATGATAATTCTCTCAGACAACCCAAACATGGCCTGTAGGCTGGGCAGAGGAGTTTACAATGCAACCCCCACCACTGGCACCAAGGGACAGGTCTCAGTGTTACATCCCTTTCAATCATTAATCTTAGCTTTAATTAATGTCAGCTGGAACAGGACTGACTACAGAACAGCCAATATAGCTGTTTTTTAATTGACTGTTGGTTCTTGTTTTTTTGCTTCTATTTTTTGTTTTTAACTAAAATGCTTACATACAGCACCACTGCATACCCTGCTTACAATCCACTACTATTTATTTTGTCATTTAAAAATTCAATCCTACATGCTGAACATTCAAATATGCACAAATTACATATACAGGAGAGAGGGGCTACACACCAACGCCAAGGACTCTGCAGTTGAGATGCACAGCATCAGTGAAAGCCTCCTTGCACATCTGCAGGATGAGCTCAATCCTCTCCTCATAGGTCTTGGGGTTGGAGCGGGTGTACTTCTTCACTATTTTACCCTATCGGGCCAGAGAAAAAATGAAGGCAGCCGTCAACCGACACCCGTCTGTAACCCCCATTACAGCAAGAAACAAGCCTTAAGAGCAATCACATGACTGGGAATTAGAAAGGATGGATTGAGAATAGAACCAAAGAACACCAAAAGCCATTTCAAAGTATGAACATGCTTTACATGGCCTGCAAAGTCTTGTGATTATGCCTCAAATGACAGCAGATAGAATTGCCACCCACAGCATTCAGCTTTCATTTATTGCATTAAGCCCATAAAATCCCATCTTTCTGCTTTAGCATGCTTGATATAATCTATTGGCAGGCACAGATGAAATGGTAAAGTAATGGTACCTGACAGTGAGTTTGATTTAAGGTGTTGTCACTAAAAGCCCTGGGAACCTACACAGCATTGAGCCACATGTGAGTTGCTGGACATCAAACCACTGATGGTGACCTAAGGCATAGATGCATGTTTCTCACCTTCATGCTGACTATGGCAACACGCAGGTTGGTGCCTCCCAGGTCCACAGCAAGGGCACTCTGGGTCTCCAGAATGTGGTCAATATCCTGAGAAATGCAATCCTTCACTGCAGGGAAGCAGAAGGTCTTCTGCAGTGGCTCATCCAGGTTGATGGACTGAAGAAACTTGAGGATACGTGGGACTGCATTTCCATCACCGTAGATCTTGGAGCTAGGAAGAGATTCAAAGGGACAGACTGAAACCGCTGCATCTTGTTTTGAATGCAACAGTAAACATGGGAAAAAACAGATCAGTGAAGATCTGTGTGTACGCACCAGGGGTATCGTTTCCCAAACTGTAGTTCAAGTGCATGGTGTATTTTTTTCTGAGTGTCTGCATCTCTGACATGGAGAACATTTTCCCCTATCCAACAAACAAAGCACACATCATAAATAAAAAAACACAGTGTCATGCACTAAATGCTGAGATTATGATACATATTTGAACACAACCAAAAATGTATTCTTGTCTCATTAACAAAGATCTCCCCATATGGAGAGTACTGTTTGATGTAACATTCACACACCTGTCTCCCGGCCTGTCTGCCTGGTTCCCAGGTTGATGACCGGTGTGCCAAAGGCCCCTGCCTCTCTCACCCCACAGCTGCTGTTGCCAATCATGCACCCTGCATGGGCCACCAACTGGATGAACTGCTCAAAGGGGACGTGCTTTACAGCCCGGAAGTTGGGATGCTGCTCAATCCCCTTCTTGCGCATCACACGAACCATCTCCTTACTGCCTGTAGAAAGAAGTTGAATGTCCATGGTCATTATGGTCAAAACCAAGGCTTTCAAGCCTTTCAGTAATGGCATACAGCAGTGCAGGTATGAATAGAAAAACCATCATGGAAAGACTGAAAAGAAAAATCAAATCATCTTCATGATGTTATTGTTTTTTTTTTTGTTATTTTCATAAAAGATTGCCATTGCTGATGAGACTTCAGGTTGAATTTGTCAGCTCAAGGACTAAAAACTCAAATGCCATAATGTGCAATGACATTTATTAACTGCTATTGATAATGGCTGAGCAATGTTGGAACAGTCAACATGACAGCTTAAACAGACACACAAAGCAAACATTCAAACGTAGGTGTATGCTTGAACTTGATCTGATCAAAACTGCTGAGAGCCACTTGCCACGTCAGAGAGGGTTATGCGGGTCATTTTAAATCAGGCTAAGTGCTTTGTTTCACAAGGCCTAAACATAAAACCTTAGTAAGTAAAAAAAATTGCTTACTTACTAACACTTACACTTTGATGCATGTCTGAACAATAGCCTCTGCTAAGTTCAACCAGGTCAGCTACATGTCTGAAATAATGAAATTCGGCCTACATTTCAAATATCCACCAATTCTGTTAGTTATGATAATTCTGTGCTTTCTTCGTTATCACAATTGTAACACACTGCAGAGAATACCGATATTAAAAGTATGGCCAGTTATCTGGCCATTGTCAAGCTTTGTGTTCACATGGTGGTGTTTTAGTCTTTAATAATAACTAGTGCTGTCAATCAGTTTAAAAAATAATCAAATTAATCACAATAGAAAATTTAAGTTTAACACAATTAATCATACATTTAAAGTTCCATAGGCAGTAGTAGGCAGTAGTTTGCAGCAGCTACAGACTTTCTGTGCTGACCGTTTATGTCAATTGTGTGTCAAAGCCAAAATGAGGAGGGCGCTGGCAGGAAGTGTGACATATGCATCTGCATGATTCATTTGTATTAAAAAATTAAAGTCGTTAAAATGTTTCCTGTGGCATAGTTATCCGACACAAGATATTCTATCTCAGAACACAGAACTGCATTGAGCTTAAGATGACTGAGTGCTGCAAAAGTTTTATACATCACATATAGAGATAGATGGGAATCGTAGCAAAATGTTTGAATACACATTTAGTATACACATGCATTAGTTTCCATAGTACACATGCATTCATTAGTTTCCATAGTACATATGCATTTGTTTTCAACGTTCTCAGCAATGCTGAGTGATTTCTTAGCATGTAACACTTTCCCAAGCACCTCCTCAAGAAAGCTAGCTCTCTGTTTTCTGAGAACACTGGAAAAAAACAACCACAACATGTATGCAACAGAAAGTCAGCCTTACCAGCATCAATATTGGGGAATAGGATTAATGTCCTCTTGTTGAATGAGACAAGAGCATCCAGCATCAGCTCATAGATCTTTATGGAGTTTTTAATGTCTGTTGTCACCGGATGCTGCAATGCTACAATGTAGTTTTGCTCTTTGACACCGTCTCCTGTTCATGATAACAACATGATGAGTTCATTCCCGTAAGGTTCCATCAGTGCTTGAGCAACACAGTAGTTCTACCTCTGGTAAATCCTAATTATAACTAAGGAGCCATGCCCCATCTTCAATGGCATTAACATCCTTGACATTAAAATCTCTTAAGAGTGTTGTGGGGGAGTTATGGTATCCCACCATAGACAGCTACAAATGGCCACAGGAGCCAAAATGGATTCCGATGTGGCGTCCCTTCCTATTCTCACTTCTATCTCTGCTTCTTTCCTTCAAAGCCAGTAATCCCCCCCCTTTTAAATCTTCATGAAATAGGCCCTAAAACATACTTCATGAATGTGTTTAACAGAAATTTTACAATTTATTCTACAGGAAAGTTTGTCAAGACATACCCAGCCAAGCCTTGATGATATCAGCATAATCATCCCTTTTGTGAACAGCCAGTAGTTTGTCGTAGGAGGGGCACCCGGCCAGGAGGATTCGGGAGTGGTCTTCACACATTGCAATGAGGTGGCGCTCAGCACTGCGTGTGCAGCAAGCATGGTAGTGTGCCAGCTTGGATATGGCATGCCGGATGGAATCGTCTATAGTGCCACTGACCTAGAGAACCACAGGAAACATGGCAAAAGTTATGAGGTGTAGGGTAGGTAGATAGGTTTGAAAATGGTAAGCCTCTCGCCCTAAAACCCAACATTCCAATTCTATCTGCTTTCGGCCTCCCTAATCAGCGAAGGCCTTGGTCAAGGCCCCTTGCTCTCCCAACACAGGGGAGTGAGAACTGCAATCTCGATTTCTTTGTATGTCTTGTGCATGTGAAGAAATTGACAATAAAGCTATACCATACCATACCATACAAGGAGTGCAGCACGACATTCAAATGTAGAAAATATGCTCAAGCAACAGAAAAAGCACCTTTGGAGCTTCTGTCCACACTCCTCATACACTTCCATACCACAAGTGCTGATGTATTCCTCTAGTATTCAACTTTACCTAGTTTCTGTTTATTTGCAGCAAAGTGTCCCAATTTGTTAACATTCATATGACTTTATATACAAACATGTGTGAGCCAGCACACAGACAAGGAAGTTCTTAGTGACTTGAGAACAACACCTGATTATTGCAATGCATTTACATCAATTCTGCAGTTGTAATATATTATTACATGCAATATATTATGATTTAAATTTCTACTACTTATTTATAAAACAACTATAATATCTCAATTTTAATCAAAAACATTTAATTATTTCACAAAACAATGTTTTTTTTTTTTTAAATAAACACAACTAATTTTTCACAACAAAGGGCATTTTGTCTACATTTCATACCCACTGCAGACACTACTAAACAGGAGCTTGTTTACCGTTCACTTCCTGCAGCAGTACCTTCACTAAAAAGTCTACTGTATATGTGGCATAAATTAAAGCATGGTGCCTTAAGTCTACTGCTCCTCCTTACTTCTCTCTCAATTTGTTTGCACACGGCCCCGCAGTCCGCAGTAACACAGCCTTTTATGGGACTAATGGGCGTTTACCTGTGTTTGCCTACCTATGCCAACACTACTATCAACTGGCACACCCAAGGTGGAAAGGAAATTGGCACATCCTAACTATGCTAACAACGGCAACACATCCTGTTCAGAATTCAGAATGAAAACAAGGTTCTAAGACCATGTTTCATAAAATTCTCTCAAGGACACTTCAAAGTGACAGCCTACCAGACAGTGAGTTCATAACACCATTCGGTCACTTGGACCTACATGGCCCACAACAGCTGAACTTGAGTCTAATTGCATGAGCTATGAGCTGAGACGGTTTCATGTGCAATCAGTGCAGATAATGAGAGTCTCTCCGTCAAAAGGAACAGAGCAGTTACTGGAATTTTACCAAACCAAGCAACTAGCCTCCACCTCACAAAAAAAGACATACTGACAATTTCCATCTAAAGTTCCTGTTAGGTTATAGCCCTACACAGCTGCCTACATACCTTTCTTTAGAAGACCTTTCCTTTGTAGTTCTGTTAAACACAGCTATATATTATCTCCTCTAAATATAAGTGCTTTATGGCTACAGCAGATAGTTTTATTTTGTTCTTCTTTGAATGGTTCACAGTATGTTCTTCCTTAAATGGTTTGTATTGTTACAACATGCATACGCAAAAACAGAGCTACCATATCTTTTGTGTCAAGGAGAATTCAGCTAGCCAAGAAATCTAGATGTACCCTAGTGGTATCAAATAGATTTCCTCAGCAGGTTCGTCTGACCAAAAACTAGTCTGTTAGCCTGAATTTCATTTGCAGTGAAAAAGACTGAGTGATACTGAGATAAATTACTGCCTCTTGTCTCTCACCTCTCCTCCCTCCAGATGTAAAATGCGGATATTCATGAGGGCTGCTGCTGTGGCCAAGGCCAGAGCATCGAATCGGTCACCATGGACAATCAGCACGTCAGGTTTGAGCCTCTGGAGGACATCGGGCAGCTTGACAAGCGCAAGGCCAACAGACTCCACCATGGCCGCCTCATCCTCTCCACGCACAATCGTATGCAACTTAGAGCCAATGTCAAACTCATCCTGTTCAATCATACGGAATGTGTTTCTGTAGGAAGAGAATACAAGAAAACATTTAAAGACATCTTTGCCAACATTTCCTGAAATGTAAATGTCTGCAGCACAAAACAAATGATAAACAGTGCCCAGGCAGACAGGTATGTTCAGCTTCTGGCTAAGGGTGTGAGCAAGCTGCAGCTTAAGCTGAAGACGAGCTTACCCATAATCATCAATAAGGTGAGACCCTAACACCACCACCTCCAGCTCAAAAACATCTGGGTTGGCTTTCATGCCGAACATAATGGGTGCGAGCTTGGAGTAGTCAGCACGGTTGCAGGTAGCAACGCACACCCTAAGCTTCTTCTTGCCATTGTTCTCCATCTTCTCCAGTCGTTCTCTCTCCCTTTGCATGTTCAAGTAATACAACTCCTATCACACCAGAAATACAAAAAAAGCATTAGCTGCAGTGAACCACTGTATTTTTGGTGATAGTCAGCAGCACGGTCATACCTGTGAGAGAAGAGTTAGTGTGGAGAGCAATCCTACAAGCTACAAATAGGAAAGAATGCAATGCATGCTATTTTTGTTTTTGCCACACTAGGTGAAGCTGTTTGTGGTTGGAACGCAACTTTCAAGAAAAACCATAGAATAATACATGATGCAGATCCACAACACTAGGTCTAAGAGATAGGCCAACGAGCTAAGGGGATGTTTCACATCGGACATCTGTTACACCTGGTCTCTAACAAAAAAATGAATTTCTTTGCTTTGCTAAAATGTCATGTCATTCCATGAGACGAATGATGTTCTGGTCTCATCATAGTCTTGTAGCAATAGAGTTCCAGACCAAGTGAGGTGAGATCATGTATAACAGAAGTCTCAGGAGATCAACAGGGGTTCTGAACACGGCTTATTTTGAAACAGGATGCAGCTCAGTGCTAGCAGTGTCCTGCCATGAGATACAGCGCCTGTATCTATGCAAGCCTGAGATCACCATGCCAGAAGGTTGCCAGGCTGTGGATCATACTTACATGAATGCTCCTCTCTGTGAGTCGCTGAGGCATGAAAGCAAATGAGAACAAATACTTAAAGGGGTAAACACACCTATGTCATTCTGGACTGTGGGGAGGCTTAAGGTTAATTTACAGTCGTCCGACTCTGTCAATACATGATACACAGAGCCCCTCTCTGATTATCCAAACCTTCTCTGACATGCCGGCGACATCCCAAATTTTCAATCTATCTGTCAAAACGACAGAGACCCCATGGATAGAGCAAGCGTGTGACTGGCCGGCTTTCTTTGCTTTGGCTTCTTGTTACCCACCATAGGTATCGTTAGCAACATGCTAGTTCACAGTTCAAGCTTTGTAAATAATCTCAGACGTTGTTTAGGATACAGTGGAAGGATTTCCGGATTGTACTCTGCTTATATTTCAATAAAGTTGTGAAATCAGCGCTTCATCAGTGGGCATTACTTTGTAGGTAGGTATGTGAGAAGTTCAAGTGGTAACAGAACAATTGGCTGGCAGAAAACCTGTAATTTGTTCATTAATAAATAACGTAAATAACCTGGCTATTGAGAGGTGTTGCGTCTCTATTAGCAACATTTACAAAACAAAGTCAAACGACTTTTTAATCACTGTATCAATATGTGAGTTGACTAGTGGCACTCTAACCAGTGTGTGGTGATGTGTGCTGGTGTACACTGTACACTAGCTATGCGCGGGTCGACCCAAAGCCCGTGGGGCCGGCAGGTTGTTTTTTAGGGGGGAAATGCAGGTTGCGGGCAGGTTGGGTGAAAATCTCAATAATTTCATCTTTACAAGTTATATGTATCAGTTCACTGGTTTGCTTTTTGTGAGAGGATAAAATGTTCTCCTTGCCTCTTCTCCACTCTGTCTCGCGTGCTGGATACTGCACATGCTGGAAACTGCAGGATCTCCCATACAGCCTCCTATCAATAATTTGTGTAGCGAAAATAATAGCCTGCCACGCATTTCCTAACACTGCTATCTGTCTTTTACAAATGACGTGCAATAAATGAGTAAAACAGTAGCCTATATAATAACGCAATAGACTTGTTAACCTCTCTCGCTCCCTCTCACACAAGGAAGAACTGGGTGATATTTTTACTACGGTCATTGGCTATTTGTTTTTGGTCTTAAAGCACGATTGTGGAGCAAAATCATTTTAATCTTCGTATTTTTTAAGAATTTCTGTTCGCAAAGCAAGTGTTGCATTCAGCATAATGCCAACTTATCAATGGTTCTTTGTGCTAAATGATGGGTTATGATGACAGATGAAAAGTCCAAATGTTTTCAGGCTTTATCGACTAATGTGCCTGCATGTGCATGTGTTGGGGGTGTGCGTGTGTACACTCAAGTTTGTGTGTGTATGTGTGAGTGAGTGAGAGAGAGAGAGAGAAGGAGAGCAAGAGACAAGTGCCAGGTATAGCCTATGTTTACACATATTCAAAATGTTTAGTTGTTTGTTTCCCCATACATTTTAAGAATAAAACAATCTTTTTGGCACATTTTGCCATTCCGTGCTTGATAGCCCAACTAAGATTCAATAGAATTGTGAGCAGCCTGGGCTATCCATCATGTAAAAATCTGGGACAAGCAGATCCCTCTCATGAGCATGAGTGTTTTTCTCTAGGCCATCACAAATCACAACGTAGACTCATTGGTTTCTTTTTTATTTTCTATCTCCGTTTTAGCGGGTTGAGTCTGGTTGAGTTAAAAATCAGTGCGTAATTTTGCAGGTCGAGCAGAGTGCGTTAGTTGTCATGATGGGTCAGGTTGGTGCGGGTGTTAAAACTCCTTGACCTGCCTACACTACATGAACATATAGGCTACCGGAGAACTGAAAGGTAAACGTCTCCGTCAATATGACTGCGTGTCTGGTTATTGACGAAGTCGGACGACCATAAACTAGGCTTCACAGTATTTAGGTACGGCAATGTTACCAATGTAAAATTTTCTAAACTCAACTGGGTGATATGCGCTAGTAGACATCAATCAAATGGCTCCTTTTTCACATTTTAGTGAAGAGGAATACTTTTGGAAACCGTTTTAAAGTGAGGTGAAAATTTTGTAAGGTGTCTATTAGTCCTAATTCCAGTGAACAATTCAGAGAAATGAATTCCTACAACTGTCAAACTATCATTCCTCCAGTCCCCTCCCCCAATGCACTGCCAGCACTCTGATAATCATTGATAGCAGTGTGTGTTTGAAAGAAAGCAACCGTTGCAGATAATGAGAGTCTCTCTGTCAAGAAGAACAGAGCAGTTACTGGAATTTTACCAAACCAAGCAACTGGCCTCCACCTCACAAAAAAAGACATACTGACAATTTCCATCTAGAGTTCCTGTTAGGTTATAGCCCTACACAGCTGCCTACATACCTTCCTTTAGAAGACCTTTCCTTTGTAGTTTCGTTAAACACAGCTATATATTATCTCCTCTAAATATAACTGCTTTATGGCTACAGCAGCTAGTTTTATTTTGTTCTTCCTTAAATGGTTTGTATTGTTATAACATGCATACACAAAAACAAACAGAGCTACCATATCTTTTGTGTCAAGGAGAATTCAGCTAGCCAAATCTAGATGTACCCTAGTGGTATCAAATAGATTTCCTCAGCAGGTTCGTCTGACCATGCACCATAGGTCTTCTACCAAGGCTTGACCGGACTGACGGTGCAAAACAAGTAAGATGGCTATGGCCAAGAACAACGCTCGTTTGAATCGGCTTTGGAATTGGCTTTGGACTTGGGCTTTTATTTAAAAGTTGAGCAGCAAGTTTTTCATTTCAAAGAATGCCGTATTTAATGTTTTGCCAGCATTGCTCTGATTGGTCTTAGCGCTATCCTATGCATGCAGAAGCAGTTTGAAAGATAACCGTTGATTCCGCCCCTAGTATTGATCCCCGTCTATCAGTCATGTCCAGGCTATACATTTTGATGGTATAGTCTGGCTTGTCAGGCTAGCATTTAGTTGCTAAACAGGTTGAATTCAGACAGGGAGCCACAATCCTGAAGTATGCACAATGCACTTTTTTATGTTGTATGTTTTTTTAAATTAGTTCTATGTTCTATGTATCTGTATGAGTCTGTATGTTTAAGTGTTGTTTCTGGTATTAATGGCTCATAAGACTCACAAGACAAATTCCCCTAGGGGCAACAAATTTCATTCACTCATTCAACATTGTTATCATGGAGTACACCAGTCCTGAGACCTTCCATCTTCACTGCACAGTAAACATTAACTAGGCTAAACCCCCGCCCAAGGGTAGAAGGAAGAGGGCTGGCTGAAAAACAGCCGGAGGAGGGACACGGAGGAGGAGCTGAAGAGGACAGAGGACAAACTGGCTAGAAGTGGGAAAGAAAACCCAGGATCGAGTCAGATGGAGGAGTTTTATCAATGGCCTATGCTACAAAAGGGGCAAAAAGGCCAAAGTAAGAAAGTAAACTCTAGCCACCAATTAACTGCTGTAGTCAGTGCTGCAGGACATGTTTTACTTCCTGAACTAGTGGGTAAAGACGAGGTTTGTTTGAATGAGAACAACTTTGGATTTTCTTTATGACATTACCATCATCTTAGAACACACACTAGGTAAACCTTAGCTGTGAGGATTCAAAGCACACAATTGCACACAAGTCATGGCTAAAACCATGCCTATTGACCGGACCAATTTGAAAACTAACTGCAGGAGACCTCGGTCAAAAAGGACAGCCTCAAAACCACGCCTTACTCCCTGCCAAACCTTCAAACTGTAAAGGGTTGTCTCATCAGCTGGATGCCCCTTTCTGCTGACTGACCAAACAAACTGTTCTCACGAGGTCAAATCTTGGGCTATTTATCCAAATCAAAGTATGTACTGGGCCATCATTCCTTGTAGAATCAGACAGAATCCAAGAATGTGAACGTGAACACAATATCAGATGTTTCTGAGTTTGCCTTCATTATTTAACAGTCTCAGACTCTCATCGCGGAAGCCACTGGGCCTTGATATCTTCAAAAAATATTATTCCTAACCTGCCCAAATTTTGCATCATGGATATGGACCATTAAAGGTTTGTCCTAGATGTCCAATGGTTTTGTATACAGTCCTAGATTTGGTACAACATGCAAAACTACTGATATTGAGGGTCTTGTAAACTTTTTTTTTTTAAAACGTTTTTTTGTACCCGAATCAGCCAGTATTGTGAAACAGATACCATACTTAATTTATATCATGCCATTATTTTAGGTCTTGACAACAAAACTAAAAATATTAAAGATAAAGCATCAAAGCATCTATGTTAGAATCTGCCCCCTGCCCTTCAGTTTGAAAAGTGCCCGAGTGACAGTCCTGCCTCGTACACTTAATGCTCATATACTCAACTCTGCCTTGTAAACTTAATGCCCATATAATCAGCTACTTTCCTTTGACAATGACTGAAAACTGTAAAGTTCCCTTGTTTTAACCTCAACATTTTCATGAACAGAACTCAAGTATTATCACATTAATAAAATAGTATATTTAAGGAAAGTACAATGACTAATACCAAAGAATTACAGTAAAGCAGTAAAAATAGATGTATAATACCCTCCATGTCACTCTTTTTGTTCCTCACTCCAAATCTAGGTCCTTGTGGAAAAAATCTGTTGGCATGATATACCAACTTTTAATGGTTCAGTCATACAGACAACACGTTTGTCTGCCATCCTGCAAAGTTTGGATTTGCTATGAATTAAAAAAATGTAAACTTGGCTTTGCAGATAATGTGTTCTTCAGGCAATTTCAAGGAATAAAAAATATATGAAGACATAAGATTTGAACAGAAACAGGTTTTGCAACTCATTCATAATATAGATATTGTCTGAACAAAAGTACAAAAAAATAGCAAGTGGCGATTGTAGGATTTTTACATAAATAAATAAACAATACAATCCTCTGAGCCAGTCAATCAGTCAATTTTGTCATCATTGTACCATTTTTATTTTTATCCTCTTTCAGCCTATTTTAAGGTTTCTATGCCATTTCGGTGATAACACATATTGTTTTGACACCACATTGTTTGCATCTCCTTGACATCTGCTCAACTTAAAAACAGCCTGAGTGAAATGCTCCTGCATGCCAACACAGAAGGGTTATTCATTACACAGCTCATCATAGCCGCAGACTAGTGCCTATGCTGATTCCCCCAATTCACTCAACAGCACAATACTGTTATACAGAAAAGATGGCAGTCTGTTAAAAATAGTATCTGCATAACTACAAGTCCAAACCACAATAACGGTTTACCCACATTCTTTTAGCAGCCTTTTTTAGCCTCCCAAGCTAACATTATAGGGCTAACAGAGTATTTACAATGCCCTGTCATCAAAGCAGCCCAGCCAGACGTCTTCTGAGACGTAGCATCACAAGACTGGAGCACTACACTGGTCATTAGGATGGGGGCAGGGACAGAGAGCACCAAGGTAAAAAGCAAAGAAAAAGACACGAAAGGCAGCAGACTCACATGTGGGTTGCGGCCTTCAGTACCAGGGAACATGTCTCCGACTGTAACCCTTAAGCAAGTGTATACTTCTGCTGTGCTTTAAAAAATGCCACCTTCTATCACCTACTCTCCTCTCGTTTTCCACTCGGCTCATGCAGTCTTTTCAGAACAGTGTTCTGTTACCTCTTCCTCTGTGCCTCACAAAGTACCACACCCCCGACAAGGAAGGGGGAGGGTCTTCCACAGGGCAGCAGTTGTGACTGGCAGCCTAGCAGGACCATAAGCAATAGATCCCACCCACTCAGCATCCTCTCTCTGGCAGGAAAGAGTGATGGTGGGGGAGGGCTACAATACACACACACACACACACACACACACACACACACACACACACACACAGGAGCCTTACTACCACCACCAACAGGCCATGTTTGGAAGTACAGTTTGGCATTTTTGCAGTTAGTAGTTAATTGTACATTTCACTCTCTCCATTTTAAACTGAATACCATCCCAAGGTTGTAGTGAGCAATATTCTAAGACACTTGTCCAGTGAAAGTCCTGATCAAATTAAACAGGCCTATATAGAAATTCCTTACCCCATCTTAGACTGTTTACACATATCTATATATTTTTATAAACAGATATTTTTTTTATCCGTTCCTTTTTTTAATTGCATTTACAAACATCCAGTGTAATCCACAGAATCCTGTGTCATCAAAAATCCAATAATTTAAAAAAATATCCATTTGAGGTGACTTAAACTTTAAAAAGTAGCTGTCAGCCATTCGGCACACAGTGCTACAGGGTACATTTGAAGGATCTGACAGACAAAAATAAATTGTGTTCAGTAGCACATTTCGTGACTTGTATCAATAATATAAATAATGTGCCAAGAGGGCCGGTTCTGTAAATAGATAATGATGGGTTCACAGGTTCAAAGGTTCTAACACAGTCTTCAGTCCTTTTGCAATCCTACTCTTCTCTCTCCCACTCACCTCCTGTCCCTCTCTATTGCCCTACCTGAATAAAGGCAACATAGCAAACAGATTTTATTATTATTACTACTACCACTACTACTACTACTACTACTAATAATAATAATAATAATAATAATAAGAGACATCTTTGACTTTGGGCATCAATTTGAAAGACATTTAAGTCTTCTTACAGTGGACTGAAAAAGTGTGATCTGTAATACTTTCATGTGACAGACTTCCCTGTTGTTCAAGCCCAGACCAATAAAATTGATAAGTAAATTAAACGGCATTTAACATTAAATTACTGACAGTGAAACATTATTTTGAAAATGACATTGTTGCTTCATAACTGGAATGGTATTTAAGTATAGTATTCAGTAAGGGTATTCAGCACTGTATCAGTCATATCTCTACATTTAGTTTGAAGACTGATCCTTCTCCTCCACCCAAGTTACTGTTATCACATTTCTGTTCCTGATCCCCCTGCCCTGATGGCGTAATGGGAAGTGAGAACTCAGAGTGCTCATTTTGAGGCTCGTCTCACTCATAATCTCAACTCTTCAAGCTCAGTGAAAAAAGTCAGTAGAGCAGCAAAGACTGTTTTTCCCCCACCTACAAACTGTGGTTTTGCCTTAGAGTATTAGCCTAGTGCACCAAACGCTCTCACATTGTTTCACATCTGGATTCCCTCCGTTGGCTTACATTTCCAAATCAAATAACAACTACATAATATGTATTTACCTTCAAATTTGCCATCTTTATGACACTATCGAAATGACAAGCAAGTAAGCTACTATTTCTTGCAACAGGCCTGCTACTCTGGAGGTGAAACTGGATGAGATATTGCTCTGATAGACCATTCTGAATAATGTCACACTGTGTCTTAACTTTATGTTCATCTTCAACTTTCAACTTCTAAGTTTTTGCCAAACTAGTTTCTAAATTTGAACAAAACTTGATTTGTCGGTGTAACTGATGGGAGAGTGGCAAAACTGAATACTATATTCTTTTCAAAAGTATGCCAAGTAGGCATGGTGACAACGTACTTTTCTACTCATCATGGTCTGATGGTATGATATGATTGTCATATGTGTAATATGTGAGGTATGGCACCACATGCGCAGATCACATGACGTACTCCTTATCTTCAACAACTTGGGTCTTTCATGTGTCTCTTTGGAGACACTCTGATCACGGATGCTATCTTGCCTCTCTCCTGCTATGCATCGCAGAATAAATCTACTCCTTGATTCAATGTCTAAGTGTGGCTTGGGGCCTGTACTATGAAGCAAGGTTACTGGTTAACCTGGGTAGCTTTGGGAGTTACCACTGATCTCTAAAAGAATCCTCCATTGAGCATCAGTTGTTTCTAAAGTTATTGTTTTTAGATCAGAGGTTACAGAAGTTACCCAGTTTAGCCAGTAACCAAGCTAAGTCAAGCTGCAGGCTTAACCTATAACAGCTGTTTACCAAGGCAGCAGCAGCAGCACACCACCACTTGTACATGTTAAATTGATTTCAAAATGTCTCTGCAGGGCTCCTCACATTAGGCAGCACTGGTGTGCCTAAGTATTTTCATTGAAGTGTACCACATACATAGCAATGTATATCATAATAGGGGTTATTATAGAGATCAAAGGTCTGGGTCAGTACTGACAAGAGAAAGTCTGAGAACAGACATCGTCATGGTCTTATAGCCACTAGCGTGTTTAAGATAAATCATACGTAGAGACGTGGACAAAGCCATAGACAAAGAAAGAACTAGGCCTGTTAGAAATATGCAATTACTAAAATGTGTGCATTTAAAAATGCTGATATGGCCTATCACCAATTTACTAAATTTACTAAACTGAAACTGGTTTTCATAGGTTACTGTACTAACAGCTGAATAGAATATTAATATCTCAGTGGAAATAAAGTTAAATATAGTGATAATGACAATGTCCTGGTCTATAACTGTTATATCTTATTAAACTAATCCAGAGGGTCAGACTTTATAAGACGAGGTTGTGCAGGGGCTTCAAAGCTAATCTATCGATGGAAGCATAAAAATAAAATAAACAGTGTCACCTGATAGTTGTGACTCGAGCCATTGTGCTCCTGAGCAGTTATAGCAACGTTTACACGAAGCGTTTACGTTACGATCTACGGTTAAGAGACCTAAGGGTTTCCCTGCATGTCGTTGAGGAGACGCTCCGGGCAACATATTCTCATGCATGGACGAATATTCTTCCACGTCTACATTGTGAACTCAAAACACTTTAGTATGGCATGTCGGCATTACATCCTCCCAAAACATTCGGTAAAGTTTATTAATATTAAACCCTACACACGAACACTCACGATGAACTCGACACTTTGATGTGGGCCTATCCCACCTACCTACTACGTTAACTGTGATGTTTACATATTGATAACTTTTGCTCTCTGCTAACGTTAGGTGTCTGACTCATAGATATAAATACACTTCAAACACACATATATAAATATTAATATTTATGGTCTGACTTACTTGCACAGAACTAATTAAGTTAATGCTTTGCTAACTTAGCTAACTGGTTACTTCAAATAACGGTAATGTTAACTGTATGAGTCGTCTCCTACCAAGGTACAATGTACAATTTTTCGTAAAGTAAACATGACTTAATGACTTATCCACAAATGCACTAACATTAGATGTGGAAACAATCGTGTACAATTTCACAAGTCAAAATAGACCGGGTATCAAAAATATCAGTCTCGTAAACTACCAGACTTCACTATACGATTAGAATTGTTGACCACCGTTGTTAGCCAGCTAACTTACAGTACATTTTCATCACACATCTACATAGCGTAGGGAAACTGACCAACCTCTATGTTAAAAGTGAACATTGCCTACCTTAAACAGGATACACCTGGCGTAGTTGCATCTATGAGGTAATACTTCTCCAAACGAATGTTGCTAATAATTAGTTCCTGGTACATCCAGAGAGTTTGGTACTAGACATGTGCTAGTTAACCTAACGTTAGCTTAGAAACTGCCCAGCTCGGCCACACAAGCTTCATGACGAACTGTTGCCCCACCTCTGGATTTTGTTGGCTAACTTTAACATTTAAAGACACATATTCGATTGTGTCGAATTATTTTTTTCAGAATGGTTAAACACTGACTGATTTTTTTGGCACGATTTCTGAAACCATTAACACTTGTAGCCAGAGAAAAACTGTAAAAACACGTTCTCTTTGAAAAGTTGAATTAGCAAATGAAAATGCGCTGCGTTTGACTATTAACGTTACACACATTTTGTCTGAAGATGTACTGCAAACAATCTACTGATACTGAAGTTTCTGAAAAGACATGAGTCGCAACAGGAACAGATGAGGCGTACTACCAAAGATCGTTAAATGGAGCAAATCAACCCTCTCGTTAAGCAGCATGCAAAATGATTATGTGGCTAACAGCCATCAAAATAACAACAAAAGAACAACTGTCTTACTGCAACAACATCCTGAGCATTGAGGTAGGCTATAATTGTAAGATTCGACTCTTTATGATCCAGACCATCTATGGTCCATAGACTAGCAAACATTTTCAGGTGTAATATTTAGGAAGCTTATTAATTTAACAAATAATGTCAAAAGAATAGGGAAAATAATTCAATCCCTGATTGAATTACATTGAGGGCAACTTTTAAGGAATAATGTGGCTCCCTAGAACAATGGCATCTGGTGTCCGGTAGGGTGAGCTGTCCCACTGTAATCCGTATTTACGTCAATAGCCTGCACCAACCACCTCAATTCTCGTGTTTCATGCTCTCTTCATGGCTCTGGACTAGATTACTTTCTGATAGGATGTACATAAGACTCAAGGCCCTGGATTCTGTAGTTAAATGGGGACCGGAGTTTTTATTCAACTTTTCGTAGGATTTCGTAGGAAGATGTGAACTTTCTCTTCCTAAGCTTATGAGTTGTTTTAAACAAACTTATTTTAAAAATTATTTTATTTTTTTTATTATACAGACATCAGTCAATTTGGTGTTTTACACAATGCTGTTGGTTTATTAATCTTTTAATAAAAGATAGAAGTTTTTGGATACCTCTTAATTTTGTCCTTTCAGGTCTTGTAATGTTCTGAAGAATAAAGAGAAAACACCTTAATAAAGAAACAGTTTTTATTGAATCTTCCAGTAGACTTGATATTCATGGAATAAAACTGCTTTCTGGGAATAGGCCTAATACTAGCAAAAACAGCTAAAAAAGACAAATGACACAAATGCAGTAAGGAGCAATCTCTGAAAGTGCTTATATATATATAAAAAAAACAGTAAAACATCTCAAAAATACAAAAATGTTTACATTAATACCGGATGGGATTTCTGTTTGCCTAAACAGTGGACAAGAAACAAGTAACATCTAGTTTGCATTTACTAGAAAAAAGATTTTAACCCACAGCAATTCACAAGAGCACACATATGAAATGTTTATTTTTTCCAGTATGAAGTCATCTGGACAGGCTCAGGCAGAACATGACTGTTTGAATTGGTACATAATTTCAGCTAAGTCAGATTCAGTTAAAGAAACAAATGCAGTGCATCTTGACGTGTCCACCCTCCAAGTCTGTACTGACTTGGCTGTATTTTCTGCTCCAGATAAAAATACATTGTTGGCTTAAAATATTCTTTACATGACCAAACAAACTGACAAGAAAACAAGCAAGAAAGATAAAGACTGCATAGCACTTAGTCTAGGGGATGAGAGCATCTAAAAACCAAGTCTCTTGTCTCATCTTTAACACAATTGAAACATGAAGCAAAACCATGTTTGTTAAATGACCACCCTCTCTCATGTCTTCACACCATATCACAATGCTTTTACAAAAAAAAAAAAGTCAGGGAAATATAACACGAAGAATTTGGAATTTTGAGGCAATCTTCCACAAAGCTGACTGATGCATAGGTTTTATGCACACAAAACAGTTTAGTCTAATGGCTCTTCCCAACTTGCACATTCCCTCCGACACAAAATGAGTATGTCAAAGACCACACCTTGATGTGTCAAACTGACAGGAAATCACACTATTGCATGTCTGGATGTCCTTAAAGGAACATCTCCTATGTCTCCAGTTCCCTCTTCACTTACTGAACCCATCTTGGCATAACCACCTGCAAGGATGTGGCGCACTAGTTTATTTAATAACCTGAATATGTAAACTTGCCTAATCTAAAACCTAATAATGTATCCACTTTACATTAATTTAACTCTTTTTTTTCTCTTTTTTTCTTAGCCCATGTCTTCCTCACTACTCGAGTCTGTACACATAAAAAAGGCCTCCCCAAACCCACCCATTTTCCCAGACTTCCCAAGGACTACTCCATGGGCTCCCACATGGAATACTGTGACGTAAACTTAAAAAGAAAGCTGAAGGAGGAACTGAAAAATCGACAGCAAAAGATAAACAAAATGCAACAACAACAAGAAGGCAACCAGAAGATTCTACAGGAAGGATACTTGGCAATGAGTATAATCTGATTTTTTTATTACGCTTGGTCACACTTTTTTTGAAATCAAGTATCTTCCAGATTCCCAAGTAACAACTCTGAAGACTCCCCTGCCAGTCTTTCTACCCCAATATGCCCTAATTACACCTCCTTCAAGTAGAACAGAGCTACACAGACTTGTTTTTGAAGGGCATGGTGGGCACCAGTTTTCAGAAAGCTTACAAAGGGACTGGTTGAAGTCACTGACTGCAATAAGAAATGAATGCACTCCTGAAAACCAGCACACACACACACTGACCCTCGAACTGGTCTAATGCATCCTCTGAAGTTGAGTACAAATACCCACCTGAGCAACCCCCACCCCATCAGTCAAATGAATGCTCTGATTAGCCCACCCTAGCCCACCCGAATACCCAGGCTCAGTTCTGATTAGGACACCGATGAAATAGGGTTGTGAGGGGAGCCCATCTGGGTCAGGACCTTATCTAGCCATTGCAGTGGGCCATGTAAGTGGATCTCAATCCAGCAGGGGGTGCTAGTAACATCCTGCCGGTGGTACTCGGCACCCCAGCCCTGCAGCGAGAGAGGTGAACAGAACAAAACAAGAGAAGAGAAGCACAATGAGACTTAGGATACAGACATTGGGTCAGTATGTGTTGGCAGTTCATGTTTACATGTCTAGAGAGGTAGTCAATGTGGTTGGTCAGACAATGTGAATGTAGTACCTTTACAAAACTCATGCGGATGGTGCACATTTTGGTAAGCTCATACACAGCCTCAAAGCCGTGGTTGACGGACTGGGCCAGCAGCTCAGCAAACTCCTGGTTGTTGAAGATCTTGAGGCTGCAGCCACTGGGGATCTTGCAGACTGTAGTAGGATGGAAGCCGTGGTGGTAGTTACAGTTACGGCTCTGCACAAAGATGCTGCTGTCACTCAAACACTCAGCGTACACCTCTCCGCCCACATAGTACAGATGCACACCTGTAGGGAAATCACCATAGCCATTTCCATGAGTACATCACCATGTCTCATGCTGGGCCTCAATATACTATGACTGGACCATTTGTATACCATTCACAAATGACATATTATGGTAGTATCAACAGAGACTGGTAATAACTAAATAAAAATAACTTCTAGCATAGCAATAACTTCAACAGTGCTAGTAAGGTTTTACATAACATGAGCCATTCTACTTTTTTATGTATTTTCTAAGGTGAGCCTTTTATCTCCATGCTGTCCAATGAGCTGTACCTTTGCCGATGTGGCGTCGTGTGTTCTCAATGGTGGAGTTGCGATTGACGTTTGAGAGCAAGCCCAGGCAGAAGCGGCTGCGATTATTGGAAGGGTCAGTGAAACCGTCCACCAGCACGCTAGTAGAGGAGGCCTGGAAGGCCTCACCGACACGGTTATTTAGCTCATAGTAAACAATACTACACCAATGCTTGGGCTCCTCGTAGGCCACCGGCTGCACATCTGCAAAAAAGAGACACAAAAACGGCATGACAGACTGAGTCCTTCCTGTTATTCAATCCCTTCTGATTCCCACAAAAAGCATAGAATAACAGTAGATCAAATGGCTAGTTTTATTTACTTTATTTACTTTCTTTGATATATAATGAATTCTCAGTCACTCTCACACCTATATCAGTACATATACTGTATACTTCAGCGGAAACGTATGTTGTCCACATATATGTATGCATGATGCGTGCAGATGCTGCCTGCTCTGTCTGTGACCTCAAAAGCGGTATCTGCTGGCAGACTCTGCAAGCTACACAATGCCAACGGACAGGGAACTGGCAGTGTTTATCTAACGCATACCTCTGCCCTGCTTCCTCTGTAATGTGCTTCTGCTCGCCAGGTGTGTTTTGTCTAGGGCCTTTTTTTCCAGAGGCTTCCAACAATAGAAGTGTGAATGTAGCCCCCCCCAAACACACACACACACACGCTTATTCAGGATGCAGCTTGCAAAAGCCCTTCACTGTCCCTCCACTGACCCACCCACCCCAAAACTTAGCACTTCCTAGCCTCACATCTGCACTCATTACCTAATTCAAATTGGTCACGCTAGCATCCTTGAACCTATTATACTGTACTTCTATGTACGTATGTAGTTAATACTAATTTGAACTGTAGCATGTTAAAAGATTTTGAATGAGGTCAGATCTTGCTAACATTTTGTGAAGTTTTTAGTGTGGAAAAAGTGACTCCTCAGCCTTTAAAAACAGTTTGAGTGTTTGAAACTAATCTTTGAAACTGTGGTCTTGAAATATTGTGTATTCATTTGTGCTTCCTTGTAAACAACAACAAAGATCGCATTTAGAATCACATGTCAAATCTGATAGTGGCCCCTCTCTAATCTATCACCTCTTCGGAAATCTGAGGCAAGTTAGGAAGGAAAGTTGCAATAGAATAGCTTGAGTTGCCCAGCTCTTGGAAACAGTAAGCTCCTTGGCCTTGGTGATGCCATAGAGCACATCTTGCATGTCACATTGATATGTGTTTAGGTATCAGGACCATTGATGATGGTACACAAAAAATTTCCATGTCTTTTTTGCACATGAAAATTGTTGCCATTCAAGTCTTATTACTGACTACAAGTGCATGTGTCACTGCCGTCACCACTGCCTGTTATTTTAAACTACATTTATTGCAGTTGTTAAGAGTCCAGGCTACATGTTTCAAGGATTTTTTTCACTTGCATCTCAAACTATGTCTGCTTAAAGCTCTGTGTAATGCTTTGTACTAGTGTAACTCAGTTTGGTGTATTTTAATCTGTGTGAGGTTGCTCGTCTGACACACAGCTCTGCAAAGGCTTGAGCTAGACTACAAGGGCCAGGGCTAGACTACCAGGGCCAGGGCCAGATTACCTGGGCGGTTGCTGTTCTCCAGAGGCAGAGTAGGTGCCAACAGGTTGGTGTCCATTGGCTGAGGCTGAGGACAGTCTTGAGTCATTGGTTCATCTGGTGGCATGTATGCAGGTGGAGGGGTTTCTGGACATTTAAACATGAATACACAAATATGCGTCAATAACAATTGCTTATCAATACTTCACTTACAGGCTCAGTGACATTCAACAATTCTATGTTAAGATGGGTGGGCCTCGTTCACCAGTATCTTTTTCTATGTTAAGATGAGTGGGCCTCGTTCACCAGTATCTTTTTTTTCCAGAAGATGGTCCATCAAAAACTCTTCAGCAGATTCAAAAAGATGTTCTTCAACCTATCGCTTTGCTAAATCACGCTGCATGCATGCATGATAGGGCAAGTTGGAACATTGATGAAACCATTGATGAATGCCGTGGAAAAACTGTGTAAGTGGGGTTTAACAACTAATTTCTTAACAAGAACATCTGGTAAATAAAGACAACGTTTTTAGACAACTACAGTATTCAGTATTATTTCAGTAAAAAAAAACTTCCCACGTTTGTCCACTAATATTTACTTCCTCATAAGTAGTTAACTGTCATGACTACATTTGTGAAAAGTGACTACTTCAGAAATGAGGGTAGTTAAGAAGGAAAACGTTTTATGTATGATCCAAAAGTCTTCAGTGTTCTAGTGTATATGACTAGCCCCCCCAGATTAAGGACCCCTATCTACAATGACCAACTAGTGCTTATATCGTACAGACAACAGCTGAGCTGGCACCTGAGGAATGTGCTAGCTGCTTCTATAATCTTTGTTAAAATTACAATGCTTCTCCTTGTCAACCTGTATGTGTAAAAGTTCTCTCAAAGCTGCAAACTCATCAGTCAGAGATCACTCAAAAAACACAACTTCAGTTATAGCAATGCTATAGCTTATTTTAATTCGGTATGGTGTAATATACACATAGCCTTGTTTAAAAGGAAGAATCTAGTGTGAATCAATCCATACTCCTGTTGTTCGTGGTCACTGAGTGTAGTCTGTAGGAAAAAGAACCAGAACATTTGATACTAAACAGACCGAGTAATGAACCAGCAGCTAATGTTAAATGAATTGGGCATAAGAAAATGAAACTGAAAGTAAATTACTGTGTCCCGTTCAGTTAGTGTTAGCTGCCCGTTCATTATTCAGTCTATGTTGTGTTCAATTTTCGCATTCTTTTTTCTACTGACCGCACTCTGGAACAACAGGGCCATGGATTGATTCACACTGGATTTCTCTCTAATATTTCCATGGCAATAGAAGCCATCTCACCTGGCATCTGGAAGGGGCTGCCGGGGTCCGAGCTGGAGGGGGATTGTGGGAAAGTGGTGCTGCTGCCCGGGGAGTTTGGGTAGCTGTTGGTGGGCGAGTGCGGAGCAAAGGGCAGGCTGGTGGCTGGTGGCTGTGGTGGTTGCTGTGGAAAGGAGTCGGGGAAGGTAGCATTCTGGGGCATGTGAGGCTCAGCCTGGTGCAGAGGGTTCCGGAAGCGAGGCAGCATACTCAGCTTGGAGTTGAACTCACTGGTGCGTGGGACCAATACTGGAGGAAGCACTGAGGAAGACAGACACAGAGAGAGGATAATTCCACATCAATTATTTAAGTTCTCTCCTGGAGTAACAGGCCATGAATCAGAGGGCTCTTCCTCCTTAGCACATTTATATGGAAGCATGCATTACAGACAGAATCCACAGATATTTCATGTCTAGACAACAGTGTTGTCTTTGCTGTGCAACAGACATAAGATCAAGCTGAATCCTCGCTCTGGTTTTGTGAAGCACACAGCCTCTAACTCCACATTAGCTACACATGAGTTGTGTTTTATTTTCAAAAGGACCCCCCATGTAATACATGAGTACTGTTATGAAGCAGAAGTGCAGACAGACAGTACGACACAGCACTACAACTGCATACTTCAAAACCACTTGCTGCACTCTTCTGCAACTAGGCTGTGTCTGTTTCTGCCTGTTCAATACCAAGGGGTTTGGCACAGTCACAGACGGCATCTGTTTCTTTCCAAACTTAGGGAAGGGATTGTGTTTGAAAGGAAGACAGGTGTCCTTGTCTTCACTACAACTGACCCTACGCAAGAGCGCTAAACCTAGGCAACTACTGTTTCCTCCTATTGTGTGTGTGTGTGTGCGCCTCTGTGTGTCTGCAAATGTGTGTGTAGGGGAGTTCCTGTAACACTCTTCCTCTCCATGGCCACATGTTCACTTGTGCCTGCAAGGCAGCAGTATACACACACACAGAGTCACACTTGAGCATACACACACACACAGACACACAGACACACAAAGACACACACGAGCATACACACACACACACACAGACAAACACAGTCGCACTTGAGCATACACACACACAGAGATTCACACTTGAGCACACACACACAGAGTTTGCCATGAAACAAAGCCCTCATTCTCCCCCTGGCTGGAATTTCCTGCTCCCGTTCTGCTAACACATCCACATGCACACACACACACACACACACAGAGCACAGCCTGCGGACAGCTGTTTCTGTCTCGTCAGCTGACCCTGGTCTTCTGCTTAGCCAACAAAAGAGGGTTGAGCTTTTGATGTGCACCCCTCCACCACACATCCCTCTTCAGAAGTGCAGCACAGCAGAATCACCTGGCTAACAAATGGTGAACGCTGAGAGCAGAGGGCGGGCGAGATGGAGGAGCAGACCCAACATCTGCAGAGGCCACAGGAGGGATGAGGAAGAAGATAAAGGGAATGTTGATTAGCCTCAGATCCTAAGTAGAGGCTGAACACGCCAGCTATGAAGGACACTAAACAGAGGGATACTAGAAACCAAAACACCTGGGGCCGTATTCAAGTTTATCTTAGTGCTAAGAGAACTCCTGAATCGCACTAGAGGTCCCTTTAACCAACTTAACCCATTCACAGAGCTGCAGAGACCTATTTTCAGTACACAAAAATGACAACTCCTAGGATAAGATAAATGCTCCGTTGCTGTGGTTGATGTCAGATCTCATGCACAAGCCTGCTTGTGGTTACCTCCATGACTGGTTGAGTGACAGGTCTGTGTTGGCAGGTCTGTGCTCACAAGCAGCATGATGAGTGCAGACAGTAGCAGCAATGGAAAACACTGCAGACTGACAAAGTATCTGCTTTCTTAATTACATTTATGATGACATGCTTGCATAGATAGGAGGTAGAATTTGATTCTGAATAAAGTGCACGCACATACACAAAGGTTGACAAAGTTTTTGGTTGTTGTTGGTGGCTGCGCTAATATTCTGTGGTGACGGATATCTTGAATATGTAACTCTTGTAATGCATGAGCATTTCAAACTATTACAGAAATGGTAAATGCAAACCTTTGCCCCATGATGTTTTATGAACTGGTCTTAGTGGTTTAGGAGTGCTCTGGACTTCTCAGCTGTCCAAGATTTAGGTGTTACTTTTAGTGTCTACTTTCTTTGTGAATTACTCTTCGTAAAAAAAATTGGTTGCCTAAAGTTACTACTGACATGCTCGTTATTTTTCTCCAGTTCACAGGTTATGAGCAACATTTAGCCCTAAAATTCTTTGTGAATATGACCACTCATCTCTCAATAATACTGTGTTTTGGTGATTTCAATGGGTATCTATGGGTTTTTGACCATAAGAAAAAGCCACATATTTCTTGCCGTTTATATGGATCCAGTAAAACCGTTTTTAATTACCCTTGCGTTGATTTCTAGCACCCATCACTATTGAAATGTTATTACAGATGCACATCTTGCCAGTTCAGCTCAAACGATGTCTTCACTTAACACAAGGGTCCATTTTCAAAGCAGAGCAGGAAATTGGCAGTTAAAAATATGACCATCACTTGTGGAAAACTCTGATATATAGAGACTGAGGTGAAACAAAAGAAATATGTTGAAATTTGTGGGTGGATGGATACATGATTAAAAATGATGCTGAATAGAAGCTTATAGTGTAGGCGACATGGCACTCACTGTGTCAGCAATAACATGGCAACAACACAAAAGACCTTTATCTCAACATCAGCGAGGTGCCTATGCTGTTTCAATGAGGTACGTGTCAAAGCCGTATATGAAACCTTAGTGCCAAACTGGTATCATAGGCGCTTACTAGGATACTATTAAAGGGCACATTGAATGGATGAATGGAGTATTCTACCTTGTTCTCTGATGTTAAAATTATTATATATGCAACTTTGATTTGCAGAAGTAAATTCCAATGCAATTCCAAGCCAAATTACAACCTTATATTTATGCTGGGGATTGGAATGGTGCATTTTGGCTAAATGGCGCCCTCTTACATAACTCCAATTGAACTACAGTTGATTTATGGGATGTGACATTGCAAGTCGGTTTTGCATTTGCAAGTCAGCTCTGTGGCCATGCACAACCTCAACAAAGAGGTTTTGCAGAGAAGGTAATGTTATAGATGGAGATGGGGAAGGCCTCACCTGGACTGTCTACTCTCTTGTAGTGATAGGGGTTGATACAGACATCTTTCTGCTTGGAACCGAAAGGAAACTCGCAGCACTCCAGTGCTTTGAGCTCATGGTGAGACTGAAGGTCAGGCCAGCGCCACACCCGGCAGTAGATGACATGTGGCAGACCCTTGCGGTGGGACACCTGGAGGCGTCCGTCCAGCGAGCGGGGAATGGTGACACAGCTGCTGGGCTGGCCTGGGCAGCTGAGGGCTCTCTCCAGCTCCTCCATGGCACCCTTCTTCTTCTTCAGCTTCTTCACCAGCGCGTCCACCGCCTTCTCGGCCCACTTCTCTTCCTCGTCACCCTGCTTCCAGCCCAGCAGCCGCTTGACTGCTGGGCTTGTGAAGGAGAACAGCGATGTGACGTTCATGGTGGCGGCTTTTGCCTTGCACGCCCAGGCAACCAAAGCCCACCCCCCCACACCCCCTGTCCTGGTGGTCGGGGCCTTTCACAGAGAGAAAAGGACTCCAGCTGATCTCCACACAGGACACACACAGACACACTCCCACACTTATGGCGAAGCAGAGGCCGGTCAAAGGCACTAAAACCACTCTTGGTCCTCTGGAGTTTATGGTCAAGGAGATATAAGACCACACTCAGGAAGCCTTGAGAGGGAAGGGAAACAGACAGAGAGACTGGATTAGAAAACTAAACAAAACGGACTGATAAACCAATTCCAGCATTACATAAAGTTATTCAAAGCTCGGCATTAGGCTATGTCAGACTTCACAGATTTTAATGTAGCAAGATTATTCTCTCCTCGAAACAAATAATGTAACTGTATTCACAGCCGTCATTTCCACTCAGCTGCTACTACACATGTCCAAATAATTCATAGTGAACGTTTTCGTGACCACTGACCACTGTATCCCAATATTAGATAATATTATTGGATTATATTGCTGGAACATTAGTGACGTCACCGACTAACAACCGGTCGACTGAGGTTTGATTCCTGAGTCTGACACTGTCAGTCTGTGTAACCATGGATAAAAGTGACTGCTAAATACCAATCAACATGAACATTAGACAGCTCTTGTGGTAAATGGTGAGAAATATGTCGTGCTGAATTTGTTGGGAGACTTCAATCAACAAAACTTGTGACAAAGAGACAGGAAATACTTGGCATGAATGTACCATTTTCAGGCAAGTCCCAGGACACTCATTTAGCAGAGAGGAACAGGCATTGTGGGAATTTGGAGGGAAACAGAAACGTATGACTTAAAAGTTCACACCCTGCTTTGAAGTTGGCATTGGAAGAAGCAGCGGTGAGTCACTGCATTCATGTAATGTGATACTCCATGAAAAGTGTGAATGTGGTATTTGTCACCCTTTAAATAGTTTGGGACATCTGAAAGTAGACACAGAGAGAAAACCTTTGCACTTATTTCACTCACCCAATCAGACCAAGCCCTGCCCATTACCATTATTGTTAGCAATAACTACCAGTCAGTAAACAGGCAAATTAGAGACAGATAGACATTACAACATCTGCAGATGCATTGTAATCAATCAGGAGAGAGTAGACTAGACTAGGCATGCACATAGCCTCGTCACATTTGGATGTCTATAGTCTGTGCTCCTTTCAAGAGGATTTCTGCTACCTCAGACATGAAAAAAAATTTTAACACCTGGGCCACAAAAAGGTTTTCAAAAGTGTGTCAAGCTGAGGCCTGAAAATACTATATCTTCCAAAAAAGAGAAAAAAACAGCAACTCCTGAATCATGGCCTTTCAAATAGGGGTCCTATGGCCTACGGAACAGAGTATTATTTTTGGATTTGACGCTAGGAGATTGGCACAGTTTACAGATCTGAGTGGTCTATGGACTGTGTGTGTGTGTCTGTGTGTGTGTGGCATACGAAGACTGAGAGACATGCTATGAAAACAGGTGCTGTTTATATCCCAGGAGGGGGGCTGGGTTGTATGGGGTTTGTGGCTGCTATCATGGTCCACAGCGACAGGAAAGCTAAAAAGTTTTCAACTATATTTAGCATAGCAGAGCAATCTCTGTGCCAACTGCTAATTTAAAATCCCTGGACCCTGTGTTGTTACCAGGGAGGACAGCAGAGGAAGGCAGCCACATCCTTCTCTTTTCCAATGAAGAGGCATCAAAGGAAACATCTTATATCCTCTGTGAGTGGCCAACATGGCAGAGCCCTCCTCTGCTCTCAGCACCAACTGATCTCACTTCCTGGAGGCATCAGGGCTCTGTGCAGGTGGGGGAGACGAACAATCAAGGGAGTGGTGACTCCTTCCGCTGCCTCATCCCAAGGGGTTGTGCATGGGCCACACAGACCTCTCCTCCTCTCCAGAGGGATGAGGACTGCGGAGGACAGGCACGGCGGAGGTGCAGGTTATACTATGGGCAAGAATTCAAATGAATTTCTGAGGTTCTGTTGACCATTGACTCACGATTCTCAGTGGAGTCTGATGGACATACATCAAAACATCAGGCTTTATGCCACAGTGAGGAAAACAGTCATTGCTCAGAATGCATACTTGATAACACAGTCTCTGAGCAAAGGGAAATACTGTTGTATTTATATATCTCATGGTACACTATAAAACTATCAACACAGGGAGAAGCACATACTACCTCACTGATCAGTGGAAAGTTCTAATAGACCTTGCACAGTTTGCCACCAGATGGATAAGATGAAGGAAAAAAAACAACTTTTAATCCAATTCAATGGCTAATTCAGTGAGAGAAAATCTGCCAAACATCTGGAGTCGGAAACCACAATGACACTAACTGTCATCTTCAAGAGCATTCCAAATATGCTCCTAATCTCACAAACTACATGGTGCAACTGCTTACTGTAGTACCTCATATCTGTATACTAACTGTACTTGTGCTTGGGGAAAATACATGTTTATGGTCATTTACAAGCAAAGGCCTTGTCAAATGAAACTGATATGGATGCAAGATACAATAAAATGTAAAGAAAGTGAATATCTGGCGCTATATCTGACAAAGTTATTTTGAATTAATAGTGAGGTGAATGTACAACTACAATATAAAATAAACATATAAATGCTCGTGGAAATATGCACCCTAAAACAAATTCAAATAGGACAGATGGTTGGATATACTTCAACTCTCTTCACATACACATTTTCTACTATTATTATGTTTTAACACAATGGCAAAACCCTTGCAGAACTGTGTTAAGCCATGCTCATGATTAGCATTGCCAGGCTAACGCAGCTTGATCACATGACATGCTTTATCCCGCACCACCCCTACTCCTGTATCAGTTTGCGCTGCTTCAGTGCTGTTAATCAATTTAGCCCCCTGCAGCAGAGGATGAGGGGGCAGTAATGGTGCTCTCGCTGTAATCCCAGGGGACGCCGCATTATAGAGAACCTACATTATTTATCAGGGGCCTGGATCTGAGGTTCTCCATTAAGAGCTGGCAGTTCAATTGAGACGTTCAAGTGATAGCTCAGGGAGGGGAAAAAAACACAAAGAGAGAGGAGTGGGGAGACAGAAATGAGCAGAGCGTGCACAGAATAGATGTGCTGTAATGGTGAAAAAGTGATGCTAGTGTTATCTTCAATCTCATGGCAGTATATCAGCGATTCAGCAAATGTTTATGATCAGAAGTCAAGTATAATGCAGATATGACTGACATCACAGGATGAGAATCAGAATATCGGAAGGGCGGAAAGTCTGAGGAATGTAACCAAAAATGAGGGGAAGTAAAGAGGGTTGTGTGATGGAGGGAAATAAATAAATAAATAAACATACAGGAAGAAGAATGAATGGAGAGGGGGAGAAATACACTTGAGCAGTCATATTAATCACAACATCCGGTAGATTCTGGCCCACAGAAACATACACATGAGATAACCCTTGGACAGCGCTTTTTTTGTACACAAATCCAACCTCTAAATATTCCAGTGTACATATGCCAGTGTACAACAGTATTACAGACATCATTTTACTCTTAATAGGCTACGTCCTATCCTGGATCAAATGTCATGTATTTTCAAATTCATGACAGGTTTATAAATCTAAAATGGTATGCAAAGAACCTTCAGCAAACACATCGGCTATCTGTGTTACATGTTGTGTTGACTGTAAAATATCACATCTCCAGCCATCAGAGAGACAAACTCAAAGGGAAAACAAAAGCCAAAGTCATGGGGGGAATGTGCGAGTATAAAACAAATAAACCAAATCACAGACAAGGACAAATTCCGCGTCCTTTGAGTAATCTGATATGTCATCTTCAATGATGTCAGGAGATCTGGCCCAGGACTAACAACCTCTGCATCCACAGAGTGCACCCACCCACACATGCGTGACTGACAAACAGTACAATGCATGCTAAAACAGCACATTCTTCTAAAATACACATTACTATCTTCAAAAATGTCGCCTATCTTAAACTATAGGATACCTTGTCTATCAATGCCAATCTTACCCATTCTGCTCCTTCAATTATTCTACAGTTATAAAAAAAAACGTCTGCAATGATACCATAGGCAGATCTCACCGTCACGAAATTAAAGCTTGACTGCTCGGTAGGAAACACATCTTTGGCTATGATGGACACAGGCTATCAAGAGGCAGACATCGCAGGAAGTGGACAAAAAATACAAGATGGGAGATCAACTGGTATCTGCCATGCATTCATAAATGAAAACAATGGAGATAAATAAATAAACAAAGTTATGTTGTACAATAAAATGATTCCCGTAACAACAGCCCCAACATGTTGTCGACGACCATAAAAAACAAAAGTTTCGAAGCTCTGCAAAGAAACTTGAGAATACAAAGGGTAAGTTGCATAAGAAGCCCAAGTCTTATGTCAACGCGTAAAACAATGCCAACACCGCGTCTTCGTACCTTTACATGTTTTGTTGAAGACTAGAAGAAGTTTACTGTAGCCTACCTAGAGTGCCACTTCCAAGCGTTCCCTCCGCGCGTCCGTCCTACAGCCTGGCTCAATCATTGGGCTCAATCTGCTCTCGCCTGGCGTCAGTGTGTCGCGGAACCGCCTCACCCTCCGCGTGAATATGGTATCACAGCGCAGGATACAGTCAGGGGCGGTGCGATAATAACGAGACCTACTTTTTTTACACATCGAACGTTTGCAGGCCTACTGGAATGAGATTATGTAACTGTGAAACAATGTATCTTTCGTGGAGTTGCTAGCCAAGTGTATTGTTACAATTCTGTCTCCAAGGCCCACTCTGTAGTGACTATACAGACTATAGCAAATTAACTCTGAAGTGAAATTTTACGTATTGTATGTGTATTATGAAAAAAAATCAAAATGCTATGACAAAGCCTCCCACTATTTTTATTAAACTATCTACCGGTTCTTATTTATGCGTTATTGTGTTTTAATACAGTAGTTATATGGGTGTAGTTGAGAGGATAATATCAAACCATGTTTGATTTTTTCCGGTGTTAGTGCACCCCGGCATTGGGATAGGCATAGCGTAGGCCTACCGTTATAGGGCCCACACGGTATTGGAATCACACAAAATTGAATGTGGAGTGGTAATCAGCTGCTACGAATATTATCAACAAATGTAGTTGTGTGTGTGTGTGTGTGTGTGTGTGGTTTGTACTGTCCTTGTGACACCTTGTTATAAAAATTTGTTTTCGATTTTGATAGTCTCAAGTTCAACCCATGCAGACGGTTAAGCATATCACTGTGTTTCAGAGGTGGATCTACATTCTCCTGAAGACTGGCTCGGTTTCTCGGCGGATGAAAACAACGAAAGTGGAAGCCCCGAGCGCGCTAGTTACGTCACACGGCTGGCGACAGAATGTCTGAGTGAGGCGCGAGTAAGCTGCACGTGAATGTGAAATCTGGGAAAACAGTGCTAGCCAAGAGTGTGAGGGTAAACCTGACGGAACAGACGAAAAGACGATGTCTGCCACAGATTCTAAATGAAAACGCCGGAGAGAGTTAATTTCAGCTGAGTGTCATTGCATTTTAATGTGATGCGTGTTTTAACTTAATAGGCTACAGTTACAGTGGTGTGGAACAGTAGCGCATTAACACGAGTATTTCTGAGACTAGCAAAATTCGTATGGTTTTATTTATTAGTGTAACTTCAGCCATCCATTTGCAGCTTTTGCACAGGCTGCTGTTGAGATAGCGCGCCATATGTAAGGGACTATCTTGAAATAAATAGTAAGCGTTTGTAAATTCGGTTTCAATCAGTTTGCAAAACACGAGAATTTGCAATACTAGTCTCAATTAAAAAGAATATTTTATAGAATGAGTTTGATGATACTTGTTTCCGCCAGATTAGATATGCAGACTTTATCGTTAGTGGCATTGGAGGAAATCATCTAATACAATGTCATTGTCCACTTGCAGAGTCGGGGCTGTGTTCGAACACTGGACTATATATTAGCTTACTCATAAAGAATTGATAGAGGACTGAAACTTATTTACGTGTTGGATGAAAACTTTCAGTTGTGAAAAGGCAACATGACTTCTTGACCAGATGTGAGGAGATTTCATGCATTCATCACAGTCCGTACACTCTCCCTGCAATGTGATGTTCCACGTTATATCACTCTGAAGAAGTATTATTGATTTTCCAAGAAATGGGGCCTAATATGTAGTCCTCTAAAGTTATAAGACTTCATATTGTCAATTAATTGCCTTTTCATTATCATGGTAACACGGCAGAGGTGGTGAATGTGGCATGTGAGTGAGCTTTGTATGTTAGCCCTGACACACACCAGCTGACACTGTTCATTAGGTTGCAATAGACTATGCACAGTGGAGGGCCAGCACTGGTTTGCAGTTGTTAAAATGAACAATGCACCATTTGTAAATACATGGTATTTGTAAGTGTAATCTGAGCTGCTCCTATGCACCATCAAAGCAGCTTTACACAGTTGGACAACCCACCCACCCAACCCCCTTCCAACACAGCCCGCCACCTCATGTGTCCCCAGTGCCCCCTGCCCACCCAAATCACAGTTTGCACGTCTCAGAGGGTGAAGTTTCTTTACCCCCTAACATTTAGTATGAGGTATGTCAGCTAATTTGTGACCTTAGACCTGGAGCTGGCAATATCAGAGCAGCTGTTGCGGTAACTGTTGCGGTAGTGAAAAATGTCATCATAGTAGCTTTGTACCGTAGTAGGTGGGGTGATATGACGCTACTGGTTACAGTGAGCATGTACCATTAATGGACTAGGAGCCCACAGAAACCCAGGTTTGAGTCCGGCCAGTGGCCATTTCCTGATCCTACCCCTTCTCTCTCTATCTCTCTCACTTCCTCTCTGTCTGTCTTCACTGTCTTGTAATATGTAGTCTGTTCAGTTCTTACCGGAAGTATAAACCACGTTATTTCAGGCTATATCTGCATATTGTAGGAAGATGCCAGGACTCAACCAAGCATGTGCAGAAATAACTTTTTCTTGTAGTAAAATGGCGTGCCATGCAAGACAAATCTCTTGAGGCCAAGACTTGGGCTAAGCTGAAGAAGGGTTTGCATTTATAGAACATGATATCCTGATGGTGGCAGATGGTCTATAAATATATAATATATTGATAATAAATAAAATTTAACATAATTTCCAGTGCATTCAGGTTACATGTGACATGTCACTACCACACACATTTTGCTTCAGAAGTACATGGTGAAGTCATCTCTCAGGAGGGGTATATCGTTCATCTGGTTGGGGTATCGTTAGTGTGAGCAAAAAGCTGGTGACATCATCCCCCTCTATACACATGAGACTCAAAAAAAGAGGCTCTGTTCCCAAACAAACTAACAAAAAATAGTAATTCGAAAAATACCTTGTGAATTCACTAACAAAGTGCTCAATTGAAAAACAACAAACCACTTTTGGGGTGTTAAAAATTGTAAGATGGTGTATGAATGACACCCAAATGATAGATCCTGAACAGTATGTATTTCAAATAGCATGCAAGTATTTCATTTTACATGCCTGTTTACACATTCAGCTACAGTACACTCTTGTGTCATTCTAAGGCTTTGTAAAGGAAGATTTTCTGGTTCACCAATATGAATTGGTGGGCTTTTGTGTTTTAAGCATAAGACTGTTCAGAGCTAACTCTAAATGATACATATCCTTCACATGACCTTGCTCTAGTCTGTGATCACTTGAGGAGTGGGTCAGAGGTTTACTCACGGATGAGGTCACTGTCTGACACCATGCTGATCACCCCACCACTGCGCTGCCTACCTCTGCTACAGGCAGCAGCTGTGGGCTCCACAGGTCAGAGGTCAAGCTGTTAGTGCAGTTAACTAGCTGTTTCACAGGCTTGTCTCTGCCAGGCTCAGGTTTTGCCCTCAACAAATATAGATAGAGCAAGCCCCATCCTCCCTGGCAGAGCTCTCCTCACTGCCTTCCCCACCCCCTACACACTCTCCTAGCCCTTGAAGAGTACCATCGATCAAGTCCAATTACAAGCTCTTGGGACTGGGGCTGGCCAATCAGCTACAGCTGAGCTCTTGGCCTCTGATAACCTCCCTGTTGTGTGTCACCTAAGAGACATCTCTTGGGGGATGCGAATCGATTGCTTGTCACTCAAGCCATATTGTGTTTTGTCATCTAGAGCTGAGTGCTGGATTAACTCCACAGCTGAATACTTTCAGTTCCAAAATACAACCTTTAATAAGGCACTGCACTGAGAAATCTACCTTTCTCTTGCATCAATACACTACAATAATTGAAATATACACATATACACATAAATTGAAATAGAGGCATAGTCCTAATAGATCAATTGTTAACTTTGTGATAAAAACATGGCAATGTGTGTTGTTTCATATTGGTTCAGCTTTGTCACCATTGCTCATGTTTTGTCCAGTCCCCCAAACTCTTAACCTGATGAACTAGACTCTTTTGCCTTGCTTCACTTTAGGCTAAGAGTCTAGACACTTTTGATAGGCATATATTGATTTTGTGGTGGGTGGACACTCTGTTTTAACTTTAAACGTATTGATTCTGTCTTCAGTTTCTGTTTGCTGATTGGGTGTAGTTGGGGGAAAATATTGAGTGGAGGTACTACGGCGTCACTAGCCAAACTAGCCACTAGCCAAATCACAAAATCCCATCTTGTGAAAATTTCAGCCAAATATTTCATTTTGTTGCTCAGATATGCTTTTTCAGTAGACTACCTACAATTTGCAGAACATTTCAGCTTTTTATGTGTGTCACTTTTTATATTTATATGTCACTTTTTAATATTTCTCTCCTCTCTCAATGAGAATCAATAATGCATAACTGTAAAGAGGCAACTCACAGGTATTGTGTTTTTTAGACCAGTGAACGTCACCACAAGACACCACATCTGATGAAAGGCTGAAGCCAGACACCACCTCCCATACAACTAAATTGTCGATGTTGCAATTGATGTTTTCAATACCTGTGTCTCAGCACTTTCAACATGACATTGGTTACTATGGCACATGGCAGCACTGAAATTGTTGATGCAATGATTGTTACAAAGTTGCTCACAAACAATGTTCGCTAAACTTTTTCGTAAACTTTTTTGTGTTTCTAAACTTGGGAATAGGTATTTGGTTAACTTCAACCCTCTGAGAAATCTCAGAAATGGATCATACCATCTAGATACAACACTTAATTGAAAACATCGACATCAGCACTTATGGGTTGCTGGTAGTGCAACACTGGAAAATACCTTGTACAATATGTTGTGTGGTGGTGGCTTGGATCATTCATTAGCTGGTGATGATGGTCATGATGGATGGTGATGGATGATTGGTGGTCATGGAGGATTCATCCTGTTTTGAGCATAGAGCACAGAGCCCTTTTCACATCATATTTATAGGCTACTGTAAAAAAGGGGGTCACTTGTGCTCAAGCCTTAGATGCTCATGGGACGGGACTGCAGAATCAGCAACAGGTCATGGGCCACTTCTGTTGACTGTACCCAAGACAAAATGGATCACTCTAATGGAGTGATCCAATGGTGTATTCTTGAGCTTTATTGGGTGTTTCAACCCCTCAGAGTCAAACATATTTGTACATATAACTGACCTTACCTTTACCCGTGTGAATATATATCAGAATATATCAGTTTCTGTACATTCAGCAAGTTTTCACATGAATGTTCTTAAAACAATCCATTATTCAGACTGGGAACATTCCGGTCATTGCTGTTACTCTTTCAGTGAAGGATAGCCAATCAGAGCACTTAACCCATCATATGAAGAGTTACAGTGTAGGTGTAGGGCAAATTACTGAGACAGGTCATAATGGGCTTATTTCTAGATGCTGACATCAGCCCTGTCCGCATCCATATCCCTCTAAACCTCACAGCTACTTTTGACACTGTATCACAGACACCTCTTAACCCATCTGGAATTTCTTTGCATCCAAGGCTGAATTTGCAAGTAGATAGAATGGGGCCATTGTTCCCAACAGTAAAATCATGTAAGCTTGGCATTAAAACAGTAGCTTATTCTCTCATTCTGTCTGAAATTGCGTGAAAAGGGACATTTAGCCACTTGAAAATGATCCCTCCTCTTAGTGTCCCTCAGGGTAGGCTGACCAGACAATCTGATTTCTGGCTACAGTCACTGATTTTGGTGAAAAACACACTTTGTCCCTGATTTTGGAAGCTAAAACATTACTTGTTTTAATATTGACTGTAGAAATAGGAATGTCCTCGGTTCCTAAGGAAAATTCAGGGAAATATCCTCGATTTTCACCTCAGAAGTCTGGTCACCTTACCTCCGAGTTCTGTTACAATCCTTCTCAGAATCTCCATCCCCTGATAGCATATTATGTCCTGAACCTTCCTGTCTATCAAACCTTGTAATTCCAAACAGTTCTATCTATCTATCTTTCCGCCACAGGTGTGAGCCTTCACGGTGGCTGGCTCTGTATACTCCCCTTTTCTTTAATTCCTTTCTGCTGCTTCACCCTTTTTGTGAGTCCCCTCCCTATGTACAGCTCTTTGGAGAGGCAACTTAAACAAAAATTAAAATGTTTTTTTCACTATGCTCCCTGTGTACCTGTTTCTCATCAAGTCAGCGTTTCTTGTATCTGGGTTGTGCTGAACCAATATGACATTGGCCGTATGTTCACTAAGCTTACTATAATGCATCATTTGTTATTCTTCACTGCCACCTGTTGGTTGGTGACTAACATAATATTCACTGTTGACTGCGAATCCTTCTGCTACACTTTTTGATGCCGACTGCACAGCATCGTTTGGATTGTAGAATTTGAGGCTTTATTAAGCCATAGGGTTTGGCTGACATGTAGGCCTACTGTAGTAACAGTGTGAGAATGAACTCCAAGAGATTAATTTCAACAGCAAGACTAGTTTTCAAAATTATCTATGTAAATGGGTTTTATTTCATTTGTTTGGATACAACTTCAACTTCAGGCTTCAAGAAATGAGACTGCCTTTAACAATTACCACCCAAGTTTATATGCTCACAGACACACACACACACGCACAAACTCATACACACTAAGCTAATGGTGACCAAAAATATGGAACCTCTGCACAATTCCAGCACATTTCCATTTTTTCCTGACAAAAAGGAAATGTCACTAGGAATCAACTGTAATAAACATTATAATTAATAATTATCAGTGATACTTTAGGACCACTTTTGTGTCATGGAACTTGGAAAGGTTGCAATCAACGTAAAGCAGCCAGCTGGCCTGAGCACAGATGGTGAATAATCAGATATGATAACATTGCTCCATCACCAGTGGAGGTTATAAGTTGACACATCATGCCCCTGACCACTGGTCTGGGGTCAGTTTCAAAGGTTTGTTGACAATGGTGAAAGTGGGAATAGAGGAGTCATGACCTGATCATACACCAGCCATTAACAGCTGAGTGAAGTCCATTTTACAAATGACTCTCTGGTGGACAAAGCTCTACACATTCACATATACTCAGGTACAGCCATGCAGAGGAGGTAGGGGAGCTAGCATTTATTGAGAAGAGGAACATTATTTATTTCTTTAAAAAAAAACATCCAATATGATAAATCAAAGATAAAATGACATTTTCAATGATGCTGCTGGTGCTCCTGAAGGGATGGCAGAGACCCAGCTGAGCACCAATGACTGAAAGCTGGCAACAGAAGCAGCAGCAACAGGTCTGTGGTCCGTGCCCCCTTCTCCTGGGGCAGCAGCCGAGCAGAAGGCCACCGCTCCCTCTCTTCTCCAAGCTGTATATGTTATGCTAGACGGCTGTAGTGGGATGGATAGCACGGGGGAGGGAGGAGTGGCTAGTCATCGAGGAAGAAATAGTTTCCGGACCTTTTCTGCTCCACGTCCTTTTGGCAAAAACGGAAGGAGAAGAAAACAAAATGCATTTTTTACAATGCAAACCACAGAAATCTAGAACGTAATCATGTAACAATGTAGGTGAAGAGGGACTAAAATTAACTCGTGCTTAAAAGGTTTTCTTTTTTAAAAATCATGGTTCTTAAGCTGAATTTGTGGTTGTGCAACACCATCAATACACAGACATGCAGTTGTATTCACTGTATTCACAGTTCTCCAACGTGTGCCCGTGTACCATGTACACCAACACACACCACCAGACACTGGTTGGAATGGCACTAGTCTACCTACATACCAGTAAGGATTAAAAAGTTGTTTGGCTTTGCCTTTCTATCATTTTGTTAATGTTGCTAATAAGACATAGCACTTCTCAACAGCCAAGTTATTCACGCTATTTACGAGCAAAGTTTTCTGCCAGCCAATTTTTCTGTTAACTCAGGAACTTCACATACCTACCTACAAAGTAATGCCTGCTGATGAAATATGAAATATAGGCACAGTACAATCGAGAAATCCTTCCCCTGTCTCCAACACGACGTCTGAGATTATTTACAAAGCTTGCGCTGTGAACTAGCATGTTGCTAACTTTACCTAATGGTGGGTAGCAAGAAGCCAAAACAAAGTGAGCCGACCAATAACACGCTCGGTGTATCGGTGGGGTCTGCGTTGTTTCGACGGATAGTTAGGAAATTGGGGAGATACCAGTCAGCCCTCGCAGAGCATGTTGGAGAGGGTCTGCGACTCTGTGTATCGACGAGTAGATTTTAGGATCAAAGCCAAGGTGCTAGAAGGGGTCGAGCTGGAAATGGACTAGTCCAAAAGTGGAGTTCTGGAACCATTTCTACTTCACATCACTAAGACTAAAAGACACTTAACATATATTCTTATGATATTTTGCTGGTGCTTTTGTACAAAGTAAGGTACCCCGTTGCATTAATATACAGCAGAGGAATCAAGCATCACCTCCATACCTTAATGGAATTGAGTTTGTTGATCCTTGGTCGAAAGTTGTTGGGGTCTCTCCTGAAGGTGATCTCCAGCAAGGAGAGGAACTTATTCATGCCAGCGAGTAGAGTCTGTGGCCTGGAAGATAAGGAGTTCATACATAAAAATTAATTTTACACTACAAGCAAGAAAAGCAAATTTATTTATTTTTTTGTTGTAGTTGTTACTGAAGCTGATTACTGAAGTATTGTAATTTAATTACGATTATTACAATGTCTGGTATACATGGATTTATTTACAAGGTAATAAACTAAATTTCACAAGTCAGTCAGTTGAAGACTGATGATGACCTGGGAAATTGGTCCAAATGGTGCATCATTCTTCATATTACAAGTCCATTTACCATCAAAATGACCTCAACCTTTCATATTACAGTAAAAATCTTACATGGGGGACCTTTAATTACCCAACTTACACTACAGGCCACCACATTTTTTTGTTGCTGTTGTTTTTAAAAGGGCTGCTTATGTTGCACATGAACCTATTTAAAATCTAAGCTTCGTCATCAAACTTCTGAAAATCATGGACAACTAAACACAACCTACACCAACTTGCACACACGTTAGATAAAGCACTGCAAATTGCATTTCTCCCTGCTTCATTGTATAGTGATGCATCATTCCTTTGCAGATATCAGTTTCACTGACAGTGTGCACTGCGAACTGATGCACTGATTCACAAGCACAAAAGTACATCGTTATGTTGCACTTTCATGTATTAAATCTGTAATTAAATTTGTATTTCTTTTGCTGTAGGTATGAACCCATCGCACATACCACATCCAATTGGAGCGTCCCATTTCACACACCTTAAGCCTCATATACACAACAGCCAGTCTTTCTTTCATTACATTTCTTTGTGCCCGTAATTGAACTCACGTGTTTGCAGTTGTGCTTCTTGATGGGATTCCATCAAACACAATCACCCTGTCTGCCAGATAGGTTGCCATGATGAAGTCGTGTTCCACCACAAACGCTGTTTTCTTAGCATGGAGGATGAACCTGTAGAGTCAATTCAGTGCAAATGTTAAGTCCAACTACTGAGGAAAAGGGCAACCACTTAGGTGTACCTGAGGCTACTAGCCTGACCTTTTGATGACCCTAGCAGCCATGAGACGCTGCTCAGAGTCCAAGTAGGCAGAGGGCTCATCAATCAGGTAGACATCAGCAGGTTTGCCCAGACACAGAGCCAGGGCTACTCTCTGCAACTCTCCTCCAGACAAGTTCTGAACCTACATGCAAAACATCCCCATTAGCATGATAAAAACGACTTTCCATTGTATCAGATCCTTAAAAGCACACCAGGCAAGGTTTTTAAGTTAATCTACCAGCTTTGTAGTACTTTGATGATGATGATTTAGCTGATGAAGGCTCTCTCAGCCACCTCTAACATAGATTTCGAGGTTATTACACTTGCAGGATTTTAACTGGCGAGGCGGTGAATACGAAACTGAAAGTGAATGGAATACTTGACGTAACGCTACAAAAATCATTACTGGTTCCTATTCTTTGATTTGCACACAGATTCACATAGGTTGGTAGGAAGGTACAATGTTGTTTTAGTGTTTGTTTTTTCAAACTGTCAACTTTAGGGAAGCTCAGGAGGCTTAAAAAAAAAAAAGAAAACACAGTCTTGTCTGGTATGCCTTTAATATCTTGAGCTCTTTAACCAACAGTGATACAAATGTACTTGGTGTACATGAACTGTTGTAAAATGTTGTGCCATCATATGAAGACAGTTTGGACCACCTCCCCTGCACAAGTATCAGTGTGGGAGAGGAAATTCAGGTTACTTACGTCTTGATCAATGATGCTCTCAATCTGCATGGGCTTCATGACGTCAGTGACAAATTGTGGATGCATGTAGGCATCCCTGATCTTCTCATGCAGAAGGGCCCTGACGCTTCCCTAAATAAACATGAAACACAGACACACACACACGCGATTAGCATAACCATTTTTGAATCCTGGATAATAGCAAATTGTTCAATTAGCTATTTCAGCACTTTTTTTGAGATTGTTTTTTAAATTCACCTAGACGTGTCACACTGACATCCACTGAAAAGACAGGACTATTTGGGGCAAGAGTGAAACATGATTGGTCTGCAGTTACTATGACAGCAGAACAGAGACCAGACTCACTTTGAATTTGGGGCTGATCTTCTGAGGTTTGTAGCTAACGTTCAGGATGGGTACCTCACCTGTAGGTCAGACAGAGCAAGTTAACTTCATCTCCCTTCAAAAAGGGCAGTGAGCGCTAATGCAACGGCACCTTGAAAGACAGCAACGGGGCCTCACCTCCTTCATCTGGTTTAAGCCGTCCAGCCAGCATCCTGATAAATGTGGTCTTGCCAGTTCCTAAAACATGAACAAGATTAGTGCCTGCATTTGCTTATGTACCAGATTCATTGCCTCCCTTCCCCGTTTTAACAGCAAACCTGGCAGCTCTGTCATTTCGTTGCATTTCGTTATCTGTACTGCATTTCGTTACCTGTATTTATACATGTGTAATGACAATAAAGTTGAATCTAATCTAAAAATTTTTTTAACTACAGAGCACCCACTAGACACCAATGTCCTAAATTCTCACCAATACATGTGGATTTGTTTGCAAACCAAAGTACAAAAACCAGCAATGATCATTTGTGAAAAGTTATGATGAGTGACAAGGTAATAAACATAATTTCATAAGTGAGACAGTTTCAGATTTCAATTTACATTGGGACACTATTGTCCTCTTGCAAGCAGAAATGGCAGGGGGAGCCGAGAGAGCCTTCATTCACACATTTCACCACCAAAGTGACTACGAACCTGGCAAATTAACAACTCACTCACCGTTCTCTCCCAGCATGACCATGATCTCAGAGTCGGTAAACTCCCCTTCCACAATGGCCAGATTAAAGTCACCCATGGCTTTCTTCATGTTAGGGTACTGGTAGCGACACATCTTCTTCACCTCCTCCTCGTTCGCAGTCTCTGCTACTTTGAAAACCAATGATGTCTCCCGGAAGCGAAGATTCTCAGTAGGAACATAGCCATCCAAGAAAATGTTGATTCCTGATTTTTTATTTTTTAAAAAAAAATCACATTATTTAGCATATTCACTGGCATTTAGTGAGGTCAAAATTTTTAGAAGTTTGAAATTTGGAAACTCAAATTTTTTCAACAATTCATGTTGTTGAATGAACTACAGCTTGAAGAACTGTGAAGTACGAGGCTTTTACCTTCCCTGACGCTGAAAGGCATGGTCACAACCCCATAAGCACTGGGTACACCGTACAGGCAGCAGATGAAGTCGGACAAATAGTCCAGCACACTCAGGTCATGCTCCACTACGATGATGTACCTGTTCACAGAAACAAGACAGTGCATTCAGAGGGCTTGCCAAATCATGGTACAAACAGAATGAAAACATGAACACAAACACACGCACACACACAAACCTGTCAGGAGTGATAAGAGAACGAATAGTGATGGCAGCTTTTAAACGCTGCTTAACATCCAGGTAACTGGAGGGCTCGTCAAACATAAAACTGAGGGAAACAAAGAAAACCAATCAAATCAGAACGGGAAATAAATTGGTATTTAATAGTAGAAGCATTCCATGAATTACATTTTTCACAAGTAATGCTAAACTATATAAGCTAAATATGCACTTAAGAGATGTGCCCAACAGACTCATGGCTTCACTCACATGTCTGCCCTCTGGATGCACACCACAGCACAGGCAAAGCGCTGGAGCTCTCCTCCAGAGAGGTCCTCCACATTTCTGTCCTTCAGATGGGTCAGATCTACCAAATCACAAGAGAAGGTCTGTTCACAGGCAGCCATACAACCAATCAGCATGACCTTGTGTTATAGTGGCCAAAACGGGGAAAAAAGCCTTAATGACACACACCAAGCTGATCGCAGACAATATCTTCTGTTTTAGTGTCATCCTTCCTGCTCAGAATAGCACCAACACTCCCCTAGGGACCAGACATAGAAAACAATAAATAACACTAAACAAAGTAGATCAAGCAGGCATCCTTTACATCAAAAGGCATATTTTTGTGATGAGTATCAACTGACCTTGACTGTCTTGGGAATCTGGTCGACATATTGAGGTTTCACAATAGCCTTCAGGTCATCTTCTAGGATCTTAGTGAAGTAGTTCTGAAGCTCAGACCCTCTGAAATATGTCAGGATTTCTTGCCAGTCTGGTGGGGCCTACATGTTAAATAGCAAGTTTTTATGTTAGACCTATCCCTTAACCTACAGCAGTAAGTGAGAATTTTATTCTGGAGGTACATAACTGAGCTTAAAAAAACCCATCATTATTAAGAAAACAAATGATTGGCTAATTGAAATGGAAACTCACATCGTATTTCCCCAGGTTGGGCTTCTGTTTCCCAGCAAGGATCTTGAGTGCAGTTGACTTTCCGATTCCATTAGTGCCCACCAGTCCCAGAACTTCGCCTGGTCTAGGGATAGGCAACCTGTCCCAGAATCATCAGTACATAATCTGAAACCTCCATCATATTTGGATTTAACAACAGTAACATAAAATCAGCATTAAATGTCTTTACTATACATCAAGGGACATGTAATGGAATTTTGAACTCAAACATTCGGCAGACAGGTTGGTCAGCAAAGCCAGAAACATCTGTAACATCAATGTGTAATACTAACAATGCTAAAGTGGCCTACTTTAGGTTAGCCTGATGTAGGTTAAAGGAGAAATCCAGTGTGAAATAATCCACCAACACCAAGTGAATCGGGCACAGGAACTAACTTCCAGTTTCCTTTTGCTATGCCTCATTCAGGTCTAAGTTGTATCAAATCTTCTCATTCTTTTTTCTTACAGGCAGCACAGTGACCTCAAAAAAAGGACTATGGATTGAATCACTCTGGATTATTTTTTCTGGATTTCTTTAATGCTCGTGTTAAATGACAGGGTGGACCATCGCCACTTGAAAAAGTATTGCAGTTTATTCTTGATATGAATCTGGGATGCAACAACTGCTACTCACCTATGCAACTTGAATGAGTTGGCACAGTATCTGTGAGTGGTCTCTTTCTCGAGGTTGCTTGGCAGGTTCACAATGGACAAGGCCCCAAATGGACATTTCTAAATAAATTGCACAAAACAAGGCACAAGTCACAAAATACGGACAAAACAGTTTAGGTCAAAATGCTTAATAACTACACAAAGCCTCAGTGGCATACCTTGATGCAGATACCACATCCAATGCAGAGAGATTCAGAAATCCACACAATTTTGGACTGACTGGTCACTTCTATGCATAGTTTGCCTAGAAAGATAATATTACAAAAAAATAAGTCACTTAAACTGATACATGGTGAGTGCCAACACTCATCTGAAGTGACTTACAAGTAGAGCATAACATTCAAGTTGGACTGCAATAAGAGCCCACACTAACTGTATTGTACTGAATCAACTGACAATATCAAAGCAGAAGAAATCTGAAAAGCTGATTTCTAATCTAAATCGTTTTGACATACCCATTCGGACAACTGGACAGCTTTTCTTGCACTCTTGTCGACATTTCTTTGGCTTGCACTTGTCATGGTTGACAATAGCGATTCGGGTCGGTTTTTCCGACATTCTGCCTGCCTCTTTCCAAAAATGAGCAAAGCAGGGTCCTTTGCCCAATAGGGACCTCTGTGAAGACACACATCATATACAATTAGAATGATCAGATATTCAGCATGCTTCATAGTCGAGACAACTTCACATCAAACATCCTATGCCCTGCGAAACCTTTTAATTTAGACATAACCAAGAAATGAAATAAGCCTTCCAGAGTGGCGTACAACGCCCGCTATCGCATAATTACGCAAGTCAGACTGCAAATGTCGTTACCGAGTAATCATCTCTAATTCACAAACATCTGCTTAAGTCTCAGTTGCTCTTCAGAGAGGGCATCGGGGCTAAGCTAAGCTAACCACCTGATTCAGATAACTCGATTGCTTAGCTACGGTAACGTCATGTTAACCAAACATGCAGCTAACAGTGTTAGCTAGAAAATCTGGCTTGCTGCTTACTACCGTCACTTAATATCACCCCTCTGACGTTGGTTAGCTATCGATAGCATCTTTTCGTAAAACTGATGTTAGCGGTAAATAGTCAGCAGACTAGTTGTCATAATGTTCCACATCAGTTTGTTAACCGAGGTCTTACAACATACCACCAGATAAATTGGGATACGCGTGTAAATTAAAAGCGATAACTGACTTAACTTGGCAAGCGTATAATGCCTGCGCAATCATAGCTAGCTAGGTAGCCATCGTAGTTTTGGTGCCTACCGTTAGCTAGCTGGAAACAAAACCTACGTTCATGGCTTATGACACAAAACGTTAACGATAGACTGACACTGGTGAAACAGGTCTTTGCGCTCTTGGGAGGCACAAACTATTACGCCTGTCGTTAATCATATTGGACACGACATTAATGTAACGTAACATTGTACATGTACAACGGAATGTAACAGTTACTATTTAACACATCACGGTCAAGTTAACTAGCGCTGTCAATTTTTCAAAATGACAGAAGACACATAACGTATGATGCTGTGCATTGTATTTTTGAAAAAGTCGAGAATCAGAACACGAATGTATCCCATATGTCCACTTCATAGTCTAGAAGCAACGTAGTTAGCTCATGTGGTTGTATGTACGCTAACGGTGGTTAATAAAACATCAATAAGCGACTTTGCCCTAACTATGCTAACGCTAGCACAACCACGTCATGCTAAGTACGACACTGGACAGCCATGCAGGCTACAAATGGATCAACGTACACACGGAGATATATTATATATTTTACAGTAGTTTCTGATTCTGCTTACACTTACCACAGAAAACCGTATAGACTCCTCTCAATGACCTTATCTGTTAATACCTCGGCAAAAAATGTAATTGTTATAGGGCAACGTGGTGCTCTCGCTTACCAGCGAAAAAGCCGGGGAGGAAATATGGCGCGCCCGTACGTAAACGTCAACGTCATATCGTAGGTGCGGTTGCTTGACGTACGCAACCGTGACAGAATTCCATTTGGGTGGGTGTTATTTGAAGTAACAGACCGGTGGGTTGTTGCTGGCATTCTAGCCAAGTGGAGCTGATGAAACCTTCTTCCAACACAAACTATTTTCAGAGATGCTGCTGCCGTTGACATATCACATGCACAAAACGTACAAAACGCTGATAGCTTTCTTGTCTACACTCTGTGTTATGTAGCCTGTTCTGTGTTATGTAGTAGTTCTGCCACACATGGTGTCATGCGGCAAGAGTTTGGCATAGATTTGTGTTGTATTGTTTTGAGAAAAGAAAACCAATGCATGCTAAACAAATCATGTCAAACCAAGCTAAAAAAAAAGGTGCCAAAATGTAATCAAAAATACAATAACACTAGATAAAACATTGTGTTGTAGATAAATAGACAAACAACAGAATGCCGCTTTTTGATGAAGTAGCCTACTTCTGTGGCAAAATACTGCATATTTGAATCAGTGATTGGTTATTTCGTTAAATTTGGCATGGATAGTCTGTTTGTAACAAAGTTGTAGTGTCTGGAAAAATAGTTAGAGCTACATAACTTTGTTTATGAATACAGAGTGATTGAATTCAGGTAAATAACACATTTGTGTGCGTGTTTGTGTCTGCTGACTTGTGGGCAAAGCTTGACTAAGAAGTGTGCAATAACAAAGTATATTTTGCCAGCACATATTTGCATAAGGGAGTGAATTCTAGAGCTTAGGCCCAAGACACTAAAGGACTTGCCTCCGAGAAAGGTCTGACAGTAGAGGTTATTTGTCTGTATATACCAGTGTGTACGTGGAAGTGATTGTGTTTGTGTGTCTGTGTGTGCTCATGTGTCTATTTGTGCATGTGTGAGTGTACTGGGTGTGTGTCTGAGTGAGCGTTTTTGTGTGTTCATGTCTGAATTAATGTAAGCTAATGTAAGCTGTGTGTGTGTCTGTACAAACTTGTGTGCCTGTGTGTGTGTGTGTGTGTGTGTATGTGCGATTGTGACTTTGAAGTATTGACTGAAATACTTGAATTACAGTACTCCTATGGGCAGAATTTTGTGCAGTTTATGGTCACAAGATATTTTTTTATTCACTATTTTCACAGGTGGCACTTCACCACAAATGAGAGAATGGCTAGACTGAGGTGGGTTGAACATACCACAAAAATTCTGTGATCTTGGTTGAACAGTGGGTGGTTGAGTTCTGTGAGCTCTGTGGGTGGGCTGATCAATACAAATATTGTCAGAGGAGTGAGGTGATTGAAGAGCAGGATAATGAGGAAGAGCTATTTGATTTACCTATAGTGTCAGGTACAAGTAAAAAAAACAGTGAAATGTCATGTTCGTTGTTGGAATGGTATATGTTGGAATGATCTAGTTATTGTCTTTGGGGTATTTATTTGACACTCTCTGACTGAGTTTTGCAAGAAGATTCAAGAATGTGGCAACTACACAAAAGGCTCTGTCACCAATGGTCTGTAGCCCTGGAGATGACAAGCTGGTCCTTGCCAGGGGACTGTAGAGACCTTGACTGGGAATAGGGGTGGGAGAGATCTGAGAGGTTCTGGGTAGCAAGTGCATGAAGGGATTTGTAGAAAATCTGTGTGTGTGCTTTGTGTGTGTGATGTTGTTAGTGTGATGAAGGTCTTGACTAGGAGCCAGTGAAGCTGTGTGAGCGTTGGAGTGATGTGTTGCCACAGTTTTGTGCGGATAAGGACTCTGGCAGCTGAGTTCTGAACATATAGCCTGTCCAGGGCCTTGCTGGGCAGGCCATACAGGACTCTGTTGCAGTAGTCCAGATGGGAGTTGATAAATGAGTGGATGAAAGCCTCAGTCACAGAGTCAGCGAGTGAGAGGAGGAGGAGAGGTGGAAGAAGGTGGAAGGTGGTTGTGTTTTTGGTATGAGCCAGGAATGACAGAGTGGAGTCCAGGATGACGCCTAGATTGCGTACTTCTGTGGACGGAGTGATGGGACAGCAATCCACATCTAAAAGATCACTAACCTTCTTTAGACAGTTAAGTAGGGGCCACCACTATGAGTTCTATTTTATTGCTAAATTGGGTTTGAGTTGGTTAGTCATCTAAGTACTCATCAAAGTTCAAATCAAATCAAAGTCATCCAGGCAGTAAACTAGTGGCATAGGGGTAGGGGAAGCTGGGCAGAGGGTTTGGTGCTGATGGACAGCTGGGTGTCATTGGCATAACAGGTCCATCGTGATGGACAATCTGGCCAAGAGGGAGCATGTAGGTCACCAAGCAGATTACCTAAACCTAACAGCAGTCAGCACAGGCAGCAAGGTTAGCAACATTTCTAATTTGATATCCATGCTGCTAACATTTGTAATAATGGAAAATTAGACCGCTCATCACTCAAAGTTGTTTTCGCCGGTCTTCCCTGCAAGGAGCACGTGAACGAGTCATGTGACTGGTGAATGACCAATCAGGTCACAAATGTTTTCATTCGCTTCCATTTTCGGTGTCCAGGCATGTTGGCTTTGCTCCCGTTTTCAGATGAATCCAAAGCAGACAGTGTTCTCACATCATTACGCCGAAACCAGTGGATTCATGTGGATAAGGGGTGCATCCAGAACAGAGTTGTTTCAGTTTAATTTGAAAGCGCAATAATGTAGATGGCGCCTCAGAGGCACAACCAGAGAATCCTATGACTTTTCAGCAATTTAACCAGCTGGCATGGTAGGGACATCAGTGCTTTGTTAAAAATCAAAAGTGATTTGAGTTCATTTTGTTGCTGGGAATTGAGTCAGCATTTCTCTTAGAAACATCCTTTTGTTTCTCCTGAGTGGAAGAGCACTGACACAATGGCCAGTTCTGTTTGCTGGTGGAGAGGGCACAGAGAGCTCAGAGGTCACTGAAGGGACCTCATATCACTTTGAGTTCTATAGGAATAGAGCAGTGTTGGTAAAGTTAATTTGGAAATGTAATCCGTTACAATTACAAGTTACCCTATCTAAAATGTAGGCCTAATAGCAGTGTCACTATTTTAATTACCTCCATAAAGTAATGTAGCTATAAATAAAGTAATGTAGCTAAAAACTTTTGAATAACTTAAATTTTGAACAGTGTTATCCTTACAGCATTTCAAAGTAATGTGACTGATTAGAAGTTACTTTTTTGTAGCTAAATTACACAATTGTGTTACATGTAACTCATTACTCCCAAACACTGGAACAGAGTACCATTATACTGCTGCTGCCTGAGAATTATTTTTTTAAATGAATGGTTAAATATTTAATATTTCCTTGCTTACTCAGATAGCAGTAACCTATGGCCTTTATTAGAATTCATAAGTGTTAGGAATTTAGTGGAATTTTTTGTCTTACTGAGCCACTGAAATGTTTTTATTTACATTTATGCATTTAGCAGACGCTTTTATCCAAAGCGACTTACAACTCATCAACTATGAATTGTTCTGGGCCAGTCTCCCCTAGAGCAACTTAGGGTTAAGTGCCTTGCTCAAGGGCACAACGGTGGCAGCCAGCAGCCAGGTTCCTTAACCACTACGCTACCACCACGACGCTATCTTGCATGACATAGACTAGTGCTTTAGATATTACCCATTAGTTCTCTTGGTGACTTTTGAACCAATCTATATGAATGGGCATGATATTTTAGCCTGATACTGTGGTCTTGAAAAGGCATCATACACTCAAGTGTGTTTTATTGTCATTTCAGTCATATCTCACACTCTATATAGTGAGACAAAACAACGTTTCACCATGGATTCAAGTAGTGCCACATTAAGATAATGCAGGAGACATTTGAGACAGGTGACATTTAGTGCACTGAGGCTACATTAGTGTGCATACATTATAAATATACATAAAGTGTGTCGGACAACAGACAAGACAGGGCATAAGTAGACTTGTAATAGAGCATGGAGTGTTGTAGATAGGTTCACAGTGGGGTGAAGGTAGAATATAAAAGTTTAGCAGCATAGAAAAAGTGCAGGTGAGCATACAGTTCAGTGTGAATAAACATGTCATGTTTTGTTGTTGAATAGTCTGATTGCTTGAGGGAAGAAGCTCTCCCTCATTCTGGAGGCACGGGCAGTTATACTGCAGCACCTTTTCCCTGATGGCATTAGGGAGAACAGTCCATGGGACGGATGTGTTGAGTCTTTAACAATGCTTGTGGCTTTGTGCAGACAGTGGGTGTTGTAGATGTTGTAGAGCGAGGAAAGAGAGGTTCCCGCAATCAGCCGTCCTCACAATCCTCTGCAGGATTTTCTTTCTGCAGCAGTGCAGTTATGAAACCACACTGTGATGGCACTGCTGAGGATGCTCTCAATAGTCCCCCTGTAGAAGGTTGTCAGGATGGGAGAGAGGAGGTGGGCCCTCTGCATCCTCTGTAGAAAAGAGAGGTGTTGCTGGGCTTTCTTTGTAATGTGTGTGGTGTTCTTGTTCCATGTGACGTTGTCTGTGATGTGTATGGACAGATACTTTGTGCACTAAACAGTCTCAACTGGAAGGTTGTTTGTGTCCTGAACAGTCTCAACTGGAAAGTTGTTAGTCAGGTGAATGGCAGTGGTGATGGCATCTTCCCAGGAGCAGTTGGAGTGATACGCAAACTGCATCGGATCCAGTGTGGCTGGGACTTGGTATGTTTCGTGACTAGCCTCTAAAGCACTTGGATGTTAGTGCAGTAGTCATTGAGACAGATCACTGTCTTTTTTCGGTATGATGGTGGTGGTCTTGAAACAGGTAAGGACAACAGTGGTGCCAGGGAGATGTTGAAGATGTTGGTCAAGACGTCAGCTAGCAGGTCCGCACATTCACTCAGCACACGTCCTGGTATTTGGTCTGGTATTCGGTTGACTCTGAGCATAATTTTCCTCTCAGATGTGGGCAGATGTAGCACCTGGTTGTTGGGGGGAGGACTGGATTTCCTCACTAATGTGCCATTCTGTTTTTCAAATCTCGAACTGGAGCTGGTTCAGTGCTACTGGGAGGGACCTACCACTGTCAAAGGAGAGTGGAGCTGGTCTATAGTTGGTAATGGCAGTCATCCATGGTTTCTGACTTGGATGTATGGTAATGGTCTTAGTGATGGCTACATGCATTTGCCTATGTAGATCGTGATGACAATGTGGCATGTATAGGTGGCTGCCTGCTTGAACACATCCCAAGCTAATCATTCAGGAATATACAATCCATGTTATTTTAGAGATATTATTGCCATGCATACTGTATTATTTGTAAATGTTAGTGTGTTAGTAGTAGATAGTCAAAGTGTTTAGCCAATGATTTTAACAGTAATAATTAGTTGTATGTTTGTGTTGCTCCACTAGGTGTCACTACAGGCACAATAAATACAAATTTTTCCATCTTGCCTATCAAGACCTTCCTGTTTGGTTTGTCCACTAGGGGCTGATATTGTGCTATGAAATTAAAATGTATGCGCTCTCTATGGTCTCCAAGCGGACAGTCTAGTGCCTCTTGGCAGTCCTCACCTGAGAGCAGGGTGTCTTTCATGGGACATGGAAAACCAGACCTCAAGACTCATTCCATGTCCAATGATTTACACATTAGACCCAGTCAAATTCTTCATTGAACGTAGGCTGGAAAACTCTTTGATCCACTCAGGATAGATGTTGGCTGGTTAACATTTAAGAAGTGTTGATCTATGAGGTGCCAAAATAGACAGAGCAAAGGAGTACGAGTAATATAATATTTAAAATGTCTCCACACAACCATCCACACAGTGGATCTGTGGATGGTTGTGCGGCCAGTCTGGGGTTGAGGCTAGTGCCTCTGTGGGCTGTTAGTCCAAGTGTTTGATCCCAAGTGGTATAGTTTAGGTTCAGATTCATATAACACTTGTAGGCAAACAGTCATTCAGCATACCTAACCCCAGGTTTGGTTTAAACAATTGTTCTAGTTTTGATGAGGCAAATGGAAAGATTGAGAAGAGACAAATTGGAAGTAGCAAATAATTACAGAACACATACTCTGAGCACTTCTGTAAGAACCTTCAAACACTATCAACCACACAAGCCCTATAAGGCGAGTCGACTTTGGACTGATCAATGTCTAATGAAGAAAGCAATGTTCAAAGGACCAAAAGAGGGCCAGATAAACTTAATGTTGCTCATCCTTTTAATCTTTTTTTATGCTGTCTTTTTTCCTAGACTTTTTTTTTTCTTCTTCTAAACTGGGACTGGGATGATAGCCTGCTACTACACTCATTATTTATTTATTTATTTATTTATTGGTTATATATATTAGGTTATTCTTAAGTCCAATACTAATAGTAATTTTGTGATGTTTTTATCAATCCAATAGCAATTTTTTTTCATTAATCTCTGTATGGTAGACTTTCTGAGCAATATATGATTCACTACGTGAATCACTATGTTGTTTTGTTAGTTTAATACTATAGAGCAGATATATGATGTAAATGTATACTAATTTTATCTTTAACAAAGATTGTGTTGTCTTATTTTTTTAATTAGAGATCTAGCTGTGGAATATCAAATGTTCCCACACAATGTCAAGCCGTTTAGCCAAGGAAGTTGTTACAACATCTTCCTTAGCAGTCCAGTCTGCATTTAAATAGAAAAGAATGCGGGTTTGCTAGCTGTTGGCTTGAGATCTGGACTAGGCCCAACGTAGAGGGCCGGCCTGGTTTTTCATCAGTACCTATGAGGAATGTGTGCCTGACTGCTGCTCTGAAAGAGAGAGTGTATTCACCTCATTGTCTGCATCATCCTGTGAGAGAGATTGTGCTGTGACAGGGTCTTGGCATATGCCCATGGCCGTCCAGCAATTCCAGTGGGCACAGAGGTACCCTTAGCTCTCACGGACACATCCCAACAGCCTGCTGCCAAATACCCTCTGAGTGTGTGTGTGTGTGTGTGTGTCTGTCTGTGTGTGTGTGCGATAGCGAGATAGAAAGAGAGAGAGAGCGAGCGAGCGAAACTGTGTTTGTGTGCTTTAAAGTCTATCTAACAATACAGCCCAGCTTTCATTTAGCAAGGCAGCTGGACACCTGAGTTGGCACGAGTGAAAAGAGAAGGAGAGAAGGAGAGAAACATATAGAGGTGAAAAGAGAAGGAGTGAGGGAGAGAAACATATAGCGGTGAAAAGAGAAGGAGAGTGCCGATCAAGTCATTCCGTCCACCAGTATCACACTGCAGCTGTTCAGCTCTGCCTCACAACGCTCCCACTGTTTTACTTCCAATACGGCGCTAATTAAAACTGCACCCATCCATTTGACTGCCAACACACCCCCTTCTCCGGACCCCACCACCCGCTTCCATTGCCCCTCCCCGAAAGCCCCGAGCAGCCACCCCTCTGACCCAGTCATTGCCAAACCCTGTCCTGACACACCTCCTTAGTGCCACGCCTCTCAGTGCTGCCCCCACACACACACCCACACACACTCTCACACACACACACTGACACACACACACACTACCAGCTCCATGCTCTTTGCCAAGCTCCTCAACCTCCAGCTGCCTGCACCCACACACTCCTGAAGAGTTATTGACCAGCTTCTCTTGGAGCTGAATTTACGGCTATCGCCATTTTCCCCTGTCACTGATTTAATCTTCATGTAATGAATTCCTTCAGTGTATTCTGCCTCTCTCTCTTACTCTCTCGTTGTCCCATGCAGAAGAGTATTGCTTGGGTGCTGAATGGGTTGATATAAAATAGGATACAGGCTACACTAGAGAGAGAGAGAGAGGGAGGGAGGGAGAGAGAGAATAAAAACAGTGATACAAGTAAAGAGAAAGATGCTGATCAAGCCGAGTCAGAGAGCGAGAGAAAGAGAACACATGGCAAGGCCTCCAACACGCTTAGTGATCTGTAGACCTTCTCTATATTATCGTTTCTCTACCCATCTGCTCTTATGGTTACATTTGTACACATTTTGGGAAAGAGTTCTTTTCTCTGGTCTGCTTGGGCGATTGGGCACAGGATCCTCCAAATGTGATTTTCTTGGCCTTGGGTTGGCTTTCAGTGCCACTCTCTCATGCCCCCCCTGCTTAATTGCCACTCAAAGGAACGGCGAGTCAGTGATCAGGCGCCAAAAGAAACCTCTCTTTACCCCATACACTTCCTTACACCTTCCAGACAGACGAGTTGAAAGTGAATTCTCATGAGTGGCGGAGAGAGGCATACCGTTCTAGATTAGTTTGAAATCTTTCCTGCTGTGAGAGGATAATCTCCCTCGGCAGGGAGACTCCACACACACACATACCCCACGCGATTACGCCACCACTGTATTCCGGTCAGCTTTGGCGTTTTGGGTGTTCCTATTGTTTTTTTTTTTATTTTTGCCGCCATGGTGGGAAAAGACTGTGGCCACTTAAGAAACTTCACAAGCTCTGCTTCTAGAGAACTGAGTTGTTTTTATAGGTGGGTGGTGATGGTGTTTTAAATCTATGACTGTATCCCAAAATGGCAAGTCATTTAGCATCAGGGCTGTTCTTATAAATTTGTGAGCAGACCTCTGTGAGCAGAGATTGGGGAGGTCCTCTGGAAGGTTCAGAGCAACTTCCTACTGTGAAAAAACAGAAAAAGACACAGCTTGCAAAGAGCTATTCCACATATATAATTAGTATTATTTTTTTTATACTTTACTGTTTTATATCTTACTACTCTTGCTTGGTGTAATAAAGTGATTATGACTTCAAGCTGCATAGTAACAAATAACTAGTTATAACTTAAGTGGCAGTGAATAACAATTAGTGACGAGTAAAAAGAGGATAGACGGAGAAAGAGAGAGAGAGAGAGAGAGGCAGAGAGAGACATGACTCTGGATGATTTCCTAAAGCTACGGAGATGGAGGGTTGATGAAGGGTTGATGGAGGGTTGCTTGGGAGAAGGTGGTTTACAGGTTTGCCTCTCTATAGTGTCACTCTGTGTCACTCTTAGGGCCACCCTGGCCAGGAAAGTGCTGAAATCACCCCTCCCTTGCTCCACATTTCAAAGTCAAAAATACATATTTGTTTCATTTCATGCCAGGAGTGAACGCTGCGCTCAAAGTCCTTTGGGTGTGGGCAGGTCGTCTCTCCCAGCTTTGACTTCATTCATGGAAAGAGGGTGTTACGTCTCCTGGAGCGGGTGCCTGTCACAGCCCAGTCAGGGCCTCAGCAGGAGAGTGAGGGGTGGGTGGAGGCCAGGGGGGTTGGGAATGGGGCACTGGCCATGGAAAAGCCCTGGCGGAGCAGGACGTCTGCTTTCTATCAGCCTGAGGGGAAGGGACAGTAGGGGTAACACAGGGGTTGCTGTGGTTTTTACAGTTCACTGCTTGTGTTTGAGAGAGGGAGAGAGAGAGAGGGAGAGAGAAGGAGAGCACTCTCTTCGCTACAACGTGGGTGGCAGGATATACTACCATCTCTCCTGCACCCCCCCACCCCAGCTCCCACAGCCCCCCCCCACACACACACACACACAACACACACACACACACGCACACACACTCGGCCGTATTGTGGTTGGCTCTTTGCGGCTCTGCGAGTCAGTGCTCCAGCTGCTTGGGAAATGGTAATATTGTTTCCTAATGAAAGTGGAGCTGGGCACAGAATTCCCAAACAGCAGGGCCCAGGAGGCTTGTTGTAATTGCAGATGTCCAAATGACATTTACATACTCATTGTTTTCCTCCGCTGTACCGGCGAAAGAGCGTTCCACCAGGGTACCACTATGCTTTGCCATTGCCATGTTAGATGGTGGGTGAGAGAAAGAGAGAGAAAGAGAAAGAGAGAGAGAGAGAGAAAGAGAGGGAGGGAGGGAGGGAGAACTGCATAAACAGAAAAACTTGCAGTAGAGAAAGAAATTTTCCACTCCCTTGTGATTCTTCTTTTCTTTCCTTCTCCACTCCTCTTCCCCTCCCTCCTTTTGGTGCCATTTATTTGTAGCGTGGCACTTGGCATTAAATCTTATTATTTTTCGGTAAATAAACTGGTTTCTGGTAGGAATTACACACGGCTCGGTGTGAGGTCCTCCCCAGAGAAGGGGCCTGGAACCTTTTATCTAAAATGTTTTCTATTTGTGCCTTTGTGAGACACTTGCGGAGGGCGCTCTTGAAAGAAAGGAACCAGGTTTTTCTTGCGTTTCTGGTGAATTTGTGTGTGCGTGCATGTGTGTGTGTGTGTGTGCGTGCATGTATGTGTGTGTGTGTGTGTGTGTGAGTTTGTGTGTGAAGAGGGGGGTCTGTCTCTTCTCCAGGCATTGTGGTGAGAGTTATTCCGAGAGACTGCATTCTTCCCTCATTTCTCCTCTTTGTCTTCAACCATACTGTGAGTAGTTCCAGCCAACCCCCCCCCCCACACACACACACACACACACACACAAACACACACACATACACACTAGTTTGCCGTGTGTGTGAGTTGGAGAGAGAGAGGGCTGATGTGACACCTGCTGGGTGAGATGAATAGGGCCTGAGACAGGGCTCTCCAGCAGCTGTCAGTTCCCAAAGCTGACTGCAGCCTGCCAGCTGTAAGAACTCTCTCTCCACGCACAGCCTAGTGCTGTGCCACCCTTAGCCTTGCCACTTCAAATGCCCACTCGCCTCACACATGCACAGGAGTGCTGGGCGCTGTGTTTAGTACGTCCGAATGGTGTTCCTAATGAGGTTTTAGAATGGTTTACTGCACACTCCCTGTCAGTCCTGGCACCAGGTCCGAGACCTCCTAAAACCACACGGATTTAATGATGGGTCCATTTAACACATTTTTATGTAACTTGTTTGCTGTTCTGGCCCTGAAACAGCCAGCGGTGTGAGGTTTCGCCTGAGGCTATGGCCAGCACCAGCGCCCCGGCATCCCCATGTCCCCCAGTGCACACAGTGTTCATTGTTGCACTCACATGGCTTATGTTGTGAAGCAAGCGGCGGTTGAGTTTACTGGCCCGACTTGAGTCCCACTCCCAGAGGTTGGGCTTGCTCCAGATGTCTGATGGAAATGTCAGAGGGCTGTCTCTGTTCATCCATAGCTCTGTGACAGACCTTTTTTCTCGCTCTCTCTCTCTGCGCTGTGTGCTCTTGTGAAGCTGTCGAAAAAAACACCCCAACCCCTTGACATTATGCAAGAGCTGTGATGGTGATGCTCTGGCTACGCGGGCCAAGTTAGTTGACTTAGTCTGCTCACAGAGGGTCCAAGTGAAAGCTTCACTGAGCGGAGAGGGCTTTTGTTGGTAGAGGTATTGGGTAGGGATGGGCAATTGATGTGGTTAAGATGTAACATGAAATATGTTTTATAGGCCATTCATTTTATTATTAAATATTTTGACTTATATTATGTGTGCACATCCAGGAGGGTAAAACTGCAATATGTTATTCAGAAAAGTATGTTGAAATAATAATAGCAATAATAATAATAATATATATATAGTCAGAAACATACTATCACTGTGAAGTGAAGTGAAATTGGTGAAATTCTTGTTTAGCATCTTTGCCTGCCAATCACTGACCCAGGGAGTGTAATAGACTATTGGGCTGCTGTATGGGCCCATAGTGACAGGCCGAGTCTCAGATGAATGGCTGACTGACATCTAATGACAAACCAGTGACCATCCCATCTGCCTATGTCCAAAGCAAGCTCAACCTTTGGTCACAGATGGCGGGCAGATAACTACAGGGATCGGTGCTAAAGTACCATCCATTAGGTCTTTAGAATTACTCAGCAGTATATTTGACGTCCTTGATGTTCTGGTCTTGTCAGAATTTGCAACCTGCTCTTTCAGCTAGGCCAGTCCCCAACGAGCCGTGGCCCCAACCTCCAAACCCACTGTGTCAGATTGGCTAAGACAAAAACAGCCATGTGGTCCATGAACTGTATTGTGTGAGCGAGCTGTAGCTTACTACCACTTCAATACTGCATTAGAGAACGCTCTGGTCAGAGGCGGTAGTGTCTGGCCCGTGTTCTTTTAAACAGCTTTAACTTGTAGTACATCTCGGAGCGTGATTGAGAAGCTCTCCTCTTGAGACAGGTGAAGCCATCTCCAGAATACTCCTCCCCACATTGGCACTGATAGGAACCGACAGTGTTCACACAGCGAGCATTTCGACTGCAGCGGTGTTGGCCAGTCAAACACTCATCTTGATCTGATTGGTGAGAACAGAGAGACTGTTAGACATGTAAACGTGTATTACTCTGTAGAATAAGATAACCTAAACATAAACATAAACTTTAGTTATAAGGTAATATTATGGGCTGTGCGATTTCCTGGCTGAGCTTTTCACTGGTATGCAGTCTGTGTTCTGTGATCATGAATGACACGTAGCATATTTCCATTACATGTCTAGGTAATATGAAACAGAGTTCTCATGGTGGAAAGCGACGTCTGAAATTTTGGCCTGTAAGTTGGTTGACGCATGCTGTGCAGATGTACAGTGCATCTCCTTCACTGCGTTATCATGGGTCCCTTGCAAGATTTTGCTTCTCAAAGATTCTCCATAACAGCGTTCCCTTAACCACGTAATTATGGACAATCATTCGGAAAATGTATGATTCCTGTCATATCTTGTCATTGCTAGATGTGCCTTTCTTTGTATTTCGATGAACAATGAAGGGTTTGCTCTATTGGCCAGCCTTTCTACCCTTTTACAAGACTAACCCACTATGAAATAGGCTATTAAAATGTGCTTTGCTCAGTAAAGAGTGGTGTGAGAATGTCAGTCATGGATAACATCACTTGACTTGCTCAGCTTTGTGTGGGTTAAGTAAAGGCGACTGTTCCAAAGCCCTGGGATGAAAGCGTCAAAACACTTTCCAGGCGCTAACGCAAAACAGTTTCTCCCACAGGTCGACGTACTGGGAGCACAATAAATATCCATGCTGTTGCTGCCAGGGTTGGTGTCTTCAGCCAGGCTCGCTCCCCCAGTCCTCAGCAGAGACAAGCATCCTAACTGGGAACAAAGCTAAGCTACTAGGAGGAGCAGGTATGGAGGAACCTCTGAGGCACATTCTGAGATTCTGCATACTTCCTCAGAATTCTGATTTTCATTTTTTCTTTTATTTCTGTACTTTTTCAGGCTGTGTGTTGAGGTTTGTGGACCTCTGTGTATCCAATATACATGCACATCCATGCATATGACTTCTTTTCCATCTTTCATTGTAATGTGCCTCACATTTCAAAGTAACTAAAACAGAACGTGAAGACCTTACAAGGAGCTCCTTTACCTCTGCAAGTGATTGAGTTGTCCACGGTGCCAAGGATGAAGCCTTCTTTACACACACACACAAAGCTTCCAAACGTGTTTTTACAAGCCTGATACGCTGGACACACTTCAGCAGAGCTAGCACACTCATCTATGTCTGCAATGCAAGAACACATAAACATTCACCAACAAGGACATGTGCTCACACAACACTTGGCTGTCCAAATAACTATTAGTGCAGTCAAAAGACCTACAAGGTAAATGACTGTTTTGGGTCATTTGCTTTGATTTTTCTGGGTTCACACACTGTAACATCTCGTCCAGGCATTCTATATATCTAGTGCTTCATCCCCCCCCCCCTTTAGAAGGACAAGGTGTCTAGCCACCACCAGAGAGGCTATAACATGCTGATGGGGAAAAGTGCGCCAGACCTGGAGGGGGTGAGCTTATGTGCTTCTAAACACAAATTTCACCCCAGTGAATGGCAAAATATCCTGACTAATGTTTCATGTATAATGAGACAGAACTGGTCATGAGCCAGCAACTACTTGCTCCCCTAATTTCATAAGCTTTTAAACGATTTTATTGTGTCAGCTACTTATTAGTGCTGAGCCCCCATCCATGCATTAAACACTGCACCATACCCATGACTCCTGCCTCTGGCAAGAAGGCTACTGTTAATCAGCACTGCTCTCACGTGCAAGTCCTAATTTGGGAGAGATATCTTTCCGAGAAGACACTCTACTGTAAGCCACCCGTAAAGGAGATTTGCTCTGCGGAATGGAAGGCTTGTTCCCGTGTTCCAAAGGGATGGGGCTGGAGGGGTGTCATAGCGAGAGGCTGTGTGAGATTGAGAGGGCCTGGTTATAACTAACAAGGTGAGGTAATGCAAATGACTGCTTTTGTCCAGAACACTCCTCGGACTGTTTTTAGGGTTTTGTCTGATTCTCTGAGAGCCGGGCTAATGACAGACTTTAGCTATGTGTGGGCAGGAGCTGCTTGTCAGGCTATAGTTGTTAAAATGGCTGCCATACTGCCTGGGAACTTATTTGTCTATATGTTCTCAACAGCTTCCCTGTCTAGCACAGTAGCTAATGCTTTATCCTTCAGCTATTCTTTGGATCTAGGTGGCTAGTTTGGAATTTTGGTACCACTTTACTTGGGTAGTCCTTTTCAGATGTACTGCCCAGTTTTCTGACCGTTTATGGTAAAATACAGTGGTTATGGTTGAAATTGAGAAATGTACAGAATGGCTGCATAGGTGTAGTCATGCATTTTCCTAAAATGCGTTAAATTTTCGTTTGCACAGACTTAGACTTGAACCTCACCTGAGTGGTACGTGACGTTAGTTGATACGCTGACACAAAAATTGCTGCAAAGCATATTTATGGCATCACAGGTGATAAAATAAACAAAATTAGGAAGGGATCTCATTTTTTGCTCAAATGGACCAAAAATGCCCTCCATATTGTGAGGTCAGACACATTTTTATTGTCTATGCCCTGATAAGGAGGATGGTGTTGGGCTCACCTGTGCATGTCCTGTTATCTGCTGCCAGTGCTAGCCCTGAGGGACACAAGCAGCCACTCCCACCCCGCTCCACACTCTGGCATCCATATTGGCAGTGTAAGGTCCAACATTTTGGCTCCCCTGGAAGGTATACAAACCGACAGACAATAGACTTGCAGCTAATGGCGTACACCAGAAAACAAATAAGTCAGCATTAGCTATTGTAGAACAACAGTGTGCACAGCACAACATGTCTTTTGAAAAGTTTCAACTGGTTGCAACAACGAGTCACTTCAAAAGGGCGAGGCATGACAGTGGTTTCAGTGAAATAAAAGGCAAGTAAATGACCAAAGACTTGTTCTGGTTTTTGTTTGTTGATTTATAGTTTTGAAGTAATCAATATTTCAAATGATGTTTCCCTGAAATTGATAACATGACTTAAAAGGAACTCTTTACGTCAGGTATGTAGCCTTTTATTTACAGTTTGAAGGAAGTCTTACCATGTTTGGTTAAGTGATTGATGTACCAGACACATGTGGCCTCAGGGGAACAGCATGACAGCAGTACAACACTAGCCCAATGACCTTTGCACTTTGACTGAAGTACATGCTTAGACGGGTTCACATTGCAGAAGGATTCTCACTGCCTACTTCACAAACACCTCCAGATGCCACATAAAAACTGCCTTAAACTCAATAAAGCCTGAATGATTGTCCATAGCAATAACAATATATTTTTAATATATTATCTCACAATGTCAAATATTTTTAACTGTTAGCTATAAAGGACTACAGTCAGAACAAAAATAAAAAAAACCTAGAATAAATATTTAGCTCACCAAGCACAGGACATGTATGAAAAGAGAGAAGAGGGATTTTCCATTGTTTAGAGGACAGATTATCAATGGCTTTTGACACAGGGGTAAACTCCCTCCCCGCCTGTGGGTTTTGTGAGGAATTCTTTGGTGTGGGGAAACGAAACTATGACTGTAATGTACACACACAGACAAAAATACACACACTCACACACACACACCACCATTTCTGAAATCAGTGCATATTTTCCAAGAATAGTGATGTCATTTCAAGTAAAAATGATCCCTGTAAGACACTAAATTAGAAGTAATAATAGCTCCTACTCCAATATAATGATATGCTGACATTATTTTAACTCCTCTTTCATTTTGCTATGTCCTGTCTACTCACTGGTACAGGTTTTTTGGTCCAGGTTTAAGGAGTATCCTGGGTCACAGTAGCAACGATAGCTCCCAATGGTGTTCATGCAGCTGTGAGCGCAAGGCCTTGTGGGTAGGCCACACTCATTAACATCTGGAACCACACAAAGGCAAACATGTCAGGGTGTTTGGACATATACAGTAGCAGAGCATTGAGGAATCATATCTGTGGACAGGATTCTCATAGATACATTTAATTACCACAGTGGTGGAATTTCCTTTTTCGTCACTGCTACTCAATCCAGGGCACTAAGACCTGACAAAAAGCTTCATGGATGCTACAGGATGCCAGAATTTTCTACAGGATAATAAGTATCTATCTATCTATCTGTCTAGACCAGCTCTAGTATAGCAATTTCTGATTATTTGTTTCATGAGAAATAATTGACTAACTTCCTGACTGAGTTACACTGCCTGCAGCCTTACCTTCACTGCACTGTCGTCCTTGGTAACCCTCTTGACAGGAGCAGGTATCAGGGCCTACACACCTGCCTTTATCACAGGGCTTCACACAGATAGCTGGGCACAGGAGACAATACAATGGTCAGATGAGTCAGTCCTCAGATTCATTCAAAGTTCAGTCTCCATGCCGAGGGATCCTGAGACTGTTACTGACACCAGACCACTCCTGGCAAACATGGGGATAGAGCTAATAAAAATGAGCTGCTAAAATGTATTTTTAAGAAGGTAAACTAATGACTTCCTGATCATTTTCAAGTAACCTTTTAAGCTATTAGTTATCAATTGTTTTGAATGAATAACTTGAAAACTGTTTACACCATTTTTTAAGTATCAATTGTAATAAAATGGAATATTGTATCATTTCCAGAGTCTCTGTGTCGCAGTACACAATACTTTTGGTGTACTGTGCAACACTACATGAAGATGGACGGATGTTCAATGGCTAGGATTATTATTTCAATACTGTTGTATTGCACTGGCGAATGGAGTCAAATCAAAATGTTTTATGAAAGACAAACCAACAAAGAATAACCTGGCATATGTAAAAAAATTTCAACCGATAAAAACATATCTTAATACTTTATAATCTTTGTTGTCAGTCAAGATTATCGATACATTCACATACATTTTATGTAAGACTCAGCTGAACTGTATCTCCCAAAACACTTCTAAATATGTGATACCAATTTGTAGAGCAGTGGTGATGAGAAATAAGAAAATCATTTGAAACAGTGTTCACTTGATAGGTCTGGCACTCACGCTGGCAGGAGCCACTCTTATTCCTCCAGCCAAGGCAGCATCCAACAGAATGCCCAAAGACACACACTCCCTCTGGAAGAGGCCACCTGTGGTGGTTCACCATCCCTCTGTCAGTCCTGGGGTTCCCAAAACACAACGTGCACTCAGGTCAACACATCTTATGAAGCACATGCAGTCCATGGTGAGATATTGCATAGACACTGATGCACTACACCTGGACTATCCCAGAGCTATCCTACTATAGACTGCACTCAGGATTTGCCATTACCAGGTACTAAACAAACGACGAGCGTTCGACTGGAAAAAAACAAGCTGAAAAAAGCAACACATGGGTCCACTGAGTCATATTCACAAACACTGCACTCTTGGCACTTCAGTGTCTCCATAAGTCAATACAGCGAGACAGGCTTCATGCTGCCAACAAGTCAAGTCTGACTCAACAGGGAAGGAAGGAATCACATCCACCATGGTACCATGGCACCAAAAACACCTGTTGTTTGAGGACACCGCGTCTCGTCAGTTGGAAAAAGAATGTGAAAATTTGATACAACATAGACTGAATAGTGAATCGACAGCTAACACTAAATGAATGGCACACAGTAGCTTATTTTCAGTCATTATTCTATGCTTAATTCAGTTATTGTTAGCTGCCGGTTAGTTAGTCTGCCGGTTAGTTAGTCTGCCTGTGTTTTATAACATTTTCTGGTTCTTTTTTACCTCAAACAGCACAGGTGATTTGGAACAACAGTGCCAGGACTGATTCACACAGGATTTCTCATTTAACGTTTGCCATTCCATGACAGACTGTGACTGACAATTTCCTTATGTGGAATTACAAATATTTTTAAATATTCAAAACAATTTGACAGCTTTGTTTTTTGTGCATATGCCACACTCTGGCGATTCAACTTAAATTCATCTTAGAACATGTCTCATAAATCCACCTCACCCAATAAAACCATTGTTCATAAATTCTAATTTCTCAGCCATGAAATTCAAACAAACAAAATAACCAATGAATTAATCAAAGACCAGACTTACCTCTGAGCCTCACCATGTAGTGTGACTGCATAGAGCGCAATAGTGGAAAAAGTAGTTGTTAGGAAACGAAAATCTATGTAACCTGGAAGACGCATAGTGGTCCAGTAATGGTACAGGCAGTTGATTATCACACTGGTCCCTGGTGAGTTTAAAACCACAGAGCACAGACACCCCTCACATGTCCTTTCATTCTGAGAATGAAGGAGTGCAAGGAACTTTGGGAATTCTGCTTGCAGATGGAACAGATGTGTTTGTGTGTGTGTGAGCGCCTGCCCATTAAAGTGCATGCTTGGACAAACTCTTACCTGAACAGGTCATTATGTTTTGTGTGACAGCAATCGCTGTGGAGTGACTGCATTTCTTTATTTATTTCACACTGTGACTTGTTGCTGTGGCCTATAAGAGTGTTAGGACATCTGTGAATAAATGTATTTTAAGAGAATGTTGTATTACCAAATCATGTGATTGGTAATATAACATTGAAAAGGTGATACCTTTTGTTCAAAACACAAGCATGTTCACATTGTCCAGATTTAAATCCAGTGCATTGTCAAATCCAAAGCCAATACCTTGTCCATATTTGAAGAGAGTACAATATGTCCTGCACATGTTTTATGCTGTTGAAAATACACTTTTAACTTGTGAAAACTTGTGGCCAACAATGAATACACTGGTCATTCCATGCCACCCAATTTTCACCTTGTCCACTTGCACATCTTGCCACATCACTGAAAAAATGCTGGGACAAAAAAACAACTCTACAGAGTACAGAGAACAATTTTACTGAAATATGTATAGACAGACGGAAGAGACAAGACAGAACACAAGAGAGAAAGATGTGTTCTATAACCAGCTAATTCATGGAATTGGACCAGACGTTTAGTGCCCATTTGAACTTCGGCAACATAAAGGACACAGTTCATTCTGTAAGCCTCCTTAACATGGAGAAGAAAGGAATGGAATTCGGAGGCCCTGTGCCACCACAGAATTCCATTCTAGAACATGAAAATTCATTGAGTACAGCCAACCACATGAGATTAAATCCCTTCTGAGCACATCTTATGAACACATACAGTATCTGTAAAAGAAGAACTGTTATGGGCAAAATTAACATTCAATAGTAGCCTATGAGTTGATCAGTGTAACACATTATCCATTTTGTGCAAAAAAGCCCCTAATGTTTACAAAGTAAGAGTTGCACTCAGCCTTTTACATTCTACCACAGAATGAAACACACAGCAATCAGTCCATTACGTGACATTTGGTTGTTTTGCTTTTTGTTGACAAAATAACATACTCTTTTAATTATGTTGTGCTTGCGGAACTGTGCATTTAGTGGACAAAAGACACTACAGGATTGCAGATTCTCATTTAGGCCAATCTTTGACAGTTCTCGATGCGTTGTATCGACAAAAAAAGGTTTGCTACACTTGGCGTCCCATAAAAGTGAGCCAGGGTGCATATGAGGTTATTTATCATACGTGCAAATAAGAGTGGATTCATATTTCTACTGAAACCACTGACAGAACTTAAAATCTGGGCCTCCCTCCCAGCAGATCAAGATGAAATATGCCTAAGAACAAAGTGCTTTGAAAGCCCATCAGCAGCTGTAGTGTTAATTTATGGATTCTCTGATGTTATGCAGGGAAATCATCTCTGACATCGCCAGTGCTTTTGAACTGGGAAGCCACGGGTGATTTTTCAAAGAATGATCAGTGAGCAATGGGTTCACATTAGTCTGAAGAGCCAAGTTCATGCCTAATCATCTCACGGTTCATTCAGTGGTGGGCTGGATGAAACAAAAAACACACATATTTCTGTTTAACATGATTGTCTTGGTTCAAAGGCCCACCTTAGGAGACTTTGTGTATCTCTTTGATGGTTCTGTATAGTCAGGTCGGGCTGAACAAGATATCCACTTTTGGCAATAGCCTACCTCATGCATGTATCCGCTGATCCACGCAGTGTCCGATTCTGTCCACCTTCAACTTAATTCTAATCTTTCTCATGTTTCTTCTCAATGCTCATGATGTTGCTGCTTTTTACAGAATTGTAAAGAGCTCAGTAATTGCAAGAGGATATTTAGTCTATAGTGTGTTCAGACTTTGTAATGCAGGTGATTTGTGGTAATTCTGAAAGTTATAGTGAGGGTTCATTTGTTTATGGAAGAAGTAGTTTGGCAGTGCCAGTACCAAGACCTTTTGACAATTTCATTATTATATAAGACAAAAAACTAATTTACTCTGTGTTCTGGCCAATTGCCCAAGAATGAGTGTTGTGTTGGATTATGATGTACACCCCACATTCAGATGACTGCAATTCACCAGGCCCAAAACATGTAAAGATCCACTGTAAAATGGCTCATTTTCAGGCAAAGGCGGATTAACAGCCATTGTGGTAATTTATAAGATTTCTGTGGTAGATCGTTCACCCCTGGGCCTGAAATGTGAAGGAGGATGTGGGAGATCAGAGGAAAGCGTGAGGAATTTCAGTCTTGTGAACCACACAAACTCGTCTTTACTGTTGAAGCGATTTGAAATCAGGAGTCTCTCTCTCTTCTCTTTCTCTCTCTCTCTCTCTCTCTGTGCATGTGTCTATGCAAGGGGTGTGTAGTGAGATGTTGAGCCAGTGTGGTTTTGTCAAGTGCACTGCTGCGTATCAGCATGTGGGTTAGGGAACGATGAATGGTCCAGCATGATCAGGCTTTGACTCCAAGCCAAGCCTCCAAGCCCCGTTCGTCATTATAATACAATTAAACATAATCCTGGCAGCTGGCTGACAGGGCGGGAGAGAGGGAGTTGGGAGAAGAAAGGCAGGGCGCATTAGACGTGCTGGGCTTCTATGTGTGTGGCACGTGGATTGCGTGGGGCTGCTCCGCTTTCTGTGTCATGATGATGGTGTATTATGGCTAACCTCTCTTTCTCTCATCCTCATTCCTGCTCAAGCTGTTTTTAAACCCAGGGCTGAAAAAGGGTCTGACATTTTCTGGAAACCTTTGCTTTCTATAATTACGACCTAGTCATTTAGCTCCTCTTCACATGTAGAAAACCAGTATCAGCACTAATGCTTAACTGCAAAGGGTCTAAAATAGCCTTTCACCTCTGACTCAAAACACACAGATTGTTACTTAACAGTGGTGGTGCAGTCGTTGGGTGCTGTGTGTTGCTGCTTCGGGATTGCACTTCAGTGGGGAACGGTGATGTGGGAAGGGCTGCCACCTTCTGTCAGGTCTGTGAAGATAGGCTGAAACACAAGCCAGTCTCTATGTCCCCCATCTCCATCTATCCCCTGGTCTGCCTCAAGCACTCCTGGCCATGAAAGCACGCAGGAACGCTAGAGCAGCAGACATTTCCCTGCTTGCTCTTTTTGGGCCCTCCCATTCCACACATCAGTATTCTAAGCGTACAGCTTGCTATGGGTGTCTTGTTGAGTTAGATATGAAATGTATTATGCAGTGTTCTCACATTGATTTTTCGGCCCACAAATCATTCGGCCTTTCAGTCTTTCAGGCCCACTGGTTGAAAAGGAACTTATCTGACTGATATTTATGTAGCAGATGGATATTGACTGGACTGACTCAAAGCCATATTGAAGATATCAGTTTAGGCTTCCCTCTCCAGCTTAACAGATGTGCCTAACAGGTGCCCCTGGTGACTGACAGGCCAGGGTTGCATGGCCCATAGCCAGGGCTTCTCCCAGGTGCTGGAGGTCAAAGGTCAGGTCATTCGGGTCAGCGGTGGTGACGCGGCACCTGCAGAGGTCCAGAGGTGGTAGAGATGGCAGTGACATCACACCTGACCTTTGTTTGAATACGTGTGTTGTTTGGGTGGTGTGAATGCGAAGGGAACCGAATCCATCAACACAACAGCCCTCACCCTTTCAATGGGCCCAGTGTGTCTCTGGCCTTTGTGAACACTGAATAGCCTGTGACAGACAGATGCTGACTGCTCTCCCTCTGTTCTGCATTAGTGCTCGAGGTCCAGCTGTACTGTGATTGGTGCCTGCATTAATGCTTCAGGTTTGGCAGTATTGTGATTGGTGCCTGCATTAATGCTTCAGGTTTGGCAGTATTGTGATTGGTGCCTGCATTAATGCTTCAGGTTTGGCAGTATTGTGATTGGTGCCTGCATTAATGCTTCAGGTTTGGCAGTATTGTGATTGGAGCCTGTATTAATGCTTCAGTTTTGGCAGTATTGTGATTGGTGCCTGCATTAATGCTTCAGGTTTGGCAGTATTGTGATTGGTGCCTGCATTAATGCTTCAGGTTTGGCAGTATTGTGATTGGTGCCTGCATTAATGCTTCAGGTTTGGCAGTATTGTGATTGGTGCCTGCATTAATGCTTCAGGTTTGGCAGTATTGTGATTAGTGCCTGCATTACTGGTCCAGCGGGGCTGTGACTGGTGTCTGCGTTAGTGCTTGTTATCGGTGCCTACATGTTATTACAGATCATATCAATCAAAGTAAAGATTAAATCTACAGCACTGCGTCACAATAAAGTTGCTGAGGACAAAATACATGTGGTATATGCAGTGAAAATAAATAAATAAATAAATAAACAGCATTGGGGAAATGAAGAAATCGGCAAATGGACAAAATAAAGAGAACGAGGAGAAAAGTAGAGTGAGGAGCAGGAGAGCACGATGAAGAAGGTGAATTTGAAATGAACTGTGATGAAGACGGTCTTTCTGTTGTATCAAAGGTTCGCTGTAATAATTCATGTTTTGCAGATGGCCCTCTAGGCCGACATCAAGACGTTTGTTTTTCAGTCCTCTTGGGTCTGACTGTCAGCCTACTATTACAGTCTTTTTCCAGTCGTGAAGAGAACCAAATGGAGCGTGCTGAGATGATAGAGCCTGAAGGGGAAAGTCAGAAAGATGTCAGAGCATGTTCAGTTACCACGGTGATGTTTCCACCACTCCTGATCTTCATTAGGGATGTGTTGGAAATGGCTGTGACACTTAGACAGAATTCTCTCTATTAGGCTAAATGGGGGAAACAGAAAAATGTCAGGACAAGGTTTCCAATCATGATCTGACACAAACACTGTTGCACACACACACACACACACACACACACACACGCACACACACATACGCACACACATGCACACACACAGACACAAACACATTCACTCACACACCCACACAGTTCATTCACACAAATGTGAATGCATAGTCTCTAAGTCATGTACACTTTTTACCCTGAAGTGACAGTAGAAAGCCAAAAGTTTGATGCCCCCAAATAGACCCTCTCAGAGCTGTGCAACTACTTGAAGCTCCCATGTTCCGACCTACACACCACTGTGTCCATACTCTGCACAGGAGCCTGGCCTACAAAGGCCTCTACTTATGTCCGTTATCAGTCCAGGACAACATATCAAACAGTAGGGGTTTAGTTCAGCTGAATGAGAGTGGAAATGGTTTACATGAACTACAACTGATTGCTTGATTGGAGACAAACACATTTGTCACTTTTGATATGGGAAGGACTCAGTAGCGCTGACTTTGTGACGTCTTGGTCCATCCTATGCCAAGGTCACCCAGCAAAGCTGACTTTGTGACGTATTGGTCCATCCTATGCCAAGGTCACCCAGCAAAGCTGACTTTGTGACGTATAGGTCCACTCTATGCCAACCCCGAGGCCTGATAGCATGATAAGGCATTTGGATGGAACGCTGGGCTGCCCATTGAACAGAGGGTCGGAGATTGGAGTGTCTTTCTTGAGTGTCTGACTTGTCTGACTTGTCAGACGGGTTGTATTTATGGAAAGTGACACCTGTCTAAGTGTGTGTGTTGCCAAAAGCTCTATTCACATGATTTGTAGAGATGACATAGCTACTTAAAACAGACTAAGAACATTTGTTTGCCACTTTAAACTGTGAGCCCGCATGGATAAAACTGTTCCACACCCGTTTCTGTTGGGACAACCTCTTTTCTCACCCCCCCTCTTTCTTTTTCCACCACTTTTTAGGCAGACCCTCATCTCCCAGAGACGTACAAACCACATAATGTTGGATAGCTGTGAGGATGTTGACACAGCAGTGTTGACTCTTGGGTGAGGTAAGCGTGATGACCCTGGCTGATTTGGAAAAAGAGAAGAATTAGTAGGCGTGTGCCAAGACGGGCCTTGGTGTATACAGGTTAATACAACAATATGCAGAGAGTAAGGGCCACCATAAACCATTTGCATAGCTCCTTCTAATGTGTTTGGGAAAATTCTGGCCTGTGCTTTGAAAAGATACCTGGACATGGAAACTCTCCCCTAGGTGGTCTGCCTTTTCCGCTTCCACTTGTTTACTGAGTTCAATTCTGAGTTCAGGAGGCAAACCAGAAACCAGAGAGAGGCTTTTTTTTTAAAAAAAAAAATGTTAACCCACACACAGTCGCACACACTCTCTTACCCCCACATATACACACACACACACACACAGTCAAAACACATAGACAGACAGACAGACAGACACACGCACACACACACACACACACACACACATACACACCAATAACAGTTGCTACTCTTGGATGGGAGTCTGGTCATGCACCTTGAATTTTACTGCCTTCTTGTGCCTCTGACTTGTGAATCTCAGTCAGACATGCTGCTATGTCTGTTATGTGTTTGTGACTGTGATTCCCTCACTCACACACTTGTATTCATTCTCTCTCTCTCTCTCTCTGTGTCCTTCTCTCTCCCTGTCTGTCAGTCTGGCTGCCTCACTCATGCTGTGTGTGCGTGTCCTGCCTGTGTTCTCTGTGTGTTTACATGACAGCTTGGACCACAGTAGGAACCCTAATTGCATCATTTCATGGATGCAAGTCAGTATGTTGTGTTCGGCTGGCAACTATGATCACATCCCCATGTTCCTGAAGACACAGATACTGAGACACATGAGTGTGTGTGTGTGTGTGTGTGTGTGCGTGTTCGTGTGCATGTGTGTGACATACAGGTTTGTATATACCTTCAAAATAAAGCTTCAATCTCAATCTAAAGTGGCAAGGAAAGTAGAGGGGTGATCCTAAATATTACTCCTCAAAGTTTTATCAGGTTTAAAAACTTACTTGATTTCGTCACTTATTAAATCATTTCACTCAACAATACCAGTGGAAAAACAGTGGAATTCAGCCAGCTAAAGCTTCCCTGTGTTTGTGGAGTCTTTTCACACCTCTGTCACCTTATGTTAGGTGTCAGGATGCCTTTTTCAAAGCTCTGTCTACCTGAAGCTCCTTTAGAGATCTACCCGAAGCTTTCCTTTAGAGATCAGGTGAACTGGAGCCCACTGAGTTGAATTTAGGAATATCAGCATCTAAATGTATGTTCTGTGAGTAAGCTCATACAAACACATGAGGTCATCACACACACAGGCTAATTAGGGGTGTGACACAGCCACACACACATCACCATGAATGGAAAGAACACATGATGTTTACCCAAAATCTCCCCAATCCATTAAGGAAAATCAGTATTGTGGGACCAACAGGATAAAGGAGAACAGTGCTATTGTGAATTCGCACTCAGGTGCGGTTAAAAACAAGATATATTTTTCTGTTCTATTTTTATACAAAGTCAGTGCTCTCACCCAATGTGCACATTCTTCTCTGCTAGACTTTCTACTGATTTTCTTTCTAAAAAAATGCATGTATTTATTTGGAAATATTACTTCATCCATGTTTCAGACTCAGTGCTACCCATTATCTACTAGTGCTGCTCTTCAGCTGGTGTACACAATATAATAACTCCCAACCATCTGAGTGTCGCAAATATTTAGTATACAGGGTCCTGGTGTTTACTCAGAGTGCCGGGTTGCAGTGTTTATGAGAGATAGCCAGATGAGGTCCCTCTGGGGGACAGAAAGAAAACCATTCCAAATGCAAAGCAATGATTCATGCCACAGATAGAACACAAACCAAAATAATATCCCCCCAGACCCCACCACACTCCCCCCTGTTCCAGTCCATGCAATTTTGATTGGCTCTGAACGGTGCACAGAAAACTTAGTATTGCATTACTCCAAATATGTCGCCCGGGACAGCCGTGAGGTGGGTGGTCTCCACTCATTATCATTACACTCACTCAGACTGATTGATATTATGGGATGGAATTTAATAATGCCAACGGGCGTCTGAGCGTGTGCGTGTGCATGTATGTTTGTCTGATGGGGTCTTTGAGGGGAGTTGATTCTTTCTTAAAATAACGTCTTCCCTTGCATGAACAATTAAAAAATAAAATATTCTCTCGATTGTCCTAGTTAAAGTGCAAATGTATACAAGATAAGATCTGATTGCAGAATAAGGAAAAAAAATGAAGAAAAGAATCCAGAGGATTCAAAGGTTGTGGCCACTGTGGCCATCCGACACTCCCCTCATTGCTTCTCTGGCACACACATTTTCTGTCGTCTCCCTGTTTTCTTGCACACACACACACACACACACACACACACATTCGCTCTGTTTTCCTGGTGCCTCATTGACACAGAGTTCATTTCCCAGACTGAGCGCTTTGATTCAGCAAACACATGGGGAGAGCTCGAGACCAGTGGCCCCTGGAGCTTCCCTTTGTCTCTCAGGGTCTTACCTCAGTCCAGTCTGGAGGGAGAAAAGAAGAGATGGAGGAAAAAGCCCTAATGGAAAAGTGGTGTGTGACGTACATAAAGTGTGAATTCCCCAGTGGAGTGTCTCCCAGTGCAGCCAGACCAACTACCAGAACACTTGAGTCTTCAAGTCCATATAGGACTTTTCCGGACCCGTATTATATCATAACGTGAAATAATTCTTAAGATCTACCATCTCCTTCATGTCAGGATTGTGTCAGACAGAACTTGGCATCCCAATCCTAATATTCTCATATTCTCGGCTATACTCCATTGACAAGGATGATTTGCCTGAAAGTGTTTTGACAGTGGCATGAAATATTTTTAACATTTAATCAGTCAAAACAAAATTCGGAAACAGTTAGAAACCTGAGAATGGATTTCCTTGCCATCTCTTGGGTCCCTCAATTTGGCCTGTGTTTATGTGCATGCTGATTGTGTTTATTTATTTAATAATCTAACTTTATGAGCTGGGAAAAAAACAAAGAGAGATTTCATTTCAAACATGCTATAAACTTTAATAGACATATTGATATTTCTGAAAAGAATACCAAGATAGCCCTAGCCTTATTTACATGATCAAACTCTTCACAGATAATGGTAAAAACAACATAGAGAACTTAAATAACTTTATGGCGTAACTACTTAAATAAGGAAGAAAATGGAAAAAAAGGATTTCTCTATTCACATGTTGCCTTCTCAGCAGCTGCAATGCAAGTTTCACATTAAGTGCTTAAATTAAAGGATAAACGTACAGCATGGATACTTTAACATTAACTATGACCACAGCAAGGCCAATTTCAAAAATACATTTAAGAGAACAAAACAAAATAGACAAACAACCAAAAAAAAAAAAAAAAAAAAGAAACAATGCAACAACCAACAAATGATAATAGCATCTTCTGTTAATGGGATTTCTCCAGTAGGGCAAGCGGTTCTGAGAGGGGAAGACAGCCCATGATGACTAGGAGGGACTAGAAATCAACAAAACCCACCTGAGGACTGGCGCCATGTGTCAGTTAGCACACACCTACTCTAGAGAATTGATGGGCTAGCATGTGTCACTTAGCACACAACTACTCTCGAGAATTGATGGGCTAGCATGTGTCAGTTCGCACACAACTACTCTCGAGAATTGATGGGCTAGCATGTGTCAGTTCGCACACAACTACTCTTGAGAATTGATGGGCTAGCATGTGTCAGTTAGCACACAACTACTCTAGAGAATTGATGGGCTAGCATGTGTCAGTTAGCACACACCTACACTAGAGAAATGATGGACTAGCATGTGTCAGTCAGCACACACCTACACTAGAGAAATGATGGGCTAGCATGTGTCAGTTAGCGCACACTGAGTCTAGAGAATTGATGGGCTAGCATGTGTCAGTTAGCACATACCTACACTAGAGAAATGATGGGCTGGCATGTCCATAGTAAAGCACTTGGCTACAGGGCACAGAGACTGCTGAAAGCACAGTCTCCTTTCTGCCACTGGTCACACAAACACCACTGGAGTGCCACCACTGTCACTGAGTGCAGACATGTGCAGAACGCATGAGCCAACCTTGACATTAGCTTCAAACAACTGGAAGAGTTTGGTAATGAGATAGGACCAACAATAACCTGTGTTTATCTTCCATGCTGTCACTGAACATGCTGTCAACCTGTCTGGGCCCATTTTGGAGGGTGCTGATAGATGCTGAGGGGTTTGCCCTGGTATGTTTGGAACACTGTTGTGATGACCACACAACATTTTCAAACAACCAGACCTTAGACATTAAGCTCCATCAACTCCATCAACACCGGCACAATATCACCACTAAATGCTGAATGCCTTTTCCTCTTGTTCCCAAACTGAAGCAAAGGATAAGCAGTTTTGTGACCTTCAACTGTAGTCTGGATGAAGGGCAACTAATTAGTCCATGCTTGAATGATGGCAAAAAGAGTCAACAAAAACCCACGTGTAAATAAACCCAAATGGTAATCAACTGGGGATTACACAGTGTCTGCAGCCCCACTGATATATATTAACTGTGTTCCTGTTAAAATAGGCTTTGATTAGGAAAAAGAAAATGAGGTGTGAAAGCACAAAACCACTCTATAAACATCCTCCTCTCCCATATATTATCACACTTACAAAAATAAATGCTCCTCTATCAAACAACAGTAATGCTATACCATTATCATTATTATCATTCTTATTATTATCATTATTTAGTGAGGCTAAAGTAGTACGTGTCTCAGTACAGGACTGTAGGAAATATACAACAGCGTGTTGTGTCCCTTATGTAGCTGGATGTGGGATATGACATGGTTTTCTTCAATAGAGCTCACATGTGTTCAGAAGGGCTTCGGCCCTGGCCATGTGCTTCCTTACGCCTCTTGCAAGATGTCTGTGTTGTCTAGGCAAGCTCCTAATATTGCTTACTTTTAAAAACGCCAGACTGTTGACTGCAGAATTTGATGGACCCAATTTTCTGTGAAACAAAAACATCTGTATTTTTTAACAAGATGAAATCAATCAGAATATTCTCTTTTGAACTGCCATATGTCAACTACATTGTGTCATTGTATCAAAAAAGAAAGCAGCTTCCATGGATATGGTGAATAAGTAGAGACAGATATGTTTTTTATACAGTGGCACTTGTTTCAAAAATAGAACACTGACCAAGTTCAATTCCGCAGCCTGGAATCTACTTGACATCAACAACTGTAGGTACTGCTACTTTAAGACATTTAGACTTTTACGTACCTAGAAGTAAACTCTAGCATATTTGTTGTACAATAATGTATTTCAAGATGCAATATTTCTACAGGTCTGAAAATATGTCAAAATGTTATTCATCCTGACCTCATTTCATTTAGCTGTATTTTCCTATAGCTACACACATATATATATATATATATATATATATATATATATATATATATATATATATATATATCTCAAGAATATACTGACTAATCATTTAACTATTGAACAGGTTGTGATATGGAAGAGCCAATGATGCTTCTAAACGTCAATCAGACTGACTGGCGCTTTCCACTGTCTCTGAGCCATTGACACGGCCAGAGAACATCTTCTCTATGGATTAGGCACCAGGATCCTCTAGCAGGGCTATGCTTGAAAAACTCTGACAAACTTAACGATTTTTTGGGATCTCAAGTTTACAAAGTTATAGTACAGGTTGGAGCCATGTGGACCTCTGAGAAGATTGTCACAAACATTCTTCATCTTGTATGCTTATTCTTTTCAAGTTAGCATACTGCTAAACGTTGAGCTTTTGAGTTTGTGTCTAGCTGACAGATGTGTATTGCTCTGTAGTGTTTGTAAGGTGTTCAAAGTCTTTAGGAAGGTGAAGACCAAGGCGAGCCCCTCTGTGAGGTGGCTTTAAGGAGTCCTGGTAAGAAAGTGATTTTCTCCAAGATGCAGTTCAGTTTCATGGCCTGCTGCAGGGGGCTGGGGGTTGGGAGCTTTCCTGTTGAGCGCCCACAGTGTCCAATCTCTCCCTGGACCTTCCATACAAAGTCTTCTGCAACAACTCTATGACAACCTGGCCTTTAGGGGGGAAGTGTAGGGGTTGAGGCCTGGTTCCCATTGACTGATCTCTAACCAGATCTCTTCAGCTCTGGAAGGTCTGAAAGACTGTTGAACAAAGTCAGGGGAACCATCACCAATGAGGGCAAATCTCATAGTTGCTGGTGAGACACAAGAAGCTGGAGGAGAGTTGAGGGGTGCTGTTTAATCAGCCTACATGCAAGTATCTGCCTCTGCTATTGGTGACATTCAGCATGTGAAGTAAGAAAGTGGGTGCTGATTGGCTGCGAGCCAGTGGGGTCAGGAGAAGGACAGACCTAAGTTTGCTATCTCTGAGGTGGAGTGATCTGAGTGCTGCTTGGGCTGCTTGGCTTGGCGGGGGGGCTGGCGAGGGCTTCCACCACACGGATGTGCTCACCAGCTGGGGGAGGCCTCTCTCCCGGCGCCAACCTGTCCAGCAGATAGGAGGCCATGCCGAAGAGGCTGTCCAGGAGGCCCTCCTTGCTCCTGTCCTCCTCAGCCTGATCGCTACCACGCTCGCCCTTTTCACACTGGTTGCCCGAGAAGCCACTTTTACACAAGCACTTACTGGGCTCCACACACACGCCTCCGTTACGGCACATGGGCTCACACTTGGCTGAAACAGAGCACAGACACAGGGGAAACAGTCAGTGATGCTCAGGTTGGGCCAGGGGAGAGTATGATGGTGACCACCATGCAACAATAAGCTGTGCAAATGTTAAAATATTTGTTTGATTACCCTAGAAAAGTTGATGGCTGACATAAAGGAATCATTACTGTCTCTCTGTAAGCGTACAACATTGTGTATTGAAATGACTGTTGTGAATTAACATATGGTTGAACTACACAAACAGGTCTGTGTGTGTGTGTGTGTGTGTGTGTGTGTGTGTGTGTGTTTGTGTGTGTGTCTAGCAACTCACCCACTCTACAGAAGGGGCCCTCCCAGCCTGGGCTACAGCAGCAGGCTCCAGTGGGGGTGCAGTGTCCATTCTTGCATTGCCGTGAGCAGGGACTACTGAGCATCTCAGGGGCCTCCACCACACGACGGCATTCTTTAGGCACTGGGGGTCTGAGAGCACAAGAGCAAGCACGGCACAATGGATTTAGTTTCTCTCTGAAAACATCAGTGTTTTGGGACCAACAAATTCCTATTTATTTTCTCTTCTCCCTTGATGTGCTAGACAGATGCAGCAGAGGGGAGGTGGGTTATTATTAGTGCTAAATTAGCCCTGCTCTCATCAATTAGATCAAGCCCTTATCATCACAATGTCTGGAAACAATAACAGCCTTGTGCGTAATGGAGTCGAAGCATTTGGAAACAAAGATCCTCTGGCCTGTGTTTGTGTGTGTGTGTGTGTTTGCGTGTGTGTGCGTGAGACTGAAAGAGAGAGAGTTAGAGAGAGAGAACTTGAGACAAGGCATGTATGTGTGCATGTAAAGAAGTGTGAGAAAGAATGACAGAGTGAGCATGTGGGTGTGTGTGTGTGTGTGTGTGTGTGTGTGTGTGTGTGTGTGAGGGCACTTGGAGTGTATGTGTGAGTGTGAAAGTGTGACAATACAACAATGACAGTATGTGTGGGGTGCAGAAACCCAGGATTGTCCTGACAGCCGGTGTGACTGATGGCTGGGCTACTGTGGCAATGTGTGTGTGTGTCCGTGTGTGTGCGTGTGTGTGAGAGAGAGAGTGTGTGTGTGTCTCTCTCTCCATGTGTGTGTGTTGGGCAGTGGGGGGTGGGTGGAAGCGGCCTCTTGTGTTTTGGGTGGTAGTTCCCATGGTCCTCTCTACTGTTCTCCACACCCACAACACATGCCTCCTTTCACCTCAGTCCAGCACTCCCTTCCACAAGTTCCCCAGCTCGCTCTCCCCCGGCCTGCCTTTGTGCTGGGCTTGTTGTTGTGACAGACTGGATATTGTTAATAACAATGAGAAAGGGAGGGAGAGGATGAAATGGTAAGAGAAAGAAAAGGAGAGAAAGAGAGAGAAAGAGAGAGAGAGAGAGAGATGTCCACGACTCAAGACTGTGCAAGAAGAAGAAGGGATCTGAGGGAGAGGGAGAAAGGGGGATCTCCCCAGAGGATTGTGCTGCCACTGGTAATGGCTGGGGAGGTCAGTACTGCTACCGAAGGGTCTGTGTGTCTGGCAGGGTGGGCTTGAAAGCAACACCTGCTGCTTGCAACACCAACAAAGGCAGCTGGGTCAACAGGCAGTGTGGGAATGAAGCAGCCCAGGAGGCCGGCACATACAGCACGCAAGGCTGAGAAATTAAAAAAGAAGGGACCGCCGCTTATTGGTTTAAGGCTGTCCCCAGGACAGTGAAGACAGGCCTGCGCTGCTCTTTGTTGGGGAGGAACAATGCTTTGTGTCTGATCCCAATCCAGTCCCCCCCCTTCTGTGTCCTACCATGAAGTTGATGATGGGACAGAGTGGGACAGGAGCAATCAGATGTGTCCAGATGAGATCGAGACCAAGCCTCTGTCTCTGGGGGCTGGCCTGTGGCATGGCACTGGCCCAGCTCTGGCCCAGTTCTGAAAACTCAGCATCAATCGAGGAAGAACTGAGGGCTGCCTCAAGAAGCACTTGTGTGTGACCTTCGTCAACAAGCCGAGGCGCAAATTCAAAATCTCTCGTGTGGGGATTCTGCACGTAGGAATATGGCCAGCTCTGTGAGCGAGGGAGAGGGAGACAGAGAGACCAGGGAGAGGGCCATATTTCACAGTTTCCCACAGAACGCATCATCCAATGGCTCAGAATCACATCACTCTCCCCCTCAACCTCCTCTTTGTTCTCTTCTCTGTGTGGTTTCATCCCTGCTTTAATTGGGTCCAAAATTTACTGTGCATTGTAGCTGTGGCTCTATTCAGTGCGCCTGTCCAGGGGTCTGTGGGTGGGAGCACAAGCAAAGTGGGCCCGGGAGATTTAAGAGAGGAGTGGGCAAATGTGCACATTTCACAAGTCAAAAGAACTGGATGCAAAGTCCCTTGCTCTCTTTTTTTCTTCTCTCTCTCTCACATACACACACAAACACACACACACAGTTATGTAAACACTGTCCACTGACTCAGTGTTTCAAAAGAAACACAATGGAAATGTTGCCACTGCTGAAATTAGAAGTGCATGTGGTCACATGGAGAACTAATATGAGGACATATTTATTTATTTATTTGTCTGTTTTGCTGTTGTGGTCAACCAACATCTTTGCCGAAGCCCACAGAGAAATATGTTTGAACAATCTGTCACTTTCTCATCACAGACTGTCCAGACGTTTGACTTCACCATCTATTTGTTTTTCTCTTTCTTTCTTTTGACCCTTCCTACTGTCACTGGCTCAGCCAGACTTCATCACCAGGAAAAAATGTTTGCCATGTAAATAACGAGACTGGAGTCCCACGGGCCTCTCTGTCTGCGTGTGGCAAGCCAATTGAGATAGGAGCAGTTTCAATGATGCATTTCTCTCTCTCTCAATCAGACACTACACTGGGGGTAATTACAAAGAGGGAAGAAAGGAAAAGGAGAGAAAAAATGCCTTCTGTCTGTTTCGGGCCCATGAGACGCTATGAGATGTTTGTTAAACAGTTCCATCTCTCCATCAACGGCAGTGGCTGATAAACAATCCCATAATACTCGGCTGTCCACATGGGACGGCGCTGTCTGTGTTCCTCGTGTTCGTCTGTATTTATTATCCAAAGTTAGTCCCTCCGACAAACAAACGCTGGTGACAGGCGCCATTATTGTGGCATGATGTATTTATTCCAAAAACATTGCAGACATCTAACATGAGGCTACAGGCTAACCAACCGAGCCTGAAGCGCTTCACCACAGCTCACACCAAGTGCCCTGCTCTGCTCCCTCTGTTGAAGAATGCAGGGAGATCAAATCAAAACATGCTGCGGTTGTTGCTCGGCCTGCGCTGCACCCCCTCCCCCCAGCAGAGCAGCGAGGCCGCAGGGTCTCAGGTACACAAGACCACCCGACTCGATCTCGTGCTTGAGGTCAGCGCCGTTATCCACTTCCCTCGCCCTGCTCTGTAATGAGATCCTACACGATCGCCGTGTATGTGTGTGTGTGTGTGTGTGTGTGTGTGTGTGTGCGCATGCGTGTGTGTGTGTCTGCATGTTTGTGTGAGCATGTGTACATGTACGTGCATGAATAAATATGGAAGGGACCAAGGAACGCCAAAGGTCTCTGACAGACTAAACAAGTCCAATGGATAGTGGAAAGAACTGTTCCTTGGAAAAAAAAAGTGTGGATGCCAGAAAACGTAAATAAAAAAGTTGGAGACGGAGGGGCCTCAACATGGGCAGGGACCCTGGAAACATCTGTGTGGTAATTAATTGTGTTAGGACTTGGGTGGCACTGTCATCACCTAGGAATAATTAGCCAGGGATCCATTTCTATTGTAATTCCCAGCAAAAGAAAAACAAAAGTGCCTGCGGAAATTGAGCACGGAGGAGGGAGCCGTGGAAACGCTGGACTGGAGAACCCCCGAGGCCTCTCGCTCGGCAGAGAGGCCCAGGCTCCTGCTCCGCACCAGCCAAGCAAAGGTGATGGTAAAGACCCACCCTGGACAGACACATCACTCCAGCTGTGTGTATGTCTGCATGTGCACGTTGCGTGTGTGTGTGTGTGTGTGTGTGAGAGCGTGTGTGTCTGTGTGTGTGTCGGGATGGGTGGGGGTGAACAGATGCTTTATGGGGGCTTGGTTTGAATTAGAGACTGGAAGATCAGCTTGTGCCTATTGAAAAGTCAAAGTGTGCAGCAGACATATCTTGTTCTATTAAAAGTGTGCTTGAGTGGAGCAGCTTGTGTCTGAGTGGGAATTCTCATGATGCTGTAGCCCACAACAACACTCACATGGGTTTGACTTGACGCAAACAACAGATTTTAAAGATCCATCATTACTGCAAATGTCTGTCTAACACATGGGCCAAATTACAGCCTATTGTGAGGTGGCGCACACACACACACACACACACACACACACAGACACACACAGAAGACATAAAAAAGTTATTAGCGACTGCACTGGGTGATGCAGATCTACTACAAAGGTCCCAATGTCTTCTGACAATTCTGAGAGGCAAGGCAGCTTTGGACCAGTTAAGGTTCAAATGCATAATTTAGAATGAACACACACACACACACACACACACGCACACACACACGCACATACACACACACACACACACACAATTCGCCCTGCCTCCTGAAAGAAAACATTCCTGTGTGCCGACAGGTGCCTGGGTCGCTCCGGAGTGTAAGTTCTGTCAAATCTCGGAAAATACCCAGCAGACCACACAAGCTCTCCAGTGAGTCTCCACTGGCCCACGCCACCTAGACAGTGTTGGTGTTAGGAACACGCTACACTAACATTTGGAAATACTATGCTTACCCTCCAATTATGAGCGGCGTTTGTGTTGGCTGAAGTCGGCAGTTGTGTGATGATTTGTTTAAAGGGGATAAGGCCCTGGTGGGAGTGCCTGTGCGTGTGTGAGCAACTCGGTATGATGGGCTTCTACGTGAGTGTGTTAGTCTATGTGAGTGTGTGTTTGCATGTGCCTGAATAACATAAAGGGGGCTTATATGCTAGGAGTGTGTGTGTGTGTGTGTGTGTGTGTGGAGGGGGATGTGATCTCATATTGATGATCTTAGCTTTGAGTAATCAAGCCATGCGCTGACACAAAACAAATCAGGCCCAGAATGGCTCCATGTGGAAAGTGTGTGTAAATACGAGAGAGGGACCCTCATTCCACACAGCACAATATAAACTAATTGCCTGTCTAAAGGGAGAGCCACTCACCACTGGCCCACAAGCCACAAATACACATACGCATCTTTCTCTCGCACTCTCTGCTTACACAGAGAGAGAGACAGACAGACAGAGACAGAGAGCAGAGACAGATTACTGCTGAAGCCTCATTCATTTTTTTTGCTTTTCAAAAGAAAAAGCCTCTCTATTCCTGAGTGAGTGACTGTGTTTTGACAATGTTTCAAGACACTTTTGTGCACGTGAACGTAGATTAATTTGAGTTTCTGTGCTGTAGATTTGTTGTTTGTACCTCTTAGGGTCCAGGAGCTTGTAGAGCTTGCCACTGTGAGACTGTGCCATGCTTTTGCTGGAGGTCAGAATGTAGACTTCACCTGAGGGAAAGAGAAGGCCAGAGAAAAGAGGAACGGAAAGGAGTTTCAGTATGGGCAGATGTTTGGTTCAGACACATCAAAACACCTCCACCACTGCAGTTCATTCGTACTTCAACTTCCAAAGAAATCCAACCAAAAAAGACATCATCACAGAATTAGTGTTTTTCTGCCGTCTCATCTTGTACCTCCCATGCTGATGCATTTGCCATGCGGATCAGGCTGAAGACTTGTGGTTCTATGGAACCATGCAAGCCATTTAATTGGGACCAGGCAGTGAAGACAGGGGGCCACAATCAAGCATGACAAACATATGTGTAGGGAGGGACCAGAACAACACACACACACACACACATTTGTGAGCCAGCTTCTCTCTAAATTACAAACACACCACACACATTCATCTCTGCTACACCAGCACCATAAAACACCTTGCAGTGACTGATCCCAAGGCTGTGATTAAGAAGTGTATAAAGTCCCACTGTCTCTGGTCATTACAGTGCTGATGTTTATGGCTGTGGTGGACTTCTGAAAGCATTCTAAGTTAGAGTAGAAATGCTGGCTGGCCATGCTGTAAATGGCTGTAGCGGCCAAGCAGTGATGAGAGGCTGACAGGGTGATGCCTGTCTTGTGTCCTTAAGTCCCTGAGGAGACTGGCAGTACCAGGAGTCATTAAGAGTGTGTGTGTGTGTGTGTCTCTCTGTGTGTGTGTGTGTGTGGCAGAGGGAAACCCAACACTAGGGGTGATCCCACTGCCCTCCCTGTCCCAGCCATATCTGCTGTCGGCAGCAGCCGGAGGGGAAACAATCTGTCAGGAAGCTCCAGGAGTTTCATGTCACCCTGGAATGTGGCACAGAGGAAGAGGGTATTGCGTATCAGGAACGCTCTCTCTCTCTCTCTTTCTTTCTCTCTCTGTGTTTTGTGTGTGTGTGTGTGTGTGTGTGTGTGTGTGTGTATGTTCGTGTATGTTTGTGTGTGTGAAGGTGTTCTTTGACCCCTGTTGGCTGTCTCTGCAGAGGGCTGTGTGGATATCTCCTAGAATTGGATACAGAAAGGTTTTCCCCCCCTGAAACAGTAGGTGAGTGAGCAGCTCCAGCCTCAACAACACCCTTCCTGTCTCATCGTTTCATGGCCTAGTCTGGGTTGGAGGACTCCACTGAGAAGCTCTCAGTAGACACACGTACTGGATGTCTGCTCCATGACCACATCTGACGTTCTACTCTTACAACTGCAAAGGCCACGGAGTAGACATAAACAAGTCACAAATGTATTATTGGCGTTTATCATGAAACTTATGGCTATTACATGTCTGCCACCCAGAGCTTGCTTGCAATCCCCTGGAGATTCAATCTCCAGACTGAGAACTGCTTTGCTTTACTCTCTCATGCACATAAAGACAGTCATATAGGAGGATTGATTCAATCCTGCCTGGGGTCTATTTAAGCAATCCTCATAAACAAAACTGACGGTCACCTGTGAGCCAATCAAAATTTGTTGCGTCCATTTGCACATGAGACTCATTTGCATGTCCTTTTGAGCTGGCTGAAGGTGGCACTTACCCAGCTCGTCCTCCCCGAAGCCCAGGATGTGTCCCGTCAGCGAGGTTCCACAGGAGGTGCTGCTGCCCAAGCACAGGCTCTTCTCCTGCCAAGGCCGATCCTCTCCGCTCCGCTGAAGGATCTGCAGGTTCCTGACCACCAGCAAAATACACACAACCCTCAGTCTTCAACAGTTCCACAGACAAAAGTCGAGCAACATTTCAGTGACTTACAGTTTGTACGTTTCTGGAGAATCTCTCAATTCAACTCAACTCAATATCAAGCACTGTAAAGTTGAAATGACACCACTGGTAGATAACTCCTACTAGGAGCACTGACCCTTCCACCCACTTCATCCGATAACAGATCGGGTCACTAACATTGTAATCTGTCTCAAAATGGGCGTCAAAAAACAACTGTCTGTGACATGGGTGCACAGAAGAGAAGACAATGGCAGGAATGAAAAAATCTCTCTGTGGAGAAAGAGGTGGAGCTGCTGCAAAGGGCAGAGGCAGAGAGAGAAGGGATTTGTCCACCACCCTAGATTTCCTGTGTTCACACTAGAATGGTGTATCGACACCAGGGGAGAAGGATGAATTACAAACTAGCGGTACGTGTGAACAACACAAGGTGGTGGCCAAATGACATGGCAGGAAAAGCCTGCTCATTTTACACAGAATCACGTTTTTTTCCCCTCCTGCTTGGATAGCAGTGAGCATTTACATTGGCACGGATGGAGCTACAGGATGGATGGATGGAAGGCTATACTGAACAGTTCTTACCCAGAGGAAGGCAGGATTTCAAACATGCGGGGGGGGGGGACCTCCATATGAGACATTCTTCATAAGCTAATAATGCTCTGTTTCAGTACTCCTTAACTAAACTAAATTTATACCATCTGAGGGAATGAAGGGTATTGATTAGAAGGGAATCTATGAATTTAATATGTACCCATTTCTGTCACCAAAGACATAACTGCCATATAGCCGCCTTGATTGGCAGCCTCTGTACATGAAACCTCCTACAGGGGTGGAAATGCCTGTAGATTTCAAGTCAAAAATGGATGGTTCATTTTCTGTAATAAAGACATAAAAAACATGGCATTAGTAGTGAATATCTGATTTTAAACACCCATTTTTCAAAATATCCTCTGACCCACAACAAAAGCAACCTAAACAAAGCAATGTGCAAAAAGTGTGGAGAAATGCTAACACTGGCAACTCCGCTACGTCTGTTGTTAGGCACTTAGCATTAGCATCTGGCTAAATCACTTCATTTCAGTGGAAGAGCTGGGTGCTGTAATTCTTCAGGGGTGTGAATGCCCTCATTCACATAGTTATGGCTTCATTTAACATATTGTCATTAGGTTTTGTAATGACTTGAGGCTGATTTACACCCTCCCTAATGAGAGCTGTTTTCTGTGTTTGCGTAGGACTCTGAGGGAATATCCATGTTTACTGGAGTCTGTCAGGAGTCCATTAGTGCCTGGCATTGGGTGGTTTTAATTATCCAGCCCTTTGGCTCGTTAAAAACTCTCCGCTCTATCGTAACAGATTTTAGAGGGTTGCCAACAGCATTCACTTTCACAAAACACCTTCATAAACATGGATGGCTCTCCCTATGGCCAAATACAGAAATATACAATGTCTGTCTTTCTAGTCATGTTGTGTGTGTATGAATGTGAGTGTGAGTCTGTGTACATGTGTGGCTCAGCACACTCTCTTTCACAACGGTGGTGTAAATGGGCCTGGTCGAAGCAGTGTGTGTGAGGATATGTGGTCTGTTAGCAGGCATATAGTTGGGCTTGGGGATATTTTATATATATATATTTTTTTTTTTGTGGGTACAAGATGGCATGCATCATGCTGTGTGTGTGTGTGTGTGTGTGTGTGTGTGTGTGTGTCTGTGTGTGTGTGAATGTGTGTGGCAGTGGGAGGGCACTGCTATAATCTAAACCAAAAAAGAGCAAAAATGTTCATTTTTTTGTCTGTTCTCCCCACAGGAAACAGCATTTTTGGGAAACTCTGGCATTGATTAGTCTTGGGGCTCAATCCCCACCACTCAGGGACGGACTGCCATCATGGTCGCCTTATTTCAACACTAAACCAGAATCTGGACTTCAGTGGTTGCTGACAGTCATAAAGCGTATTCAAGGCCACGCATTCACATTCCCTTGGCAAGCAGGACCTTATGCTGGAATCGCAAAGCATTTTGTCTGAAGTGTCTCTCTCCCTCTCCTCAATTTTTTGTTGTGCACGAGTGCAGATGTTCCACTACATGTCCAGCTGGGGACGTCCCAGAAGAGCACAAACACTGCACTGGCCTTTCTGAGCACTGCAGTATTTGGCTTTGGGGAGAACTTTCAGATCTTGAAAGGTAAGGCAAGCCTTCATACACTCTTAGGGAGTGTAGGTACTCTTAGTTTGCATGGAACTCTTATGGTGCAAACAATCATATTTTCCGATCTCAACCTGGCTAACATCCATTGATTTATTGATCGATTGACTCACCATAGTCCTTCCCTTTGACAATCTGCAGTATTCTTCCTGTGCTTGTGTTTCTGCCTGAGGCATCTGTGCACAGGATGAGGAGACTGCCATTAGCGTCTGAGCGCTGCCGGTCCACCGCACACCTGTGGAGGAGACAGAGGACAGGGGAAGCGCATTAAAGACTGTAGGCTCCCCCCTACAGACACTGTTTTCTGACTTTTCTGACAGCTGAGCAGCAAAGCTTTGCTTACTCTATGAGAATGATCTATGAGAATGATTCCTATTCTTTGATTTGCATTTATGACATCAATGTGCACTGGTGACTTCCATTCTCTGGGGCACCTACACTGCAACATCACTGCACTGCAATCACACACCTGCCAGGATCATGAAGACCATGGGCGAAGATCTCCGGGGGCTGATTGGTGCTGTTGAAGTAGGGGTTGTTTTTGGGGATGGTGTAAGGAGAAACACAGGAGTCCGTGTCTACGTCCACTCTCAGGACCGCTCCTGTGAAGTCACTGCCGGAGGGATAATTTAGGGATAATTTAGTTCTCAGGACATCATCATACTATGTGTCCAAAGAGAACTCCAAAGTACTGTGTAGTACACTGGAAGCACAAATAACTCATGAGAAACATGAGAACCACCTGTCATAAAGTGCGAAACACCGATGAACGCCTTACCTGAGGCCATCCATTTCTTCCATGTCGTCCAGGGTGATCATGCCATCTCCCAGGAAGATGTGCAGCAGGCCGTCGGGGTTGAAGAGAAGCTGGCCTCCCAGATGCTTCCTATGCAGCTCAGCCACCTCCATCAGCACCCTCACGGTCCTAGTGTCCACCTGGTTTGGGTTCTTCCTGCCAATGGTGAACCCAAACTATGGTCAGATGTCTTTAATTAGGCAAATACAAGGTTTCTTGACTATGAATAGTGATATTAGAGTTTGATGTATAAGGGTCAGGGGATGGAATCCGGGTCGACTGATAACTGAATGATGATTGGCTGAATCCGAATGTCTTCACTAAGGCCTGAGCCCTGAGCCCTGTCAGAGAAGTTCATGCTAGTGTCTTTGATGGCTCAGGGCTTGGCCTTAGAATGGACACTGAGATTCAGACATTGTCAGTGGGTGACGTTATCGCTGCTCCACCACGCCCGCAAATGTGTATTACATTTACTAGAGTATATATATATATATATATATATATATATATTATATATATATATATATTTATTTATTGAACTGGTTGGCATATCACATTCAACAGAGCGACTATAGGAATAACAAGAGCTTTTTGTGTGAATCCTTAAAAGCCACAAGTAGGCGTTCTTTTAAGTACAGGGGGAAACAAGCTGGCCTTGCCTTCACAAACAAACATACCATCAGTTTGTGTTCTCACATGGTCAGCAGACCAGACTGGATTTGAACGCTCTAGTTTAGTGCCCTACACCTTTTTTAACCACCTAAAGGGTTACCCATCCCCTGTCTCAAACCTAACAGCCATAATATGAATATGACTTGAGTGTTTAAACCGAGTATACAGCAATTAGGATCATAAAACATAACACTTTTACTGGTTCGGTAAGGGGACTGTTGTTCTCTTAATCACCAGGTGTGATTTTGCAACGTGGTATCCAAGCAGCGGTAGCACGAGACTCATCATCCTCGCCATGAGAGCAGCCATATAATTATATGCCATGATTAGGGTTTGGGATGAAAACATCAATCACTGTCAGCCAGATGGAATTCAGAAGTGGTGCTGGTGCAGGCTCGCTCTCTCTCACACACACCACACAAATGCTCACACCCACCCACACACATACACACACACACACGCAAGCCAATAACACCCACACACTGTTTTCAAAACCCCACGTCCTTGTTTCCCTGGTATCTGCCTAGTCCTCCCATGTTACCTGGAAACGGTGTACTCCACCACCCGGAGTATGTGGTCGTGCGGTCCGATGGCCCAGCGCTCCTGGTTGGTGGTGTAGGACACGTACAGCTTTCCATTCTTCCTGTAATTGGGGTGGAATGCGAGGCTTAGCAGACCCCTTTCATCTCCAGCCTGTCAGTGTGGGGGAACCACAAAGGATCCAGAAGTTAATTATGTTCCCTGTTCTCCCACTCTGCCTGTGCCCCGCGCTCACGGCCAAATCCAGGCCCCCCATGTCCCTTTCTCCCTTTCTCTTTCTCTCTCTTTTTCTCTCTCTCCCTTTCTCCATCTGGGACCACTACATATCCTTGTGCCCTAAAAAAAATCTCCCTTTCTTTCCCTGACGACTGCATTACAAACGATTATAAAACATTTGACTCCACACAACAATGCCACCCCCCCCATTACCCACCACCCACCCCCCGCCCCCATCCAACCCAAACGGCATCCTTCTCTGCGCCCCACCCCCAGCCTAGTTCTGCTCGCCTGTCTTAGGGCCTGGGCCCCGGGGGGACTCCTGGGGCCGCCCCGGCGGCCTCTATTGTGTGAGTGATTTGTGTGTGTAATCTTTGGGGGATATCCGTGAATGCAGTGCCGAGTGGCTCAAAGAATTTATTAGCTCACTCGCAGTTCATAGACAACACAAAAGTCCAGGAGTCCTTCAGCTCTCTCTCCCCCCCACACCCTCCCCTCCTTAGCTCCCCTCTCTTTTTCCAAAAGTCTGTGAAAAATCCATGCAATGAAAAAAAGGACAGAAAAAGCACTCTATAATAAAAGAGAGGGAGAGAGAGGGAGAGAACTAAACAAGTAGTGGGCTGCCAACTCCCACTGTCTTGGCAACATGTTTAGAAAACAGTGAAATTGCTTGTGTAGTACATAGCGCTTTGTTTGGCCCGGGGGCAGATACATCAGTTGTCACTACTCTGGTGGTCCACTCATCATAGGCCGCTATAATAAGTGGCTATATCGTTTCAGTCCCAAGGCGAGGCAATCAGGTCGGTCTGTCTTTCTCTTGGTGTTCTCTCTTTCACCCACTCTCACAATCACCCACTCTGCCTTGGCTTTCTCTCAATTTTCAACAACAGGACAAAGAACTGAGCTTTAGATTGATGCGCACAAATATATGTCTCAAAATAAAAATGACACCAAAATATCACAAAAATATCACAAAATTGACATTGGATGCCACCAATCAATGAGAGAAAGTCTAATTCAGTAGATTGAACAGATCTATTGGACATCCTCTACAAAGCCCCAGGGCAAAAGCATGGATACAGACCAATCACTTTATGTAGTTACAGGCCAGTACTTTATGTACACACTGTATGACAATAGCAGCAGGTTGATTTCAGTTTTCACTTTGTTCATTTTTTTGCATTTTTGTGAGTTTTTTGTTGGAGCGTGCGGAGCAAATATTCCTCACGCACCATTAGGAGATTGACGCACATGCTGCATTTGAGATGCAGTGACCTGAATATCCCAAAACAAACACCCACGGAGAACAGGCCGTGGCTGGAATGCCAGCAGAAGGTGAATGATCCCTGGCTGAGGACCACCAAGAAGTCTGCTCCTAACCAATGCAGTGTGAGCTTCCTTTAATGACCAGACCTCGGCAGAGTCAAGAGAACAGACAGAAATCACACACCCCCTTCAGAAACAAACACTGGCCTCACAAGCCGGCTCCTTTGGGTCGAATTGAACATTAACAATGATTAAGTGACGGCAAACTCCAAACTAGCTTATAGGCCATCCATCACCACAGCACTGCTGGGAATGAGCGCTGCACGACAGCTTGCTGGCAACTCTCTAACTGGGAGTTCTTACTCTGTTTGTGTGTGTGTGTGTGTGTGTGTGTGTGTGTGTGTGTGTGTATCAGTGTGTGTGATAGGGAGAGAGAGAGGTTTGTGTTGTTAAAAACAGTTTAGTTAAGGATGTAGTTCCCTCACATGTCTGAAGTTTTTTTTTTTTTTTTTTAAGGCTCTGATAAGGAATAGTGCAGTAGTACGCACATTTGGCGCCATTTTTGAGAGCAGGGAGAATGGGAGCAGGTGGAGATCTGTGTTTGTGTGTGTGTGTGTGTTTGTGTGTGTGTGTGTGTGTGTTGAAATATCCGGGTTCTTCACTAGAATGTCAGTGAAATTCCACGGGGAGCGGAATGGGAGCCAGGAGGAGGGAGTGCGGAGGAGAGCTACTGTTCCCCCTCCCCTCCCCTCCTCTCCTCTCCTCCCCAACTCCGCTGTGGGCAGCTGCCGGCCTTTGAGGACGTGATGCATGGCTTGGCTGCTGTATTGTTGCTCTGCACCTTTTGATCCTTATTGGCTCAGGCCATCCCGCAGCAAAAAGGCATTCCACATCACATGAGCTGATTGGAGAAAAACAATGCATGCCTACCTCAAAGGCAATCTCACATCTTTCAAACTAATTCGGTTAGCCGAAAGAATGAAACTAGAGATCCACATCAAATCTTACCATCACCACCAACCCCCCTTACACACACACACACACACACACACACACACACACACACACACACACACACACACACACACACATTTCCACCTGTTGATAGGCATTAATCCTGTGACAGGGAGGGAAACTTCGGGCGAAGATCACTCTGTCAGAAAATGGGAGGGGGCGGGGGCAGGAGCAAGAGAAGAGCTGGACAGGCAGCACTGTGAGCCTACCGCCCCCCTGATCCAACCTGCACTAAGACTCTCAAAGTCTCTAGAACGTGCACTGCACTGCAATACATGTGTGTGGTGTGGTGGCCAGATTCACTTCTCCTATTAGACTCAATTTAAAAACATGGTACTGACACGCGAAGGGCTCCATTTACACTGCTGGAGCTGTTGTAAGGGACAGAGAGGGCTCCTGTACTTCAGTTCTTGAGAAAGGCTGACAGCTGTGTGTGTGTGTGTGTGTGTGTGTGTATGCGCATGCATATGTTTGTGTGCATGGTCTGTGTGTGTATGTTTGTGAATTTCTATGGGTGGGTGTGTGGTGTTGGGGAACTGGGAGAGTCGAGTGGAGAATAACACGCTGTGAACTATTTGTTTCTTTAAGAAATGCTTCAGGGTGGTGCAAGACCTTGCAATACACTCATGTGTACACATACACATGCAGTCACACACACACTCACATGCTATCCCATACAAACACTTACAGATTGCCAGCAGATGTTTCTTGTGCTTGTTACAAGTGCACACAACAAAGTAACAATGCAGGAGAGTCCACACACACCACTGTCTGCAATCAACTGCTCTTGTAAATGGGGATTATCTGACCAGCTGGGGCACCTCATTTTTCCAGTGTCTCCTACCCCTCTTCAACTAGGAGTGTTTGGCAAATAGAACAGTGCCAATGTCATAGCAACTAGATGAACATGAGATGAGAAGACTGCTAATAATGTGGACGTGAAACAGACAAATTAATATGTTTTGGTTTTGTCTACCTGTCTGACACAGTAGGTTGGTAGGAAATGTTGGATGACAATGTGTGTATATGAGTGTAGGTATGCGAACATGCAGTCTGATGATTATGTATTGTATATGCTATTCTTTGTGTGTGTGTGTGTGTGTGTGTGTGTGTGTGTGTGTGTGTGTGTGTGTGTGTTTATGCAGGGGGTGGGGGAGTTTGGAGCAAACAGATAGTATTTCATCGCAGAGAACACCCACCGTGCCTCGGGCAACATTGTTTCAGAGCGGTCTGACTTAACTGACACTGTGTGTGTCTGTGTGTGTCGGTGGGGGGTTGGTTGGTTTGGGATGTCAGCGCTCGGGGGAAACACACTACATTAGAATCAAAGGTCCGATAAGGCCGCTATCTGTGGGCTTCACTCACTCCATGTGTCCCGGGGGATGCCAGCCCGTCCAGCGGCACAAAGCCAGTAAACACGGTCGCTGCTCGGGGCCCATGACCACCGGTGGCCCCCTGCTGCCAAACGCTCACAGAACAGCTCTCTGGGGGCCAAGCCGGGGCTCGAGACACTTCTAATGGGTGCAATAAGAAGCTTTATCCGCAAACAATTACGCTGTATGATGATAAGAGATGGTGAAGGGGAGACTTTCCTGGCCTGCAGCATGTGCCCCACTGAGGAGGAAACAGCAGTCCACGTCATGCATAAACACCCCCTCCAGCCCCGCCTACCTTACATCCGCTGCATGATCTAAACAAGACCCTCTTTTGTCAAAAAGAGGCAGTCTCTCGTCACCATGGATATGGGTAAACATCCGATACAAGCGATGACACACTGGTGGTGGTGACAGACATGCACAGCTAAATTGCACAGCTGCCAACGTGCGGATGGCAATCCTGTAATCACACGGTGAATTTTCGAGCCGTCTCGAGATCCGTGGCCACTAAACAGATGATGTTTCCACAACTGGCAATCGACGGGACCAAAACAACCCCCTGGCACACGGAACATAACTATGTGTCACAATGCCAGCAAGCGAGACTGCCTCCAACACCAGTCCTGTGTCCAAGGCCACAAGGAAATGACTGAATAAAATCCCACTCATTCAACCCCGGCCCAAATGTGGTAGGAAAAAACTCTCAACGTAAGGCTGCAGTGCAGAGTGCTGTGACAGGGTTTCTTTTTGGTTTGCTTTTGTGGGTGTGATTCTTTCCCCTGTGATATCCGAAATTCATGAATGGGTTACTGTGTAATTGCAGAGTTTAAGGCAAGTTTATCTGTGTGTGTGAGTGTTTGTGTGTGTGTGTCCATTGTGGTATATTAGAAATAACCCATTACTCCACATTCCATTGTAGCACAAACTCCATTATAAATTCCACTAAATTCCATTATGGTCACTGCTGTGTCCTGACTTACTAAACTGGGCTGTGTGCCTTGTTTAGACTTAGCAAAGGTCAAGGACTAATGACCGGCAGGTAAAATGTGCATGAAATTGATGACAGGTGTGGGGTGGAATGGAAAATGGTAAAAACATACAGTACATTGACACAAATAAGAGATTAAAGGCTAGGCTAGGCTTTGAAGCTAAGTCAGGCAAACTGCTGGCCACCGCTCTAAGAGAGAAGTGGTTAAAGGAGAGCAATAATACCTCCAAGAATCTTGTATTATTCATATATACCATTTAAAGGGACACAGAGGCACTGACGCCTCATTCACACCGCAATCTGTGCTTTCGCAAGGCAGACACGTTTTTGGTCCATTTTCGTTTAGGATGCATGTTAACAGATTAGACTATGCACACAGCATTACACCACACAGCCTCTGTGCAGTCCGATTGAAATAGAAAAGAATACTAATTAAATAAATACCACACCTGCTGCACACGGCAGAACGAGGTCTTGGGCAGCTGATTCACACCATTTCTGGTGTGAATACACACACGCACCGCAAATGGACAGCAACGGTTACAGAACACAAACGTGCTGATTGATATGTGAATCAAGCCTGAGGTTCTTTGATGTATAACTTTTGTATTTCTTGTGTGTTAGTGTTTGACTGCCAAGTGCTAATTCAGTTTAAGCTTGACGTGCAATGCAGGTGTATAGTATGGTGTATTAGCCCTAAGTTTGACGTGCAATGCAGGTGTATAGTATGGTGTATTACACACTCTCAGAGAGAGACAAATTTCCTCCCACCTGCGGTCCCACAACCAACAACCATTGGCAGTCAGCTATTTCTGTTGTTACTTTTGACTGATGTGGGACACACAGTGCATCTCTGATAAACTAACATGTTCTTGCCCTCAAATCCTGCTATCAGTCACTGAGAATTGTGGCATATGATGGCCAGACACTGACAGATGTTTCTGCTTCTGATTTCTTCTAATGGGATTTGTAATTGAATTACACATAATATTGACATCACATGACTTCTACTATGCAGACACCCAAGTCTCTTTGAGCACTGGAGTGGCACTGGTCAGAACAGGAGTGGAACTGGGGTGGTACTGGGGTGGTACTGGGGTCGTACTGGTCAGAACTAGAGTGGTACTGGTCAGAACTGGGGTGGTACTGGTCAGAACAAGGGTGGTATGGTCAAAACTGGGGTGGTACTGGTCAGAACAAGTGTGGTATGGTCAGAACTGGAGTGGTACTGGTCAGAACTGGGGTGGTACTGGTCAGAACAAGGGTGGTATGGTCAGAACTGGAGTGGTACTGGTCAGAACTAGGGTGGTACTGATCAGAACTGGAGTGGTACTGGTAAGTTCAGCTTACCTTCATGCCGCTCTGGACCAGTTTGTGGATGTCAAGGAAAGGCTCCTTGAGCAGCTCCATGGTGTGGGTGAGAATGCGCACAAAGCCCTCTTTCTCCAGAATGAAGAGGCGATGGGAGCCGTCCCCACAATGCACTGCTGCTACCGGCTGTCGCAGCTCACTCAGCACCTCATGCACGCAGTAGCAGTTGTGTTTGTGCTTCCTGAAAGTAAAACAGAGATGGGCTCAAATGCTGCTGGAGTATTTTGAGAGGGTACGTTTCCTGTCCGGTCTATAGCTGAGGCTCCAAGCTGTGCTCCGTCAGCGCCTGCTCTAAGTGCACTGTTTGTCTCCTGCTCTCAGTGCACTGCTCGTCTGGGGAGTCTGACTGCCCCTTGAGCTTGCGTGTGTTTTGTGTTTTAGCCACAACTCTCCTAAAATGTGTTGATTACAAATGGGATCTCTGGATTCATTCCCCTCTCCTCTATCCCTCCCATCTGTACATATTCTCCCCTCACACCTCCTCCTTACCAAACTGATTCCATCCATCTCCCCTCAGAAGGATCCCCGACTAGTCCGACATGTTGCTCTACATCAGCTATATAAATGTGATATAAAAAGACTCAAAATGTAAAAAATCCTTTCACTATTGGTCGTCGTGGTTGTTTACACCACAATGCTTTCTGGGTAGTAATTCAGTGACATCACTTGAGTTACCGATGTCACTCAATAGCCAGAAAGCATTAGGATGCAATCAACAATGCCGGCGTATGAGTGAAAGGATTTCCTACACCTCTTGATGAAAACTAAAACATTTTGAGTGCTATTAGATCAAGTTTATATAACTGACACCAGCGTTAATCTTATAAGGCCAACATGACCTACTGGTCTGGCAAATGGCTGCTTTTTAGTACATTCTGTTCTAATAAATGTTTTTTTGTAAATTGTTAATCAAATAATTATACGGCTGAGAATGTCTTAAGATACATCTTACCATACTTGATTCAAGGTGAATCAGTGCTGACTGAGCACTGACTGAGTCAGTGACTGACTTCACGTTCATATGGCCGTACATTCAGACAACGATGAATATAGAAACCATAACAATGACAATAAAATGTCAATTGCAAATTATGAATAAAAATATGTCAGGGGAAAATGATACATATTATACAACATACAACATATTATAACCACTACAGCAAAAGCAACGAGATCATGAAAAAGTCAAGCAAGTAACAACAATACCAAATATAGTCAGGCAAAGCACAAATGCTGCATCTGTATAGTAGTGGTTTCAGTGTGTCTAACACACACACACACACACACACACACACACACACACACACACACACACACACACACACAATGTGGGTTTCAATAGTCTTCCTAACACATTCAGATCATTTTTCAACTGCAATACATGCTCAACACAATCTATGGTTTCTATGAAGTTGACTCCTTTAGGTTTGGCAGGAGTGACGTGTCACTGTAAGAGCACACTTCATCCATCTGAAGTGAGGAGGGCCTTCAAGCTGTGAAACAAGTGGTCCATAAACCACAGCCTCCATCAGATGTGGAGGAGCTCGCCCAGACCGCGCATTAAATAGCACACACACATGGAAACGAGTCCACACACACACACACACACACATACACACATATTCTCTCACTCTCTCTCACACACACACACAGAGCTCAGTCTTAGTAAATGTTATACTAGGTTCTTCTGGTTCTTTAGGCGGGGAAACAGTACACACACTGTTCGATGTGTGTACTGTACGTGTGTGTGTGTGTGTGTGTGTGTGTGTGTGAATGTGTGTGTGTGTGTAAATGTATATATTTAAGTCTTTTTGAGCAGTTATCCAAGCAGAGGCTGGGTGAATTTTGAGTATTTGTGTGGTCATATTGACAGACCATGGTAAATAGGTAACAAGTGTGTGCGCTCACTCGAGCGTGTGTGTTTATATGTGTGTGTGTGTGTGTGTGTGTATGTATGTCAGGTATCTCTCCCCTCATTTCCTGTGTGAGCTGTGGCATGATGTCATGGTAACATGTTGTGGCAGATGTGAGGTCCAGCTGGGGCATGTGCAGAGGGAGGTCTGTGTGTGGACTGGAGCACACCATAAGTCCGCAAGGAGACAACACATTCTCATTAAGGACACCAGTAGGGCCCCAGTCAAAGTGCCACGGCTACAGAAATGTGTTTGTGTGCTTCAGCATGACCACACCAGTGAGCCAGGGACGGCTTTGCTTTTCCCTCCTCCAAGCCCATCATTGCTGGAGAACCATAGGCTGTGCTATACACTGAAAGCCATGTTATTACATTAATGTACAGTGAATTAATGACGTTTGTGTAACAGCTGTTTCGTTTTCCACCAGTTGTCCTGTCATGTTTACGCAATTATTTTTCCATCTGATGATGGTGACCATGGTGATCGAGTCCAAACATGCCCTCCCTCTCTGTTTTGTGTACAAAAGGTCAGAACTCTGTGGCCTTAGCTAAATGCTCGCTGTCTAAGCATTTTCATTGTGTCATCAAAGCTGGCCTAACTCCCTTTGAACCAACAGTGGCTTTAGGAGAGCACCAGGAGCTTTGGGAAGGTTGATTTGGTAGGAGCTAGGAGCAGGCACAGGCTGCGGGCTTCAGTCAAACTGGCAGAGAGCAGACCAGGAAACGTGCTGAATATGCTCTCCAGCATCCAATTCCAACATTCTAGTGAGGCAAAAGGTGATTCTCCATTCTAGTGTTGTTGACAACCATACCATAGTGGGGACATGATTTAGCCAAAAAGTGCTCAGTTGCTATCTTAAGAAAGCAGTGGGGTGAGCATGAGGAGATATGAAACCAACACAAACAACAACAGTCAAAAAGACAAACCTGTTGAGGTCTTCAATCTTTTCATCCCCAAGATAGTTGGAGTCAGGCCTTCGGCCTCGCTGGAAATCTGGGAAACACAGGCCTCCATCTCTCCTGCTGTAGTACTGGCAGAACTCATCCACATCTGCCTGGAAAAGTTCTGTAAAACACACACAAAAAGTTACCACACACTCCACCCCTGGACCAGGCACTTACACTCTTGTGAAAGCCATTTTAAAAGTCTGATTGATACAGGACAGCAATAGTATAACTTCTACTTGAGGGAAACGGTATCAGTGCAGAACTAAGTGAGGAAAAAGGAGAGACTCCACTTAAAACTGTGGTGATTCGTAACAAAGCAATTTATAAACCTAATTCAGTAAAAGACCAACCAATTTGAAACACAGCACAGAGAGAGACAGCTAAAATGCCTAAATATTACATCTCTGAAATCATAAAGGTCACTTCTGGACATTTCTTCAGTTTTGGTTGCCTGTGGATGTGTGTGATTGTGTGTGCATGTAGACTGTGAGTGTGTGTCTAAGCCTGTAGAATAGTGTGAGATTCTAATATGGAGGCCAATCATTTAATTAAGAGCAAGGAAATCAAACATTCCCCTGCGCAAACAAATGATCCTAGCCGTCTAGCGTTAACCGATAGTCCTCCACACTCTCAGATTAAGCACCTCCTGTATTGCTCTTGGACTGGCTGTGTGAAATGTGCCAAAGTCGGGGAGCTTCAGTATCACTTTCAGGACACTGAGAAATTCTCCCTCTGGGAGTCGGCAGACAGACAACATTATTATAGTGAGTTTCTAGGAATTGCCTTTCTCTCTCTCTCTCTCTCTCTCTCTCTCTGGCTGAGGACAGGGCAAAGCCTCCCGGGGCTAAGCATTAGTGGAGGATCTTGAAAGGCTGGCACGACCTAAAAACAACCCTGCTGCTATCGCTTCCCCTATTTCCCCCCGGCTGAACCCTCAGAGGGAGGAAAGAGCAAACACGCTGGTGATGGAAACACAAACACACTACACCATCCTGCCTTTCATCTGTTCACACAGGCAGGCAGGCAGGCAGGCGCACACACACACACACACACACACACACACACACACACACTCACACACACAGACAAAATGTCACAACCATTCTAACTGTAGATGATAGGGTATCCTATTGAAGCATCAAAATACAACCAGGAGATCAAACACAAATGCCCACATGGACAGACACACACACACACACACACACACACACACACACACACACACACACACACACATATGTTCATAGGCAAACAGACACAAAAGCACACTCTGGGGTCATACCACCCACCTTCAAGCTATCCTTGGTTATTTTAACCTTGCCTGTGCTTCTGACTGTGACTGAAACAACTGCTTCATCCATTCTCTAAATCTCCACATGCCAATTATTTCCTTAAACGCCAACGGGGGGGTGTTGTGCAAATCGTAGAGCACAGCGAACTCTCTCCGGCTGCAGGTGGCATGAACAGGAGGGATGGCTATTAGAGATCCCTGGATCTGCCCCTCCAGTGGTGGGAGGAGGGATGTGTGTGGGCATACGAGGAAACTGGTGGTGATGTTTTAAGTATCCTGTGAACGCTACCGTTTGATTTTTTCCCTTTTTCTCTCCCGTCTGCACTCTGATAAACAAGGCAAAAAAAGCACTTGTTTGCTGCCATTGATTGCTTTCAGCACGAACATAAAAAAAAAAAGCTTCCTTCTAGAACCATATTTCTTATTATAAATCCATATTCCTGTCCAGCATTTCCCAAATATGGAAATAGTAGAAAAAACAAGAATTAGTACAGCGAGACTATTTCTGCAGCACCTCTTCAAACTCACTGTTTTATTGTACGGCTCTGGGAACAGTGAGAGCAAGGAAGAAAGAGACAGCCAAGGAGACAAAGACAGACAGAGAGAGGATAGAGAGAGAGAGAGAGAGAAAGAGAGAGAAAGAAAGAAAAAGAGAGAGCGCTCTGGCCACATCCCCAGCTCTAGCGTTATACTTCCATCTGGTTATCTTCCAAAGCAACCTGGGTGGCCACCCAAAGTACTTGACATCTTGATGCACTTCAGCAGTTTTACATATACACAACCTTTGTAGAAAAATAAATGTGTCATTCGTCACCACATATGCTGATTTGGAGGGGGTGGGGGGGTCTGGGGGGGTCTGGAGGGGGGGGGGGGGCTCTTGGCTCTGGCTCCTGTTTTTCTGCTCTATCTCTGCTTTACTTTACTGTGGTTAACTCACTTATAGCTGCTGTTCCCTCCTCTCTCTCTCTCTCTCTCTCTTCCCCTTTGTTGGTATCTCTCACTCTTTCTTTTGCTCTGCCTACATCTCTGTCTTTTTCTTTTTTTCTCTCTCTCTCTCTGTCTTACTCACTTCTCTTCTTGCATGCTGCTTTGCTTAGATCATTTGAACCTGCAGCAGTGAGTCCTGTGTGGATACTCTTGGAATGTCTGAGAATGTTTGATTTGGGGTGGCCCTTTGTACCAACTGATGTGCTGTGTCTCTCTGTGTGTGTGTGTGTGTGTGTGTGTTTGTACATCTCGGCTGATGTAATCTCCAGCTGATGCTCTGATAGGAGCAATGCTCTGCTTGGCCAAAGCCCGCTGCATTCTGACACCATCATCTGGAATGTGGGTTTCAACAGTCCTGGCCCACGGGGGGGGGGCCTTCCTCTCTCTTTTGTACCTTGCCAAACGGAAGTGATCACTGGGATTTGCTTGGATTGGAGATCAAATTGTGAATTGTGGAGGACTCTGATTTTGCGAAAGCTCTCTCAAATTCAGAACCACCCACACTCTGCGTGCGCCACGTCAGGATAGGCATATAAAATGTTTATTTTGCTTGTACATGTGCATATGAGTGAAATACTTTGAAATACATATGAAATACTACAGCTACAGGCTGACTAGATCAGATAGAATCGTGGAGCATAGTTTTTTCATGACCTAACTGGAAGAATTCAACTGTTGTGAAGAAACTCTAAATGTGAGAATAACACAGGTGGAGTCCACAAGACAAGACGGCAGTCAAAATGATGAGGACAGCTACAAATATAGCCCTGAGAGTGTAGCACTGGAGCTGGCTTCACCCGCTGCCAGGAGGTATCTCTGCCTCCATGACCATGCGCTCTTGCAGACTCAATTGTAAGGGGTGAGCAGAAGTCTGCACTGGAATGCCAACGTTTAACTACTTTCCCAATTAATCAAATGCAATCGCCTCATTAAAGCTTGCCAGCACCTCAGCCATTAATCTCTCTCTCGCTTTTCTCTCTCTTTACCTCTCTGTCTGTGTGTGTGTGTGTGTGGATGACAGCTAAAGCAAGAGAGAAAGAGGAGTAGTGTGTACATGTGAACACAGTGTGTGTGTGTGAGTTTATGAGAGTGTGTGTGTGTGTGTGTGTGTGTAAGATAGAGAGAGAGAGAGAGAGAGAGAGAGAGAGAGAGAGCTGGACTACATTGGGCTCTACTCTTCACACACTCACAGCTCTGGTCGACGGCCGTTGGCCGTGTGTTTACCTGGAACATGCCCTCTACAGGTGTAGTAGAACTCCCTGCAGTAGTCATGGCACAGTGCGGGCAGGTCTGGCTCTCGGGTGGGCACAGCTGCGGCTCCGTGGGGGGCATGGAAAAGCATCTGGGCATTAGGTGAGCAACGGGCACATCTCAGTTCCTCCAGCAGCCGGGAACATTCAGTGTTGTTGGTGGAGAAGGTCTGCCTCGTCATTGCCATGCACACAAAAATATAAGAGCCATGTTACAATCACTATTTTTGGAAATGTTCAACTGCTGTCAAGTATGAGGTACCTTGTACCACATGTATTCAAAGACACCACAAATGTCAGCTTTTATCAGTTTTACCAACCACAAAACATCTTAAATAAAAAGTAAAGCCTACACAAGATGAAGGTTTGGGAAAGAAAGACCAGTAAAGAACTCGCAAATGTACTTTAAAAAAAGGAAACCTAGTGATTATAGCTGAGAAAATGAGTGGGGTTATTTACATAAGAAATTAGCTGTAATAAAATAACAATGTAATCTGTCTTTATGCCATCTCTCACCCCCAGCCCTCTCTCACACACACCACCATCCCCCCAGACATGTGCTGGGGCCACTACTGCCTGCCGAGGCTGGCCAGCCGCTCTGTGTGAGGTCCCTGTGTAAACATCCATTTCCAGATAGACAGGCCCATCGCTCCCCACTATGCTATCAACAAATTAGCAGTCTGTCCAAGTCAATTAGCCCAGCAGAGCTCTGAAATGGACGCCCACTATTACACACACACACACACACACACACACACTCAACCACAACACCACACATCCAACCTGCAGCAACTGAGATGTGGGGAATTAACACCTCCTCATCAGGCCACCCAGAAGAATCTGTCTCTCAACACTGGAACCTGGAGGCTACTGAAATGATATCAACACACCCACACTAGTGGTCTCCTATAAGCCCTCAAAGTCCTGTAAAGATGAAGTAACCATCTTCCGTCACTGAAGAGGATAGTTTGAATAGCGCTAATCCTGAGAGCAAACCATAACTGTGTGCTATGGGACTTTGCTTTTCTTGTTGCTTATTCATAGGGAGTAGAGATCAGACGTTCCCCTGTTCCTGCACTATGGCCTGGTCTGTCCCCAGCTTCTCTGTGAGATGATGGTGGGTCTCCCTATGGTGGTAAATTGCCCATTGAGCTAGTGTGCCGTGGACTGGCACGTTGGCTGTGGAGAGCAGCTTTTGTGCCCTCTCAGCCATGCCCTGCGGCCATATGTTACCGGGATAGGCTCCAATGTTGCCATCACCAACCTACAGAACAAGAGGACCGTTGTGTTGTGTGGAAAAAAAAAGAAAGACAAGCTATTCCTTAAAAGCAGCTCACCAGGCTAATTCTTACTCCCTTCTCTGTGTCTTTCACTGGGTCTGAATTTGTGTTGACCTCAAGTAAATGAAATGGAAAAAAGGGAAAGACAAGTGCCAATAGGACTTTAAAGGCATATGGTACACTGTTATGTTCTCCACCAGAAAAGATATGAGCCAGAAATATACAGACACTACAGTTCAAGGCAGATTAAACGGAAGATGAAGGGATCTATTCCATTTCTATGGACACCATGGATTAGATGAAAGAAGCCAAGAAAGGAACATTTTCCCATTAATCCAACATGACTGATATTCCCTGACAAATATTTCAGACCCAGCTCTGACGCCCTGACATAAACATGATGAGAACATGCTCAAAAGCTCACATTCACACATATGAAGCAGAACCTAATTTCTGACCATGTTTAGAGATGTTTTTTCTATAACAGCTGGTGATTTAGCTCACCTGGTCATACCAGCACAACGCTCTTAAAAACGTCTACCAGCATATTATTGGTGTTCAGTTGTTCTCCTCCAGTACGGACTCCACTGGCTCTTTTACAGTGGAGCTAATTAATAGCACAAAATGACAGACTTCTTGGGGACAATTCCATTCAGTCAACAAACACATGAACCAATCAGAAAGTGTCACCCTATAACTGACAATGATGATGGGAGGAAATAAGAGATGAATATTAGAGGGTATATAGAGCTAAAATAAAATATTCTCATATCTCAATGTGTCTTTTCACAGACCAACTTAGAAAGTAAAACAAGTAAACTAGACAGAGAGAGGAGGGCAATAAATCCTCACTACACTCTACACTGTGGTGTTAAACAGCTTAACCCAAACGCTTTGGGTCCTCTGTGAATATGTGGTGTGGGGGGGGGGGGGGGGGGGGTCACTGCCGCGCCGAACACGCTCTAAAGGCGATAACACCAAGGCTGAATGATGTTCTCCGGCTGCTCCCATTAGTGAAACCAACAAACACAATGGTGTTGTTGTTATTCTTTTGCCATAAGCAAAAAGCCTCCGTGTGTGGCCAATGTAGTGGGGAGTGGGGGGTGGGACGGTCGACTCCCTTTTTGTTCTATTGAGTACTGAGTCTTTTTTTCCTTTTCGTATTTGCATGACTTAAATTAATTTAAATGATGCAATATGGCTTGGATGCAAAAAAAAGTTTACCACCCGTCTCATGGTATATGTGGCTGAAGTCTTTTTTTACGTTTTAAGCATATCACTGTCTACGGTAAGTCACTGACCATTTACGTACTGATTTCCCATCCAATCACAACTCAACTTTTCCCGAATAGCCTACTAGTCTACTCATCAGTACCTGCTGGCTGGTGGAGCCTAATCTTAGTGACCTAGCCTATCCAGAATATCACAGGTGTTATGCGTTGTCTGTTTGGTTGCGATATAATACTTGTAAGTAGTTAATTAGAAGTTTACAGGCGTTTCAAAACATTGTGCATTTCAATCATATAATATTTACGCTGAAGTTGGTGGACCAATACAGGCTACTAACATCCACGCTCAAACATTCGGCAACATGCTGACCAAGCCACACACCGGAGCGGAGCTCTGCTCAAGCGCAACTGCTCTCACTAAAACACGATAACCATGGTAACATGGCCACGCTCTGGGCACGCTCAGTTAGAGACTACTACCTTGTTTTTATCTTGCATGTGTCATAGTCTGTAGTACAGCTCTCAAGTGTAACCACAAGGGAGTACTGGGGTGTCAGAAAAGCTTGAGGTCAAGTAAGGGAAATTCGGACAATATTTGCCAAGCCCAATATGCATTCATGCCTGTTTGTAAACATGTATTCTCCAGCGACATGACACTGAACCTGTAAAGCAAACATGGTTGGATGTTTGAGATAGCAGCATATTAGAGCAAAGGACATCGATACTAGCCACCATTGTAGCCAACATACCCTGGCGTCACGCCGGTGAAGTATTTGAAAAGCAGCTCTCCGGTTGGGGCAACAGGACACGCGAGGGTAGAACCTGTGGCAAACCTCGCTGCCGCTGTCCAGTGACAGTTTTCTATCTCTCTTCTTCAAGCGCTTCGGCAGGCTTCCATCGTAACATCTCCTCCTCCTTGGAATTATTTCTCCTTTTTCTCCTCCGAATTTCGTGTCTCCGCATTCCCACACATTGGCCGCAATAGCCAGCACAAGTACGATTTTAAAATGCCTCATTTTCAGATAAATGTAGCGCAACAGCAAAGCGCGACTGGATAGTAATTGTCCAGGACCTCCAACTGAGAATATCCAGCGGATAATATCTAGCCTATAAATGCTAGATTAAGAGCGAGAGGTAATAGACAAATAATTTAGAAGGTTACACTATACATATGAATAACTCTATATTAAATATTCAAGAAAAATTAAAGGTTGTTATAGATGTAGAATAAATTAATACAAGTGCTGGTTATGACGGCATAACTCATTATCTTCTCTGTAGCCTAATAAAAGGAAACATCAATAAAAGTGTAAAAAATAAAACAGCTAGAAAATACACATGAATCCTAATAGATCTCCTTTCCCATCAGATAGACTCCGTTTCTGCGCAGTGGTTGGTGTTGTAAGTAGCCTATGGCATAAAAAGTAGTACTAAGTTGTCTCTGTCTCACTGGCTCTTCGGGCCACTCACATGTTTCTCGGTGCTCTTTCCTCCTGCTTTTTAACCAGCGCGCGAGATGGGATGCGCGCGCGATGACGTCACCCGCACGCCGGGAGCGCGCGTATGCCCCATGTCGCCTGCTCCTCAATGGAGTGAGGGATTACCTGTCATGTCGAGATGACTGGAAATGTGTGTGTGTGTGTGCGTGCGCGCGCGGCGCGTGCGTGCTTGCGTGTGTGTGCGCTCGCGCTTACTTTGCAACCTAGGACCAGTTGATAACGTGGATAAGTTGGTAACGTGGATCACATGAATGGACATAAAAGATACTGTTTGTGAAAAATATGGCAAATGAACTACGCTATAGCAATAGCTCTTGTTTGTATTCTGATGATATAGCTGATGCGATTACTGATTGCTTTTTTTCTTCTTTATTTTTTTGTTAATGCTCACAACCAGGGGGCCACCTGAAGGATGGTTGGATTAATTGGAAAACAGCCACACTGGCCTCTGTATCGTTGGATGCGAGTATGCAAGGTATGCTCATTTCTCACAGGGCATTCTGATAAGGCTTAGCCAAAGCCTGGACAAGTAGCCTTTCATTCTCTCATCTTTTAAGAGATTACCAGATTGCAGGCCCATGGGGGAATGTCCTTGGCAATTAAAACACACTCTCTCTCTCTCTCTCTCTCTCACACACACACACACACACACACACACACTAAAGCAGAGAGAGAGGATGGGAAAGGCGGAGAGGAGGGGGGCAGGGGGGGAGAGGGCAAAACTTGTGCATTACCTCAGAGCCGCACCTGTTCTTCTTTGGGGGTCTTTCTTTGGACCAGAGCTCACTGCCCTTATCTGCTCTGATCGGCTCCAACAGCAGCAGGAATCCAGGGTGATTTGACTGTGAACAATTATGGAACTGGTTGACTCACAAGCAGAGGGATGATGATGATGGTGATGATGATGCTCAACTCCCTCTGTCCCTCTTTGCCTCGCTTAGTGGTTGTCCTTCCTTTCAACATTTACTAATGGCAGGGTTAAGAAAAATGTTGCGGCAGGTCTTGTGTTACGGTAAGTCCAACAGGAGGACGCGGAGCTAAATTACTAAATTATTAGGGGGAGAGGAGGGATGGTGGAGGTGGTGGTGGGGGGCATTGTGTGAATGTTGTGTGAGTGGGGCACCAGGGTTGCACAGCATGAGGGGGAGGAACATGTGGGACGCAGCTGTGGAGGGAGCAGCGCATCTGCTGAGTGAGATACAGAAGCCCTTGGGTAAATGGCAGAGAGACACACCACAGACTTGTGGCGTATGTTAAAGCTAATGGTGTGTGCCCTGCTCTGTGACAAGAGGAACTGCTCACACACTCCAGGCACTTACAGCAGCTAGTAGGAACATAACATCAGCTGAGCTGGCTGCTTATTCCAGAGCGGCTGAGGCGCCTCTGTGGACAGACAGTGTCCTACCAAATCTGTCCTCATGTGCAATTTAAGAATGTGAACTGCCCAAGGAGTGTGCTTATTGACTGTATTTTGAAATTAGAGGAGGAGGCAGTTTTAGACTTTAAAGGATACGGACAGTCAGCGTGCCAGGGTATACGTTTTGGTTTGCAAGGTCAGATGGGGGAATCCCTGGTCGCCTGTTATAGTTGTGCTGTTCAGCAATTGCAGGGCTTAGCTATGCCACACCAACATGAAGAAAGTCTTGCGGCATCCCTGAAGGCTGCCTTGCAGGTCCGACCACACATGAATCCAGCAGTATCACACCCTGCACAAGCCATAGGTGGGCATGGGCATGGGCCTCTTGCACAAAGAGCAGTGTTTCAAGAGATCCTTTTTGTATTAGGTGTGGGAGGTAGTGTTTAAGGGGGTAACAGACTCCTGTCAACAGCCTGACAGTCACACCTCTCTCCTTTCACCTGGCATCCATTTGTGCACCTCTGGTTCACAGCTCTTCTCTTCTCATGGGGTCCAGCCATAAGGGTCCAAGTTAAAAGAGGTTTGCGCTCCTCCAATCAGCAGGGTTGTTCAAAATACAGAATTGAATTGCGAATGACTCTTGAATTTCAGTTTGAATTTGGTAGCAAACATGATGCAGAATTGCAATTAAATTGAATTAAAGGATGCAAAATTTATTTGATTTATTATTCGATTCCACTTGCAATTCCTGAATTAAATGAATGAATAAATGAATGAATAATGAATAAATTAATTTTACACAAGCCTACAGATCAGAGAGAAGGAAACTGGAAATAACTGGAAATAAGTTTTAATTTCCACTTCAGGGACTGATAAAATGCAGTGATTAAACAGCAATGCCTAATGAAATCTAATCTATGAAACAAAGGCCTGTGGGGCCATGTTTACTGCTGAGGAAAGACACTTCAAATCATTGTCAACTGCAGCCTTTAGACAACACTGTCTTTCCATGCCAGCAGTCCTGTACTACACTGGAATACAAGCTAACCTATAAAGGCAGCACTCACAGGAACCTTAAGGTTGGGCAGGGAATTTTATGGATAAGGTTGGATGTGATATTTTCTAGACATAGGCTCTGACATGTGGTTTCCCAGCTGTCATACGTTTCCCAAGCATTGGCCTCAGTTTTAAAGGTTTAGTGTGCTCTACTGCACTGTTCCCCTGCTTGCTCTATCTGTTCTACATAAAGGACTCAGACCAACTGAAAAGAGGTGTTCTGGGCATTTCTGGGAAATGACTAACTGAATGGCAGTCTATTTTCTCTGAAAGGACTACCTTAGATTGAACTGAACCTTAACCGAGGTACATGCTGTGATCTTTCTGATATATCGTGGGCTTGATCACATGTACCCTTGATTACATCTTCTCAGGCCCTGGAGAAGTGAACATGCAGAGGGATGTTTTTCCCCCATTCTAATTATTTGTAAATGGCTTCCAGGGGTGGCTTGAATCAGGCTCTGACCTCCAAACATCTCTGATGTGTATGTATGTGCCTCACATGTGTGCAAATTGCGGCTTCATTACAGTGCTTTTGCATCCCTGTGGAAGAGGAGGAGGCAGGCAGCAAGTGTGGTGTGGGTAGCGTCGATGGTGGTCTCTCCCTCTGATGGCCAGCCCTCCAGTACCCCACACTCAGCCCATCTGTCACAACTTGGCCTCGCAAGCTCCTTTGCATCAGGTAGGCTTCAGTCTCTGATGGGATCTAAGGACCTTTGTGTGATCTGAATCAGTGGAAATGATTTTTTTTAACCATCAGCAGCCCCTGCCCCCACCCCACCCCCCTCCTTCACACACACACACACACACACACACACACACACACACACACACACACATTCCCCTCTCTTGGCCATGTGCTCATAACAAATGAAAGAACAGAATACAAACAAGGAGAGGAGAACACACAGTAGGCCCTGGCCTCTGCTTCTCTGTGAGGCCTCAGCTTGCATACACAGGCGACAGCCATTCCAGCAAGTGAAACATGCCAAGGGCGATGATAGTGCACTGCCTTGAGCTGTCACTAGACTGAAGTTTTTAAAACAACGTTCAAGCCACCCTATCAGCAATGCCGCTGACGCAGGGGCTATCTAAGCAACGTCGGTAATGTTTTACGCAGCTCTGGTCTCGCCTATTAACTACGGAGCCCAGTTTATGCACTAAATTTTTATTTGAGTGAGTTTCGCTGGATGCCTCTATAAACATCCACCTATCATTTCAGAAGAGTACTCTGAAGTGTTGCTTTATCCATGGATATATATTTAACTTTCATCGTTCAAACAAAAGGGCTGAAACCAGATTCAGACAGATTAGTCAGGGGAGAGCTTATTTAGATTTGGGAAGGTGAAATTCATTTGACGTCAATTATTTTAAAAAGGCAGCCCCTCCCAGGTTGTTCTCTGCCATGGTGGTACAGCGCTGGAGGTTTTTGTGAGACACTTGTGGACTGGACAGAGGATTCAGTCATAGCAAGAAATTCATTTAAAAAGGCACCCATGAATCATAAGCAGCATAGCTGTTATGATTCTAGTCAAGCTACTCAAGGTGAAGTCATTTGGCTCCTGTGACAGAGAGCACACGAGGGAAGGTCACTAAGCACAAGAGCTAGTTTAAAATTAGGCAGAAGTCTTTGGAGATTCACAGCAATTGAGGGAAAATGTGTTGGTTGAATAGCAGCCATTTAGCAGCAATTGTTCACTATTTACATATTTTTATGCATGTCCATACTTTTATTTAGGTGAAACAGACTCATACCTACTCATATCCTCAGCGTGGTTTTGGCACAGCAGGTGTGGTTGAAGAATTGAAAGAGTCTTTGATATTTTTGCTCCTCGTGGGAAGTCTATTTTGTTTCTTGGAAAGCAGAATATATGTTATGTTTTCTGGACATGGCACCCAAGAGTCTGTTAATATCTTTGACAAAAAAGGGGGAACATTTCCCTTTGTGATGGATCTGATTACTGAGGCAGTAAGTCATTTTTGTAATGGGCTTCTCTCCCCTTGTCAGGATGTTTTTGTTGCAGTGTTGCTCACCCAGTGGAAGGTGGGCCAACACCAGACCGCAGCACTGTTGTTTGAGTGGGGATTTTGTAAGATGCCACCCAGGCTAAGATGCAAACCGTCATCCATTTTTATGTTTGTCTATACAGCCCATGGAAAATATTCGGTTGTTGCTATGATGCCACAGATAGCATAAAGCAAAGCACAAGTGCCACCACCCTTGAGAGTGTGTTTAGCTTTCACTGCATGTTTGTGTGAGTGTGTGTGTGTGTGTGTGTGTGTGTGTGTGTATCCTTGTTATGAAGTGTTTGTGCAATTACAAAATGTTATTGACGACCCTGGAGGCCTCACTATTTGTGGGCCTGTTACTCATCAGGCTTCACCACCAACTAACATAATCCATCAATTAGTCATGCACATCTGGGTGTTAGTCAGGTCTCCATGTCTTGCCCCAGCCGTAAGGTTCTTATTAGCTGATGGGTGACGCTGCTGTCAGGGTGTTCCTCCGCATCAGTCTGGCCCCTTGGCTGCAGCGAGAGAGAGGGCGTTTGTGGCAGGCGAGTCCCAGGGCTCGGTAAGGCCTTTACCTTTGGTAACACAGGGTCATCCTCATATCCCCTAATCCCTCAAGATGGAGGGAAGGGAGGACTGGGGTAAGGAATACACACAGGAGACAATACATGTACACATACACATATGTATACACATATATCCACATGCTCAGTACACAAACCTATACGCATACACATACATTCACATACATACATTTATTGCCGTACATATAGGCGTACATATTATGCATACACAGAGGACAGCTTGGTCTCTAAAACAGCTTTGCAGAAATCACACACAGATTCTGCTGTCTTACACAACAAACACAAATACACCCCCCCCCCCCCAACACACACACACACACACACACACACACCATTCTTTGAGGCCAATGCCAACCACTTCAGCCAGGCAACAAATTAAGTAGCGCCAATTACCATAAACAGAGGCTATATTTTTCTGCTTTTGTGTGGGAAAGTTCATTTTGTAAATATTTTAGGGAACAAAGTCTAAATCAGGACAGTGCACAAACCCAAGTTTATCTTAAGCTAATTGCAATGACAAAGCCATGGGTTTATTCTGTTGGTTGTGGCCTGCCTCCCTCCCCTGACGTTTGCATTCCAGATGCCGATAGCACAAGAGGACCACCAAAGACTTTAAGTATGCTTTATTGACTTAAGATGTATAAAGTAGCTGATAAAGAACTTCCCTCTCCAGCCCATTCTTCTACAGGGCCTGACAGCTGAGACTGGACGTAGCAGTCTTTGCAAGACACCCTCTGTCCATCTCTGTACACTTCATCAGGGGATCCCATCCAGAAGCTAAAAAGAGGAGCACTCAGACCTAGTCCTATCGTGTGATTTACTGACACTCAGAGCTGGGGCATCTCAGGATACAGTAGCTCTCAGAAATCCAATCGGCGAGAGAGGGCAAGAGAAGGCGGATTCCCCATTAAAAAGAAGCACTGCAGACTAGGAGCTATAGGGCATAGTTGAATGGTATTGCTGGATAGCCAAGCTGACCAGCAAAAGAGTGTAGGATGGCGTAGATGAATAGTACAGCTGACGTGCACGAGACGTCTGTGCACCCCTCCTCCCCCAACGCACACACACACACAAACACACACACACACACACACACACATACACACACACAAACACACAAACACACACACACAAACACGCACTCACAAAGAAGAATGCAGAATCGTTATGCAGACTTAAGCCTGTGTTTTTCAGATTTCTATTTGACATCAACTTCCAAGAAAACCTGTCCCTGCCAATGTCAGAATCAATACACCATGCTGGAGTCTTTTGATTGCTGGAAGATGGAGACCGCTCACTCTGTTTTTATGAGCCAGAATACAGAGCAGCGTGGTGTGGTTTTTATTAAGAGGCTAAATGAACTGCGACGTTATATTCTTGCGGCCACGCTCGGCCCACCAAGGCTCTGTTGCCTGCTCTGTACATTTCGATATGGGGGAGATGGGAAAAGCAACCTGCTTTGTGACACCACAACAAAGGGAAGGGCTGATGGAACATAAATCAGGCTGTGTGTACACGCAAGAAAATTTCTCAGCACTTGTCTTCCCTTTGGGATGCGAGGCAAGAGGAGTTTTTGAACTTTTTCTTAACCTGCACTTTCCGTGCTGCTTTTGAGGAGTCCAAGACTGCCAAGCATGAGCACTCCGCTCACTCCAAATATTTATATGGTCAGTTGCACAGTATGTGGTTGCGGTCGCCCGACCTTATGAATGGCTTCCAAATAGCCTGAAGTGTGTTTTTTCAACATTAACTCTTTCATTGTTTTGTTTTGTTTTTTTCTGGATGTTGGTGTGGTCATGCTTGTTGTAAGTGAAGTGTGTGCCACTTTGTTTAGGGTAATGTGTTATTTCTTCTAGCTGCAAATCTACTCTGATGAGGCTTTTGTGTTTTTGAGTGCTTTGGCGTTTAGCCAAGCGTTCCTGTATCTGGCTCGACTTCTGACATGCATGGATACAGAGCTGCCCACAGAAAACGTTTAAAGATCAAGATGTTCAGATTTGAGCTTTGATCGCATCGGCCTCGCTTTTCCCAGAGCATCTGAACAAAACAGCCCTGAACTCAATCTCTGAGCAGTGCCACATTCATGTGCTACTTAAGAGTGCTTCAGAGTATATAATGGGAACGAGTGACTTCAGCGGTGCAACACAGATCACTTGTTGGCCATTGTTTGGTAAGTTGTTTGGACTACTGGTGTATCGTCTCATCCCAACGCTGACTAAATATTTATTGGGGTGGGGCTTTTGGGTGGTCCTCTGGTCGCTACTGGGGTGAAGTCATGGCCCGACATTATGACATTAGCAGGGACTGTGTGAGCACACAGAGGCCCCTGACCCCATGCGAGTGTTACTGACCCAGGGGCCCAATGTGGCATGTTTGGGATCTGCAGAATATATTCCATGCGCTAATTTATACAACAGCGCCAATTATAGCTTTCAAAGGCCAAACAATCCGATCTATCAGTCATGGACACAAGGCTTTAGGGTAAACAGGAGGGGGGAGCTCATTGGGAGGCAGTAAACTCTCCAATCAGAGGATGCCAGGGGTCACAGGCACTGTTTGATTGTCTTATTTGGCCTGTTCCAGGGTGGCAGAGGGTCCAAATGAAT